>LPNX010762152.1:0-97185 GCA_001517045.1 Pseudotsuga menziesii
ATATATATATCGATAATCATATAGTCCAAAATAATAAAGTCCACAAATAACAAAGTCTAAGGGAAACCCCCAGGCCAATCATCGAAAGATAGATCATCACCACCACTACGGTCGACTACAGTATGCCCCTGGCCTTCCTCCTCCGCCTGAGGAAGAAGAGAGTCCAGGTCTGACAACTGTAGAAGTTAAAAGCATGAACTCTGCAAGTCAGTTACATCCCACATATTTAAATTACATGTACAAGGTGACAAAATTAAATATATATATGAAACATAAATCTATGAACTCACCTCGGTGCAGTCGAGTGTCAGATCTGGGATTCTGTCACCCACCTGCCTAGATGGGCCTTCACCAGCAACCAGCTGGTGAGCGGCAACCCACTCATGTGTAAACATCAGGGCAGCTCCAACACCCTCTTTTGCAGCTGTATGTATCTCATCTGCAGCTGTATGTATCTGTGTCTGTTTCCATGACATGAAAATTTAGTTATATTAAATAATTACAATTTGAACTTGAGAATTACAATTTGACCATGCAAATTATAATGTGATGATAAATGTGCAAACAATTCGAACATAAATAACTTACCTCGTCGACTGGTGTGCCGTGAGTAGGAGACGGGCGAGACTGTGTACAATCATGTGCAGGACCCTTGCCTTTATCCTGTACAATCTGAACAAGATAAATGACGAAAGTTAGAACAAACCATTTAGTATTATGCGTACAACAATTGACCGATTATGAAATTCAAATTAAGGATGAATGTTAACACATACCTCATCGACGTTCCCTGTCGAAACGTGGGCAGGACCTCCAACAGATGCGTCGCTGGCAAAAAGGACCTCCATGAAAGTGGGTTCCTGCATGGAGATATAACACAAAGCAACGTATTAGTTCAAAATATGATTCATTTGAGGATACATTACAATCAAGACAATAAAATGACGACATACAATTTGATATTAAAACATTCAAATGAATACGTACAATTGTATAAAGATATACCTGTCCCGTCGGTCGAGGCTTGCATCTCTGCTGCAGTCGAAAATATGCATCACGGGTTGTGATAGCATACTCCGCCAGTGTCTGGGGATCGAGAAGGCGGATAACATCATCGTCCAACCACCGTAGCTCAAGATCTGTAGGTGCGGTGGGTGGTCTTGCTCTCTCTGCCTGGACAACCATCAGGGCACCATGAATTGCCATGCGTGTGGACTGTGCCAGTGAACTCCGCTCCTCAGTCGCCAACTGGGACTAATCGCCAACATCCTCTATCCTAAGCGAGGTCCTTCTAGGGATGCCTACCAAACTCTCTGGATCTTGCTGAACTGCAGGGTCTCTCCTAGCCCCGGGACGCGTCGCACTGCGTCCCCCACCAGCACCATAGAAATTCGAGGGTGTGCTGGTGTAATCTGGGTGCATATCCAAGACAAACTCTGCATATATATGTTTTTCAAAGTACAGTGGGACCTGGTGATGGTGGGGAAACATGCCCCACGCTCCAATGAATCTGTCATAAACAAAAGGCGCTGCAGCCTCTAGCTTAAACTCCCTGAGTCTAAGCGGTTGACCAGCAGCACGGTCAGGAGGGATATCAAAGAGTGTTCCCTTCACATCATGGCCTTTAGTTGCATCTCTCACTATGGGCCATTTATCAGGCCCCATCACCTTAGCCCTTCTACTCTGGCATGCCACTGCCCAAAAGGAACCCAATGGTCCGATGGCTTTGTAGATCTTCAGTAGATTGTTTACTGCTTCTAACATGATCCACATCGAAGCAGATGTGGGAGAGCTGGGTGTAACGGAACAGATGTTAGACTGCAACCGGTCACCCTGCGCCTCAATGTCCTACAATGTGATGCAGGTGACCTCATCATCCCAGGTTGCTGCCCGGGGAGGGTCAACGCCCTGGTTAGCATCTGCGTGACCTAAAAATTGGATGAAAACATAAATGTCAATCAAAATACATATATTAACTGTAGCTGAATTTGAAATCAATAAAAAGTAAAGGTACTGACAACTGAAAAAAAAAGTGCATTTAATATACCTTCGGGGGGAGCCTCCCCACCAATAGCAGTAGTACTGTCATCATCGATATCGCCCAATGAACGGCTGCCAGAGTGGCTGTCACTGGGCTCCCCAGCAGGGGCGTGTGGCATCGCAGGACGCCTAGGCGGAGCACCTACAGTGAAAATATAAATGTATAAAAGTTAATGATCAAATATACACATGTGAAAGAATTTAATTTTATGTAACTGACAACAAAGAGTACATCATGCACAGTGGTATACTTACCAGTCCTCTGATGACTCCCGCTGCGAGGGTTCGTCATAGATCCACCAGAACTATGCCTCTGACGGAGCGAAGAGCCCCGTTGTGTAGACGCATCTGCATGAAATAAGACATATATAAATAAGACATATATGGTGATAAAATATTATTATTTTAAACATTTTCAATCTAAATATACGCATTTAAAAATGAATAATTCATTAATTACAAAATTCATCATTGCAAAATGACTGTAATCACCTGGAAACATTATATAATATAATTTTTTCACATGCATGCCTACTTGGAAAATACATCAAAATGTTGTACAACTAAAATACAACATGTCAATTGGATGACACAAAATTGGTAGTTAAGGGGTTATGGGGTTTATATTTTAGGCATTTATGAGATATGGATGAATCACTTATAGGGATTAGGTGTCAAATAGTTTTTAATGAAGGGGTTAGGGTCTTTAGGTCTTTATTTAGGTGTTAATGGTTTTAAAATCATATACTTAGGGATTACCTGGTAGGTGCTTTAATAGGGTTAAGGGATTTAAGGGTAAGGGGTTAGTTGATTCTAGGGGATTATGGATTAGGGGTATTATAGTTGAACGGATTGTTCACTTATAATTGACATGTTTGAATGGGGTATTAATTAGAGTTTTTTGTCATGATTGAATTGGTTATCATGGTTGACCCCGATGGTACGATTGATTGGAGTGCATGGTTGATCTAGTCACCATGGGTGACGAAGGGTATAATGGTTGACTTCTTTAACTTTGGTTGGTCATGGTTTTTTATGGTTAATAACAGTTGATAGTGTTTGACTATAATTAACCATTTTAACTATACTTGATAAATAGATTACCATGGTTGACTAGAGTTGACTTTGGTATACTATGTTTAAACATGACTATGTTGCGTTGTGACATTCATCTTAGTTGCCTTTGGTTGATTATGGTTCACCTTGGTTGACCATGATTTGTTATCGTTGACTATGTGGTTGACCATGGTTTACCATGGTTTCGTACTTGCATGACACGGGGTTGATTCCTATCGCTACCACTATAAGCCCTTGGGTAGCCTGCCCAACCCCCCTAGACATTGTCGATCGTCTTTCTGCACCAGATTGTTTGAACCTATTACCTACTTAACAACCTCCACACCTTAACAAAACGTGGAGTGAGCAATAGACCAAACCCCAGGTGGCAACTTATGATTTACATTAATTATTAATGCAAAAAAATAAATTCACCAGTTTAATATTTGTTAATCTAAGATTGTAATGATATGTGTTGTATTATATACATAATAATTACAAGTATATCATATGGCATAGTATAAAAATGTAAAAAGTATGATGTTAAATTTATTATTAATAATAATAAAAAAACATTTTAATATTTGTTAATCTAAAATTGTAATGATAGGTGTTGTGTTATATAGATAATGACTACATGTATATCATGTTGTATAGTGTAAAAATGTAAAAAGTATGATGTTAAAATTATTATTAAGAAAAAATATAATGATAATTTTTTTTCAAGTTTGTTGTTTAGTTTTCAACTCTTACAACTTTGAATTATTTATGAATCCTTGCACTTTTTTGTGGAATGTGGGAAGATACCAACTATGCACAGGGGAATCAAGATGGCATATGTGAAGCTACATCTATAGCTTCATCTAGAGAAGGAGTTGTGAACAATGATAACAACAAGAATAGAGTGGAGTTCAACAACACAGGCCATAATTTTTTAACTCATTATTGTAAGAGTGATTTTTCTGTGCAAATTCAGAGAGGGACAGTTGCAAGACTTCTTCCGGAAGAAGAAGAGGCCCCTATCTATGAGGATACCTATCAAACAAAGTTTTCATTCTCGGAAAAAAATTGTGAAATGAAATACTCATGGTCATAAACTTGGGGAGAGAACCTAAGATGAAACAATTATGGCCATCATTTTGGGGAACCATCCTAAAATGGAGCCATAATCATTATTAATTGTAAATAGCTAGATAGAATGCATACATTGTCTTTCTATTTTTCCATTATTGTAAGTAGGATGGAAATAGATTTTAAAGGTTCACCGCCTTTCAAACATAAAAAATAAAAAATGAACAATGGAAATTGTAGAAAACTATAATTAATTGGAATATTAACTCTAATTATAACGGATCCAATATCAAAGTTTAATATTTTATGGTTACTTTAAGTTAGGGTTTGTATTGGCATTTAATTTAATAGAGGTAGGACGATAGTAACTAAGTTTTAAGTATTGGTTAGAGTTAGGATTTATTAAAAAATTAGAATTAGGTTGTGGTTAGGCTTTTAGGTTAAATTGACATTATAGATAATTATAGCTTAGATTTGGTTTAGAGTTAGGGTTAGTATTTTTTCGTTAAGTCTTTTTAGGATTAAAATTTTTAGAATGGATCAGGTTAATAATTTAAATTTTATAAACAAATTAGCAAATTTGGAATATAATTATTAGTTATGGCTAATATACTAATACAAATTGCAATTTTTTATTTTTCTAGGTTCTTAATATTTGGTGTACTTCATTAGAATCATTTAAATCCTATTAAAACCCATTAATTCTATGCGACTCTCTTACTTAGAAGCTCAAGACACTTTTTTCTTAATGATGAGCCTTCTTAAGTGGCATGAAACATGGAGACTTATATCTTTCAACGCATTTTTCCATCTCTTCTTATAGATGACTGATGTTTTATGCCATGTAAAATGTATACTTTATGGTGTGAACATTACAAAGATATTTTTGTAAATGTCATGTTCATGTACATGTCATCTAAATAAGAAATTCAAACATTTCAAATATTATGGGAACATGTTTGGATTTTTATTTCAAGGACACGAGTGAAGGAATTGGAAAATAAATTCATTCAACAAGTCTAATAAATACATCAAGCCAAGATGGGTGAGGCATGACAAGCATATGGTTGATCAAATCCAAGGTAGTTTTTCAAGACCAAGATCAAATCCTTTATAAGTGAGATACAAAACACGGTAAATGGTATATTATATTCTCATTTAAAATACACTAACATACCATCAATACAATTTGAAAGTGTGGGCTTAAAGCCTTGGCATGCTTCCATAGCAAACCCCATGTTTAGAGCTCACTGTCTAATGGTTAGTTATTTAGTTGTTACCCCTTTGTTTGAGTCGGAATTTTTAAGTACTAAACTTCATTGCAATAAGGCCATACTCTACTTAGTTGTTTTAGAATATTTGAAGATAGGAACATACTTCTAAATCAAATCAAATGATTACGAAGGTTGTATGTTAATAAGTTGAACACTTTTTTTTCCCTTTTTTATGCCTTCATTTGGTCAAATTGAATCATTTCCCTTTTAAGTTGGAATTGTCAAATGTGTATCTCATCTTCATCTTCTTAAGAGGTTTATAGTAGTGACAACTTATAGAGGAGGGGTTGCTCATTTGACATGATTCAATCCATATCTATGTTGCATACCTCAAAAGGAGTGGTAGGTACCTTTTTCAATGCTCTTGGATTATATCATTATGAATCCTATTTTGGAACAAGCCCTTGAGGATTCATCTTAGTGTGTCTTTAGCCTCAAGGTTTGTTCTTATTTTCCATTTTTTTCCCTTCGAGACATTAGCCTTTGGGTAAGGATCTCTCGAATGTCACATGTATCTTGACAAATTATACACCTTAAATTCATATTGTTGTTATCCAATTCATGATTCGATCGATGATCATCACATATTATAATGATTTGATCAGATAAAACTTCACTAAATGCAAGCTCTATACAAATTATAAAATAGGTGATGATTCCCATATTTCTTTGGCATGGGTCATTATTAATACATTTATCAAGGGGGTTTCCAATACCTTATAAAACTCTCATACTCCACAGTGAGATGGAAAGATTCAAGAGTCTTATACAAACTAGGGTTGTTGAGATAAGCATTGTCATTGGGTTGAAATTCAAGAACCATGGTTTAAAGANATGGAGGATTGAAAAAAATCAGGCAGCATTTCGGCTTGCCCGGGACACATTTCAAAATTAAACCGGTAGCATAAACGCTACCGGTTGACATAATTTATATATATATAACAAATTAACAAAAAAATTCAATTTAACTACAAATTTTCAAAAATCTGGCAGCATTTCTGCTTGCCGGTACATATTTTAAACATGAAAATTATAAAAACATTCATTTACCAAATTTTAAAACAAATTTTATAAATTTATAAAACAATTATTTACCAATTTTATAAATAAAACATACATTTACCAATTTTATAAATTGAAAAACAATTATTTAAACTGTTACCTCTTGGCTCCGACGCCATCGTGACGAGGTTGGGTTGCTTCAGGGTGCCAATCCTTACGCCGCTCGTCGTTCCTCAGTCGAGCTTGCACAGTGGAATTTTGCAAAAAAGACGGTCGCGGCCCCCGCGGCCTCTTTTTATAATTTTTTTGATAGAGGGACCTCGATCGAGGTATGTACCTCGACCGAGGTCAATACCTCGACCGAGGTATGTCTTAACCCTTGGTCGAGATTTTAATACCTCGACCGAGGGTTAAGAAATACCTCGGTCGAGGGCTTAAGAAAACCTCGGTCGAGGGCTTAAGAAAACCTTGGTCGAGGGCTTAAGAAAACCTTGGTCAAGATATTAAAACCTTGGTCGAGGGCTTGTTAAACCGTCGACCGAGGTGGGTTTTTCTATTTTTGCCAAAATGCGCTTGCCAAAAAGTGTTACCCAGGTCCGCGGATTCACCCTGTTTCTCATTTAAAAGTTTTTGGTTGTGTTGCATATGCTCATGTTCCAGATGAGCTGAGAAAGAAGCTAGACAAGAAGTTACATAAAAGTATTTTGGTCGGCTATTCTGAAGACACAAAAGCATACAAGTTGTATGATCCTATCGCAAGGAAAGTGATACTTAGTCGAGATGTTCAATTTGTCAAGAATGAATCATGGGATGGAACTGTTGACATAAATGTCAAGATTGTGTTGAATGTCGACAATGATAATATGGAGGAGGAAGTGGTTTAAACACCACATGTAAGTCAACCGGTCGCAACATCGTCGACTCCCATGACACCATAACATGGTTCAGCACAAGGACCATTGACACAAGTATCAGCTCAAGCTACACCGACAAGTACACCAAGAGGACAACAAACTCCATCAAGCATTTCATCAAGGTCGTCATAGACAGAACCGTTGAAGAAAAGAAGTCCGCATGAGATATATGAAGCCGGTACACCTAATTCATTCTGCCTCTTTGCATTACTTTCTCCTATTTATGATCCACTAACATTTGAAGAAGCTGTTGAAGAAAAAGTATGGGCACAAGCCATGGATGAAGAAATAGAATACATTGAGAAGAACTAGACATGAGAGATGGTTGATGTACCAAAAGGCAAGGATGTAATTAGTGTCAAATGGATTTACAAGACAAAGAAAGATGATGATGGGAATGTGCAAAATCACAAAGCAAGGATGGTAACAAGAGGGTTCACACAGCAACGCAGCATAGACTTCAATGAAACATTTTCACCTGTTGCATGCATGGATACAGTCAGAACAGTTTCGGCCATTGCTACACAAAAAAATGGCCTGTTTATCAAATGGATATCAAGAAGACATTCTTAAATGGCTATCTAGAATAGGAAGTATATGTGGAAAAACCACAAGGGTATGAAGTTCCAGGTCAAGAGCATAAAGTGTACAGCCTAAAAAAGGCACTCTATGGTTTGAAGCAAGCTTCTAGAGCTTGGTACAGTTAGATTGATTCCTATCTCACTGAAAATGGATTTCACAGAAGTGAAAGTGAACCGACGGTGTACACCAAAGTTGATGAGCAAGGTAAGATGTTAATTGTCTGCTTGTATGTAGATGATTTAATATTTACTGGTGATTTTGGCATAGCATATTTTAAAGAAATCATGGAAAGTGAATTTGAAATGACTGATTTGGGGCTTAAGAATTTTTTTCCAGGAATTGAAGTTCAGCAGTTTGAAAGTGGCATTTTTATATAATAGAAAAAGTATGCAAGTGAATTTTTAAAAAGGTTTAACATGTCTAATTGCAAGACAACCCCAACACCAGTAATAACAGGTTTAAAATTGAGCAAGGATGATGAAGGATCCACTGTTGATCCTATGATATTCAAAAGGCTTGTTGGCAACCTTATGTATTTGGAAGTGACAAGACCAGACATTATGTATGGAGTAAGTACAATCTCAAGGTTCATGGAGTCACCAAAATACTCTCATTAGAAATAAGGTAAAATAATTCTAAAGTATGTAAATGGCACAAAAGACTTTGGTATTATGTATTCAACCTCAAAAAATTTTAAACTCACTTACTACACTGACAGAGACAATGGAGGCGGCATAGATGACAGGAAGAGCACATCTGGGTACACATTTCATTTTGGTACAGGTGTTGTTTCATGGGATTCAAAGAAACATCCCATAGTAACTCTGTCTTTAGCTGAAGTAGATTATGTTGTAGTGACAGGTGTTGCATGTCAAGTTGTCTGGATGAGGAGAGTGTTAAAATACTTGTTATATAACCATCAAGAACTGACAACCATCTTCTGCAACAAAAATTCAGCCATAACATTATCAAAGAATCATGTGTTTCACAATAGAACCAATCACATTGACATAAGGTTTCATTTCATAAGAGAGTTGGTGAATAATAAGGAAATTTGTTTGGAATTTTGCAGGTCTAAAGATCAACTTACAGAAAGATGTCTCGAGGGAACATATGAAGAAAGATGGAAAAGCTTTCTTTTACATACATCAAGCCATGCATGAAAGCATACTCTCGAGAGTAGAAGCCAAAACTAATGCTAAGAAAGCATGGCATACATTTGAGACCACCTATCAAGGTTTGGGAAAGGTAAAGACTTCCAAGTTGCAGATTTTGAGAAGAGATTTTGAATCTTTTTCCATGAAAGATTCAGAGACTGTAGATGCATTCTACACTAGAGTTGTTGGTTTGATAAACCAACTGAAATATCATGGAGAAGCCATAGAATACTAAAGGGTGGTTGAAAAAAATCTCAGAAGTCTTCCCCCAAGATTTGAAAACTTGGTTGTGACCTTGGAAGAACACACAGACATGTCGACATTTACTGTTGATGAGCTACAAGCTTCACTCATCAATCATGAACACGGACTCAACAAAACATAGACATCATTGGAAGGTGCGTTCACAGCACAACCATCCATAAGCCGTGGTAGAGGCAGGGGGAGAAACAACTTCAGAGGTAGAGGGATGAGGCAAAAGTCCTGCAAATGTCAGTGGTAGAGGAGAAAATCAGAACCCAAGTTATCCAAGTGGCCAGAGGTTTGATAAATAAAAAATTCAATGTCATTACTGTAAGAAATTTGGTCATTATGCATATGAATGCAGGAATAAACAATATGACCTAGGAAGGAAAATCCCAAATCAGTCGACCAACACCAACACTTCGACAAGTGCAATGTTAATGGAATCGACATCTCCACTTGAATGCAAATATATTCAAGAAAGTCCACATGACATATGGTACTTAGATTCAGGATGCAGCAATCACATGACCGGTAATTTAAATTTGTTTTCCAGTCTAGACAATTCAGTTCAAACTGATGTTACACTTGGAAACAATGTCCAAGTTACTGTTTTAGGAAACGACATTGTTGATTTTCTAACCATACAGGGGGAGAGTAAGTATATCCCTGATGTCTATCATGTTGAAGGTCTGAAACATAACTTGTTAAGCATTGGACAACCGATACAAAAAGGCTACAGAGTCTATATGGAAGATGATCACTGTGTGATTAAGGCCCCAAGTGTCCAAGCGACCAGCTGATAGCAAAAAGTGCCAATGACAAGCAACCTCTTATTTCCATTGAGGATAGTTCCCGACATCAAAAGGGAAGACAAACACAGGAGCTGCATTCAAGGTAGCAAGTAAAGAAACAATCGAGCCCTTTGACAAGAAAGTAAATGGCAGCACTGATTTGCAAGCTGCATTTCAAACAGAAGCTCAAGATGAATCCTGGTTGTGGAATTTCATATTTGGACATCTGAATTTTAGTGGGCTGAAGCTACTGCACACAAAGGATTTCCATTGATCAACAGACCAGAAAGGGTTTGTGAAGGCTATATTTTTGGCAAGCAACACACAGAGACATTTCCAGTCAGAAATTCATATAGAGCATGCACACCACTTGAAATTGTGCACTCTGATATTTGTGGTCCATCCATTGGTGGCTGCAAATATTTTCTAAATTTTATTGATGACTACTCAAGAAAAACATGGGTATAGTTTTTGAAACATAAATATGATGATTTAGTTATTTTTAGCAGTTCAAGGAACTCATGCAGAACCAGAGTGGACATCACATCAATATCTTAAGGACCGACAGAGGAGGTGAATATGTTTCAAATGAATTTCTATTTTTCAATACCCATGGCATACAAAAGCAATTCACTACATGGTATACACCTTAGCAGAATGGTATTGTCGAAAGAAAGAACAGAACCATCATTGAGATGGCACATAGCAGGTTGGCAGCCAAGCATTTGCCAAATGAATATTGGGGTGAAGTAGTCGCAACTGCCGTATACATTATGAACCGATGTCCAACAAAGAGTGTGAATATAAAATTTCCCCAAGAATCATGGACATGTATGAATCATAGTGTTTCTCATTTTAAAGTTTTTGGTTGTGTTGCATATGCTCATGTGCCAGATAAGCTGAGAAAGAAGCTAGACAAGAAGGGACAAGAATGTATTTTTGTCAGCTATTCTGAAGACACAAAAGCATACAAGTTGTATGATCTTGTCGCAAGGAAATTGATAATCAGTCGAGATGTTCAATTTGTAGAGAATGAATCATGGCATGGAATTTTCGACATAAATGTCAATATTGTGTTGAATGTCGACAATGATGATATGGAGGAGGAAGTGGTTCAAACACCACATGTAATTCAACCGGTCATAGCACCGTTGACTCCCATGACACCATGACATGGTTCATAACAAGGACCATCGACACAAGTAGAAGCTCAAGCTACACCGACAAGTACACCAAGAGGATAGCAGACCTCATCAAGCATTTCGTGAAGGTTGACATCGACAGAACTGGTGAAGACAAGAAGTCTGCGTGAGATATATGAAGTTGGTACACCTGATTCATTCTCTCTCTTTGCATTATTTTCTCCTATTTATGATCCACTAACATTTGAAGAAGTTGTCGAAGAAAAAGCATGGGCACAAGCCATGGATGAAGAAATAGAATGCATTGAGAAGAACCAGACATGGGAGCTGGTTGATGTACTAAAAGACAAAGAAAGATGCTGATGGGAATGTGCAAAAGAACAAAGCAAGAATGGTCGCAAGACGGTTCACACAGCAACCTGGCATAGACTTCAATGAAACATTTGCACCTGTTGCACGCATGGATACAGTTATAACAGTTTTGGCCATTGCTGCACAAAACAAATGGCATGTTTATCAAATGGATGTCAAGTTGGCATTCTTAAATGGATATATAGAATAGGAAGTATATGTGGAACAGCCACAAGGGTATGAAGTTCCAGGTCAAGAGCATAAAGTGTACAGGCTGAAAGAGGCACTCTATGGTTTGAAGCAAGCTCCTAGAGCTTGGTATAGTTGGATTGATTCCTATCTCACTGAAAATGGATTTCACAGAAGTGAAAGTGAATTAACAGTGTACACCAAAGTTGATGAGAAAGGTAATATGTTAATTGTCTGCTTGTATGTAGATGATTTAATATTTACTAGTGATTTTGGCAAATCTGATTTTAAAGCAGTCATGGAAAGTGAATTTGAAATGACTAATCTGGGGCTTATGAAGTTTTTTTCTGGGAATTGAAGTTCAACAGTATGAAAGTGGTATTTTTATATCACAGACAAAGTATGCAAGTGAATTTTTAAAAAGGTTTAACATGTCTAATTTCAAGAAAACCCCAACACCAGTAATAATAGGTTTAAAATTGAGCAAGGATGATGAAGGATCCACTGTCGATCCTGCGCTGTTCAAAAGGCTTGTTGGAAGCCGTATGTATTTGACAGTGAAAAGACCAAACATTATGTATGGAGTAAGTCTGATCTCAAGGTTCAGGGATTCTCCAAAAGACTCTCATTGGAAAGAAGATAAAAGAATTCAGAGGTACGTAAGTGGCACAAAATACATTGCTATTATGTATTCAACCTCAGAAAATTTTAAACTCACTGGCTACACTAACAGTGACAATGGAGGCAGCATAGATGAAAGGAAGAGAACATCTCAGTACACATTTCATTTTGGTGCAGGTGTTGTTTCATGGGATTCAAATAAACATCCCATAATAACTCCGTCTTTAGCTAACGAAGAGTATTTTGCAGCGACAAGTGCTGCATGTCAAGCTGTTTGGATGAGGAGAGTGTTAAAAGGCTTGTCACGGAACCATGAAGAACCAACAACCATCTTCTGCGACAACAATTCAGCCATAGCATTATCAAAGAATCATGTGTTTCACAAGAAAACCACTCACATTGACATAAGGTTTCATTTCATCAGAGAGTTGGTGAACAACAAGGAAATTTGTTTGGAATTTTGTAGGTCTGAAGATCAACTTGCAGACATCTTTACAAAACCATTGGCAAATGATACTTTCTAGTATCTGCATAGTTATCTTGGAATGACAAGTTCTCCATAGTGAACTCTGTCATAAACAGAGCAAGTCTAAGCTCTGAAACATTTTGTAAATTTTGTTTTGAAAATCCCCATCTGTTCATAATTAAGGGGGAGTGTTGGAAATATTAATCACTCGCAGATTCATACCTGACTCTCAGCTGACTATGTCAGAGTCTCTATCAGTCAAGATCTTGTCTATCAGTGTGACAAGAGGGAAGAGTCCAGGATTCGGTAATGTAAACCAGTCGAATTAGTTTCTGAAGCTAAGTTGTTAGGTAGATAGTTATTACAGTCTTTAATGGTGAGTCACTCAATTCATGTAGAAGTAATTTTTAGGTTGCCTATAAATAAAAGAAGAAAATTGTAAATCAGGTTAGACACAATAGAGAGATAGTAGAGAGAACTCTGGGTGAGAAAAGAGAGAAAGAGAATTTGAAGCTCAAGCTTCTGTGTATGTGATACTGTGGAAGAGCCGAAGCTTTGTAAAAGGATCAGTGAGCCGACAAGTTTGGATTGACAAGTTTGTAATACCTTTGTTATTTGCCCATAAGTTATATATATGAAATAGTTTATGGTTGAATGCATGTTTATTTAGCCGCACAATATTTCCAGATTTATTTGTGTAAATGTCTTTTACAATTACCATTTGAGTGAAAGAACAAGAATCCTTAAATCTCTCATCCCATGAAAGTTCCAGGTTTTACACCACATTGGTCGGCTCAAAGTCTTCTTACATATTTGGGTATATGTTTTATAAGTTATGTTGGATTGTTAATGTGTCCATTTTTACTTCATCTTACTCACATGTGAAAAGCATTTGTAATTTCTGAAATCTTTTAGACTAAGAAACATACTCTGTATATTTTGACTAAAACGAGACCAAAGTAAGTGAACCTACAAGGTCGGTTGAGTAAACCGACTAGTGGTATATAACACTAATATAATGAAGAAATACAGTATATCAATAATAATTTTAAAATACATATTATGATATTAAAAAAGAAATTTTCAATGGTAAATTAAAGTCCACATCTTACTTTATTTAGAAGCCATAGTATTTACAATTTAAATTTAGCATTATAATATTAAATATTTAAACACATAAAATAACATTAAATATCATCACTCGTTACAATTAATTTACCAGCCTCTATGAAAACACTAGGGGATTAAATTTAGCATTATAATATTAGATATTTAAACACAAAAACATTAAATAGCATCACTTATTACAATGAATTTACCGGCCTCCATGAAAACACTCGGCGATTGTTTGCGCATTTGTGTCAAGGAGGCTGGATTTCCCACTTGTCTCATTCTACATCATAAACTTCTGCAGTTGCCAGATTGTTACCATGCTAATATTTGCGGCCGGGGACGTAGAAAAGCTCATTCTAATACGAAACTGAACAGGCAAATCAGGATCGACTTGTGGGCATGTCGGCTCCGTGGATAGAAAATCATTAATGATAGGCCATATGAATTATTTTTTCTTTGGAATTCGAGCCAGACTAAATGCAGTTTTGTATATCAAACTATTTTTGCTAAATCAAACTATTTTCCTAACTTCTTTGTATACTATACTTTTATCCATAAATCAAACTATTTTCCTAAATCCAATTTTGTATACTATACTTTTATCCATAAATCAAACTATTTTCCTAAGATTTTGGTCTCCACCCTCTTATTGTGAAAATATATTTTCATTGACAAACCTACACTCCTATATTCTATATTATGTACAGTCGAAGTGCATGCATCTACCTACCTGGAAACTTCCACCTAGAGTCTAGGATAGCATGGTTTATAGATTCAAGGTATTATAAATCAGTATGAAGGGAGTTCTCTTAGTGTTAGCTTCCTGGGAAGCATCTGACCCTTCTTAGTAGTTTCTTACACAATATCTGTGGGCTTGGTGTTGATGACGTTTCTATTGCAGGCGAGTCAAGGGAAATTATTGGAACAGACTTCCTTTGTGGTGCATGGTCTTGTTGGAAATATTAATCACTCGCATATCTGTACCTAACTCTCAGCCGACTCTGTCAGAGTGTGTCAGTCAAGATCTTGTCGATCAATCTTACAAGAGGGAAGAGTCCACGATTTCGCAATGTAAACCAGTCGAATTTATTTCTGAAGTTAAGTTGTTAGGTAGATAGTTATTACAGTCTTTAATGGAGAGTTAGTCGATTCATGTAGAAGCAATTTTCAGGTTGCCTATAAATAGAAGAAGAAGATTGTAAATTAGGCTAGACAATAGACAGTGAGACAACATAACTCGTGAGAGAACTCCAGGGTGAGAAAAGAGAAGTTGAAGCTCAAGCTTCTGTGTATGTGATTCTGTTGAAGAGCCGAAGCTTTGTAAAAGGATCAGTCGACAAGTCTGGACAAACAAGTTTGTAATACCTTTGTTATTTTTGCATAGTTATATATATATATGAAATATTTTATGGTTGAATGCATGTTCATTTAACCGCACATTATTTCTAGGTTTACTTGTGTAAATGTCTTTCACAATTACGGTTGAGTGAAATATCAAGAACCCATAAATTTCTCACTCCGTGAAAGTTCCAAGTTTTACAGCACATTGGTGACTCAAGTCTTCCTACATATTTGGGCATATGTTTTTATAAGTTCTTTGGATTTGTTAATGTATCCATTTTTACTTCATCTTACTCACAGGTGAAAAGCATTTGTAATTTCTTAAGTGTTTTAGACTAAGAAGAAAAAAGACAAGTGAAAAAAAAGGAAAAAGAGGTCGACGTGAAAATATTTAATTTTTAATATTAACTGAGCGGTAAACTCAAGTTTAGTTAGCTTGGTTTTGGCTAACTGGTATCAGATCAAGGTTTAGGAAATAAATCTTGTCTTAAAAGGTGGATAATTAATTTTCTAAGAAAAGTTAATTAAAAATTAAAAATGGCTTCCACTTCTGGTTCATTGAAAACTCCAATTTTTACAGGAAAGAATTATGAATATTGGTCTGTAACAATGAAGGCTTTATTCAAAGGTCAAGATGTCTGGGAGATATTCCAACATGGTTATGCAGAACCAGCAGACATGACAACATATAACAATCTCACACAGGCTGAGAAAGTTGTCTTGAGGGAACAAAGGAAGAAAGATGGAAAAGCTCTATTCTACATACATCAAGCTATGCATGAAAGCATACTCCCAAAAGTAGTAGCAAAAACTAATGCTAAGTAGGCATGGGATACATTGGAGACTGCCTATCAAGGTTTGGATAAGGTAAGGACATCCAAGCTACAGATTCTGAGAAGAGATTTTGAATCTCTGTCCATGAAAGATCCAGAGAATGTAGACTCATTCTACACCAGATTTGTTGGGTTGATAAACCAACTGAAATCTCATGGAGAAGCCATAGAAGATCGAAGGATGGTTGAAAAAATTCTCAGAAGTCTTCCCCTAATTTTTGAAAACTTGGTTGTGACCTTAGAAGAACACATAGACATGTCGACATTTACCATTGATGAACTGAAAGATTCACTCATCAATCATGAACACAGACTCAGTAGAATAGAAACATCATTGGAAGGTGCATTTGCAACATAGTCATCCATAAGCCATGGTAGAGGGAGGGGGAGAAACAACTTCAAAGGCAGAGGAATAAGTTCTTCAAGAGGAGGACAAGGTAGAAGTCCTGCAAATGTCGGTGGTAGAGGAGATAATCAGAACCCAAGTCAACCAAGTGGCCAGAGGTTTGATAAATCAAAAATTTAATGTCATTATAAGAAGTTTGGTCATTATGCATATGAGTGTAGGAAGAAACAATGTGACCAAGGAAGGAAAATCCCAAGTCAATCGACCAGCACCAACACTTCGACAAGTGCAATGTTAATGGCATCGACATCTCCACTTAAATGCAATGTTGTTCAAGAAAGCCCACATGACATATGGTACTTAGATTCGGGATGCAACAACCACATGACTGGTAATTTAAATTTGTTTTACAGTCTAGACAATTCAGTTCAAACTGATGTTACACTTGGAAACAATGTCCAAGTTACTGTTTTAGGAAAAGGAATTGTTGATATTCTAACCAAATAGGGGGAGAGTAAGTATGTACCTGATGTCTATCATGTCGAAGGTATGAAACATAATTTGTTAAGCATTGGATAACTAATACAAAAAGGCTACAGAGTCTACATGGAATATGATCACTATGTGATTAAAGACAAGCATCCAAGTGACTAGTTGATAGAAAAAGTGCCAATGACAAGCAACCACTTGTTTCCATTGAGGATAGTTCCCAACATGAAAGGGAAGACAAGTGACAGGAGCTTCATTCAAGGTAGAAAGTGAAGAAACAGTCAAGCTCCTTAACAAGAGAGAAAATGGCAGCGCTAATTTGCAAGCTAGATTTCAGATAGAAGTTTAGGATGAATCCTGGTTGTGGCATTTCAGATTTGGACATCTGAATTTTGGTGGGCTAAAGATACTGCACACAAAAAATATGGTGAAATGATTTCCATTGATCGATAGAATAGAGAGGGTTTGTGAAGGCTGCATTTTTGGCAAGCAGCACAGAAAGAATTTTCCAGTCGAAAAGTCATATAGAGCATGTACACCACTTGAAATTGTGCACTCTGATATTTGTGGTCCAATGCAGACATCATCCATTGGTCACTGCAATTATTTTCTAACTTTTATTGTGACTACTCAAGAAAAACATGGGTATATTTTTTGAAACATAAATCTGATGCATTTGGTTATTTTTAGTAGTTCAAGGAACTTGTGGAGAACCAGAGTGGACACTGCATCAAGATCTTAAGGACCGACAGAGGAGGTGAATATGTTTCAAATGAATTTCTTAATTCTTGTAAGACCCATGGCATACAGAAACAATTCACTGCACAGTATACACCTCAGTGGAACGATATTGCCAAAAGAAAGAACATAACGATCATGGAGATGCGCATAGCATGTTGGCAGCCAAACATTTGCTAAATGAATATTGGGGTGAAGCAGTTGCAACTGCTGTTTACATTATGAATCAGTATCTGACAAATAATGTGAAGAACAAAGTTCCCCAAGAAGCATGGACAAGTATGAATCATAGTGTTTCTCATTTAAAATTTTTTGGTTGTGCTGCATATTCTCATGTTCCAAATGAGCTGAGAAGGAAGCTAGACAAGAAGGGACAGAAATGTATTTCTGTTGGCTATTATGAAGACACAAAAGCATACAACTTGTATGATCCTGTCACAAGGAAAGTGATAATCAGTCGAGATGTTCAATTTGTCGAGAATGAATCATAGGATTGAACCATCGACATAAATGTCAAAATTGCGTCAAATGTTGACAATGATGATATGTAAGAGGAAGTGGTTCAAGTACCACATGTAAGTCAACCGGTCGCAGCACCATCGAATCCCATGACACCATGACATGGTTCAGCACAAGGACGATCGACACAAGTAGCAGCACACGCTACACCGACAAGCACACCAAGAGGACAACAGACTCCATCAAGCATTTCGTCAAGGTTGACATCGACAGAACCGGTGAAGACAAGAAGTCTGCGAGAGATATATGAAGCTGGTACACCAAATTCGTTCTCTCTCTTTGCATTATTTTCTCCTATATATGATCCACTAACATTTGAAGAATCTATTGAAGAAGAACTATGGGCAAAAGCCATGGATGAAGAAATAGAATGCATTGAGAAGAACCAGACATGGGAACTGGTTGATGTACCAAAATACAAAGATGTAATCAACGTCAAATGGATTTATAAGACAAAGCAACATGCTGATGGGAATGGAAAAAGCACAAAGCAAGAATGGTAGTAAGAGGGTTCACTCAGCAACCTAGCATAGACTTCAATGAAACATTTACACCTGTTGCACGCATGGATACAATCAGAACAGTCTTGGCCATTGCTGCACAAAAAAATGGCCTGTTCATCAAATGGATGTCAAGTGAGCATTCTTAAATGGCTATCTAGAAGAGGAAGTATATGTAGAATAGCCACAAGGGTATGAAGTTACAGGTCAAGAACATAAAGTGTACATATTGAAAAAGGCACTCTATGGGTTGAAGCAAGCTCCTAGAGCTTGGTATAGTCGGATTGATTCCTATCTTACTAAAAATGAATTTCACAGAAGTGAAAGTGAACTGACATTGTACACCAAAGTGAATGAGCAAGGTAAGATGTTAATTGTCGGCTTGTATGTAGATGATTTAATATTTACTGGTGATTTTGGCATAACATATTTTAAAACAATCATGGAAAGTGAATTTGAAATGACTGATCTGGGGCTTATGAAGTTTTTTCTGGGCATTGAAGTTCAGTAGTTTGAAAGTGGTATTTTTTATTACAGACAAAGTATGCAAGTGAAGTTTTAAAAATATTTAACATGTCTAATTGTAATACAACTCCAACACCAGTGATAACAAGTTTAAAATTGAGAAAAGATAATGAAGGATCAACTGTAGATCCTACGCTATTCAAAAGGATTGTTGGCAAACTTATGTATTTGATAGCAACAAGAACAGACATTATGTATGGAGTAAGTTTGATCTCAAGGTTCATGGATTCACCAAAAGACTCACATTGGCAAGCAGGTAAAAGAATTCTGAGGTATGTAAGTGGCACAAAAGACCTTGGCATTATGTATTCAACCTCAGAAAATTTTAAACTCATTGGCTACACTGACAGTGACAATGGAGGAAACATAGATGACAGGAGAAGCACATCTGGGTACACATTTCATTTTGGTACAGGTGGTGTTTCATGGGCTTCAAAGAAACAACCCATAGTAACTCTGTCTTCAGCTGAAGCAGAGTATGTTGTAGCAACAAGTGCTACATGTCAAGCTGTATGGATGAGGAGAGTCTTAAAAGACTTGTCACAGAACCATTAACAACCGACAACAATATTATGTGACAACAATTAATCCATAACATTATCAAAGAATCATGTGTTTCGCAAGAGAATCAAGCACATTGACACAAGGTTTCATTTCATAAGAGAGTTGGTGAACAACAAAGAAATTTGTTTGGAATTTTACAGGTCTGAAGACCAACTTGCAGACATATTTACAAAACCATTGGCAAAGGATACTTTTTAGTATCTGCATAGTTATCTTGGAATGACAAGTTCTCCACAGTGAACTCTATCATAAACAGAGCATGTCTAATCTCTGAAACATTTTGTAAATTTTGTTTTAAAAATCCCCATCTACTCATAATTAAGGGGGAGTGTTGGAAATATTAATCACTCACAGATCCGTACCTGACTCTCAGCCGACTCTGTCAGAGTCTGTGTCAGTCAAGATCTTGTAGGTCAGTCTGACAAGAGGGAAGAGTCCACGATTCGGCAATGTAAACTAGTCGAATTTATTTCTGAAGTTAAGTTGTTAGGTAGATAGTTATTATAGTCTTTAATGGAGAGTCAGTCGATTCATGTAGAAGCAATTTTCAGGTTGCCTATAATTAGAAAAATAATATTGTAAATTAGGTTAGACAATAGATAGCGAGACAGAAGAACTCACGAGAGAACTCTAGGGTGAGAAAAGAGAAGTTGAAGGTCAAGCTTCTATGTATGTGATTCTATCGATGATCCGTCGGACCTCAACTTGTGTGCATTAAAAGTTTGTGTTAAAAGAATGCGTTTAGCAAGTTAATTAATGGAACAACATTAACAGAAATTAAATACTGAAAACAGATGGAAAACAAATTGATAAATAGATATAAGGAAGCACAGAATCAGAGCATCACAAACAGAAGTTGATAACGGAGTTCACCCCCTCCACTGGGCTACGTCTTCGGGTCCCTCTCCAATGGGTACCGATCCAATTAATATTTTTAAAATGGTACAAAATGGTTCTGGAAACAACTTCAGCAACTGTAAATAGAATGCTGTACAAAATCTTTAAGACCTTTCTCTCGAAATTACAATCAGCATTCAAAGATAAAGAAAGCTAAAATATAACAGAGAATGTCAACTTCTACAGCACAACATCTAGACACTTCGCAGCAAAAATGATCTCTAAGCTTCTCATAACAAAGAAACGATACTCTGCACTCCAAAACAATCTGCCCCCCTTCTCGGTGGCCAACCTCCTCTATTTAAGATTTTAGCGTGAAGGATAAGTAACCGATTCGATTCCATCATCTCAGCTGTTATCTTTTTTTATTATTATTGTTACAACCATACGCTAAGCTGAACCATGCAATTTGGCCAAGTCACTGCACAAGCATTATGTTACCATGATGTTCCATATCCCTGAAATGTGGCAACTAACTCCACGCACATGTTGATTCACAGCACGTTGCAATGACCGTTACGCACAGATGTTGCACCATACCATAGCATCACACGTAAAGTAACCGTTTGATGTCACCACTAACTTCACCATGTCACAGCAAGTGTAAAAAGTCTGTCATAGATAACTCTGTCACAGCAGTGTGAAAAGTCTGTCACAGCTAATTCTGTGTCGCAGCTAAATCTGTGTCATAGCTAAGTCTGTCACAGTAGTGTGAAAAGTCTGTCGCAGCTAAATATGTGTCACAGCTAAGTTTGTCACAGCAGTGTGAAAAGTCTGTCGCAGCTAAGTCTGTCGTAGCTAAATCTGTGTCACATCTAAGTCTGTCACAGCAGTGTGAAAAGTCTGTCGCAGCTAATTCTATGTCGCAGCTAAATCTGTGTCGCAGCTAAATCTGTGTCGTAGCTAAGTCTGTCACAGCAGTGTGAAAAGTTTGTCGTAGCTATGTCTATGAGTTAAAACATGTGTTATGTTCTTTGAACCATAGATTAAATACCATTGTACCATATTGGATCAGTGTAAATTAAAGATGAATAATCCTCCGGATCATTCCTCCCCATTGGAGAGATTTTGGACCACCAAAAGCCTAAATTACTCGGCAAGTAAGTGAGGGTATAGCTCCCTCACTTTTCCAATATCCATCCATATTGCTTTGCTAGGATGCATTCCTTTAAGCCCCACTCGAAGGTACTCAGCATTCCCCCTTCGTGAATTTCTTACATTTTTGTCAAGAATAACATCATCCTGCAACTCATTCATATATTCAGGTGCCATATCATCAACTGAAGGAATCTGCATGGTAATTTCCTCATCCATGATTATAGGAGGCTCATACAATTTAAGATTCTCAACATTGACAACTGAATAAATTTGCATGTATGGAGGTAAATTCAAGCGAAAAGCATTAGTACCGATCTTTTCCAAGATCTCAAAAGGACCATACCTGATAGGTTTAAGATTTTTACCTTCCCCTTTCATTCTTTCTTTGGTGATATGTAACCAAACTCTGTCACCAACCTGAAATTGATGATCAACTCGATGCTTGTCATGCCTGGCTTTGTTCTTTGCCTGGCTCTTCTCCAACTGTTCTTGAACTGCCTGTTGCGCTACTTGGATTCTCTGAATGAACCTTAGCGCATTATTTGCATCATGATGTCCATCCACTGCATCTTTTCCAAAAGAGAAGTCCATCGGTGTTTTTGGCAGATAACCAAAAAAAGTTTCAAAAGGAGATCTGTTCGTGGAAGAATGAACTGCATGATTGTAGGCATGCTGTATATACTGCAACTGCTCATCCCAAAGTTTAGGATGTTTACTACAATATCCTCTGAGCAGCTAAACCACTGTCCTGTTTACTACCTCTGTTTGCCCATCAGTCTGTGGATGAAAAGCGGTACTTTTCTTCAGTTTAGTGTCCATAAGCTCCCATAAAGTCAACCAAAAGACTCCCAAGAACCGGGAATCCCGATCAGATACAATAGACATGGGTAGCCCAAAATGTACCCAAACATTTTGAAAGAATAGATGAGTTGTTTGTTCAGCAGTGATTTGCTTGTTACATGGCATTAAGATACACATTTTGCTGAATCTATCCACAACAACATATAGATAATCATGCCCTTTTCTAGACATAGGTAGTCCTCCTACAAAGTCCATAGAAATGCTTTCCCAAGGACGAGAAGAAACTAGAAGAGGTGTGTACAAACCCAATTTCCTATTGCTAGTCTTACTCGTTGCACACATAACACAACCTCTTATGTATTTAGCTACAGTTTCTTGCATTTGAGGCCAATAACAATGATTCTGCAATACAGACAATGTTTTACTTACTCCAAAATGTCCTGCAATCAATGAACTATGTGCCTCTCGGATCACATGCACTCTTTCTTTCTCTGGAATACAGAGTTTACCAAGATGATACAAGAGTTGATTATGCACATAATAGTTTTCTTCCTGTTTACCATGTATTAGTGATGCATATACTTTCTTAAAATCTTTATCTTCTGCATACTGTTCAATATAAATTTCATGTGTTAATGAACTGTTTTGAAGAATGATTGAAGCATTTGTAGGAGGCATTGATAACATGTCTAATACCTTATTATGAATTCCCTTTTTGTACTTAATTACGAGATGAAACTCTTGTAAGAATCCCATCCATCTTAAATGCCTACTTTGTTGTACTTTAGTTTGAGATTGTAAATATTGAAGTGGCTGATGATCAGTATGTATAACTATTTCTTTTCCCATAGTATAATGTTTCCACTACTTCACACTCTGTACTAAAGCATACAACTCTTTGTCATAAGTCGGATAGTTACTTACCGCAGTAGAGAACGTTTATGAATGGTAACAGACTAGCTTCCTTCCTTGCATCAAAAATGCTCCCATGGCAAACCCGCTGGCATCGGTTTCAATCTCAAATGGTTGCTGCAAATCTGGCAATGTCAGAACTGGTGCTGTGCTAACCTTTTCCTTCAAAGTGTTGAAGGATTTCTGATGCTTGCCTCCCCACTGGAAAATTTCTTTAATGCTTGTTAACGCATGTAATGGAGCAGCAATGGAAGAAAACCCAGAAATGAATTTTCTCCAATACTGAACCGCACCCAGAAAACTTCTGATTTCAGTAACGGTGTTAGGCCGTGGCTAGTTTACAATGACATCAACCTTGGCTGGGTCCACTCACAGGTGGCCTCCACCAATAATATGGCCCAAATATACTAAAGAAGTTTTAGCAAACTCACATTTAGACATTTTTACATAAAGCTTTTCTCTTCTCAGTACATGTAAAATTTTTTTCACATGTACAACATGCTCTTCCCAGGTTTTACTAAACACAAGGATATCATCTAGATATACAATTACAAAATCATCAATGAATGGTCAAAAGACATCATTCATGACTTGCATGAAAGTAGCAGGATCATTACATAGCCCAAAAGGAATTACAAGCCATTCATACAAACCCTGTTTTTTTTAAACGCTGTTTTCCAGGCATCATTTTCAGCAACACAGATTTGATGATACCCACTACGCAGATCCAATTTTGTAAAATGAATTGCATGTTTCAACTGATCAATCAAATCATCAATGCGAGGAAGAGGATACCTATTTTTAATGGTGATTTTGTTAAGGGCCCTGTAGTCGATACACATCCTCCACGACCCATCCTTCTTTGGAACCAATACTATAGGAGAGCCACAAGGAGAAGTGCTGGGCCGGATGACCCCCTTCTCAATCAGCTCCTGAACCTGCTTCTTGATTTCCTTGTTCTGCATTACAGACATCCAGTACATGGCTATGTTCGGGAGTGGCACATCCTGCTGCAAATGTATCTCATGCTGAATCTCTCTCCTCGGTGGTAACCCCTTCGGATCTTGAAACAAATCATCATACTCAAAAATGATGTTAATCAGTTCAAATTTATGCTTAGGGTCACATTCTTCAAAAGATTTAGAGACTTCATCATTTTTCATCTTAACCATCATCAACACAAAATTCTTACTAGCATTTACCAACCTCTTCATTTGTCCTGCAGAAACTATTGCTAGATTGGATTTTATCTTATGTGCTCGTACAATATATTCCATACCTTCTTTAAAAAGATGATACTTATTCTACTCTCTATAAAATATTGCTTTCCAGTCATACAAATATGGACTCCCAAGTACAATCCCGCAAATGTCAAGTGGTACTACATCCAATTCTACCTCATCCCTAAACTTTTCAGTAATTGCAAATTTTAATACACATTTCTTTGTAACTTGCAATCGTGTATCATTAGTAACCCAACCTAGAGGATAGGTCTTTTCATGAGGCACAGTAACTAAATGCAATTTCTTAACCACTTCTTCTGATATCAGATTTACTTGTGAACCACTATCAAACAATGTATCAATCTTTGTGTGATTTGTAATGACACGAACATGAAACAGTGCACTTCTATGTTTATCATTTTGCTTAGAAGTAGATGGCAGACTTGTACTTGCACTAGAACTGGATTGTGCATCAATGGGAAGTGAGATACTTTTATCCTTACCTTGGATTCCGACAGCTGTAACCTTTGTTTCATCACCTGAGTCGGATCCTAAGTCTTGAATGACTGTTGCAGTAGCTTTTGCTTTGCCTTTATCTTTGTTTCCTCTGAACTTCTTTGGCCTTAACACTGGATGAAGTTTCCAACACTTAGAGACATCATGTCCCTTTTGACAATGCGAACATGTAGGCTTTTCACCCTCTTTCTTAACAGTAGCCATCTTCTTTTTCCCTTTATCTTGACCTTTCGATTTGCTGTCAAATTTAAAATATTTATTCCCAAAAGTATCATTAGCATGCTTACCCCTGGCTTCTAAATGGGTAGCTTGAACACATACATCATCCAAATTGTTGGGGTTAAACATCAACAAAGTATGTTTCAAATAAGAATGCATGCCACCAATGTACTTAAGAAGAGTTTCATGTGTATCTAATGCAACATTCAATGCAATAGACCTCTTTCTGAATTCATGAGTATAATCTTGAATGCTTTGTCCTTTAGCTTGTCTAAACATTTTCCAACCCATGGTTAATTGTTGGATATGGCCTAAAGGATAAAATTGCTTCCTTAATACTTCAATGAATTCCTTCCAAACTGAAATGATTTTACCATTCTTTCGAAGATCTTGCTGAATCTTGCTCTCCCACCAAGTAAGGGCCATTCCACACATTCTCAAAGTGGCCAATTGAATCCTGGAAGGGTCATCATTAATGCCCTGCACCCTGCAATATACTTCAAGCTGCTTGATCCAATTGTCTAACTTTTCAGCATCTAAATCTCCATTATAAATTGGTAACTCAAATTTTACATCCAATTTGAAATAAGGCATATTAGGACTTGCATTATTTGAATTAGAAGTATGAGAAGAAGAAAAAGTCTGTTTAGTGTCAGGAGGATCACCATCACCTCCTACTCCTTTACCCTTTTCTTTCGGCTTCACTTCTGCATCTCTAGATGAAGATCCTTCTTCTTTCTTCTTCCTTTCTGCTCGCTCATCGAGCAGAATTTCCATCATGGATTTCATGCTCCTAAAAGCCTCTAAAAACTTAGATTTAGAAATACCATGTTTTTCTCGTTCTGTATGTCCTTCTTCTTCCCCTTGTGGAGAAGACATGGTTCTTGAGAATGTTCTCCTTGAGCCAATGTCAGGATCTTCTTCAACTAATTCTCCTTCACCATGCTTTAACCTGGACCTGGTAAGCATTCACAAACTTGCACAAGCAGTCAACCAGCTCTGATACCATAACATGATCCTTCGGACCTCAACTTGTGTGCATTAAAAGTTTGTGTTAAAAGAATGCGTTCAGCAGGTTAATTAATGGAACAGCATTAATAGAAATTAAATACCGAAAATAGATGGAAAACAAACTGATAAACAGATATAAGGAAGCACAAAATCAAAGCGTCACAAATAGAAGTTGATAACGAAGTTCACCCCCTCCACTGGGCTACGTCTCCGGGTCCCTCTCCAATGGGTACCGATCCAATTAATCTTTTTAAAATGGTACAAAATGGTTCTGGAAACAACTTCAGCAACTGTAAACAGAATGTTGTACAAAATCTTTAAGACCTTTCTCTCAAAATTACAACCAGCATTCAAAGATAAAGAAAGCTAAAATATAACAGAGAATGTCGACTTCTACAGCACAACATCTGGACACTTCGCAGCAAAAATGATCTCTAAGCTTCTCATAATAGAGAAACGATACTCTGCACTTCAAAACAATCTGCCCCCCTTCTCGGTGGCCAACCTCCTCTATTTAAGAGTTTAGCGTGAGGGATAAGTAACCGATTCGATTCCATCATCTTAGCTGTTATCTTTTTTATTATTATTGTTACAACCATACGCTAAGCTGAACCATGCAATTTGGCCAAGTCACTGCACAAGAATTATGTTACCATGACGTTCCATATCCCCGAAACATGGAAACTAACTCCACGCACATGTTGATTCACAACACGTTGCAATGACCGTTACGCACATATGTTGCACCATACCATAGCATCACACGTAACGTAACCGTTTGATGTCACCACTAACTTCACCATGTCGCAGCAAGTGTAAAAATTCTGTCATAGCTAAGTCTGTCACAGCAGTGTGAAAAGTCTGTTGCAGCTAATTCTGTGTCGCAGCTAAATCTGTGTCACAGCTAAGTCTATCACAGCAGTGTGAAAATTCTACCGTAGCTAAGTCTGTCGCAGCTAAATCTATGTCACAGCTAAGTCTGTCACAGCAGTGTGAAAAGTCTGTCGCAGCTAAATCTATGTCATAGCTAAGTCTATCACAGCAGTGTGAAAAGTCTGTCGCAGCTAATTCTATGTCGCAGCTAAATCTGTGTCGCAGCTAAGTCTATCGAAACTAAAACTGTGTCACAGCTAAGTCTGTCACAACAGTGTGAAAAGTTTGTCGTAGCTATGTCTATGAGTTAAAACATGTGTTATGTTCTTTGAACCATAGATTAAATACCATTGTACCATATTGGATCAGTGTAAATTAAAGATGAATAATCCTCCGGATCAATCGAAGAGCCGAAGCTCTGTAAAAGGATCAGTCGATAAGTCTAGACAAACAAGTTTGTAATACCTTTGTTATTTCTGCATAGTTATATATATATGAAATAGTTTATGGTTGAATGCATGTTTATTTGGCCACACATTATTTCTAGATTTACTTGTGTAAATGTCTTTCACAATTACGGTTGAGGTAAAGATCAAGAACCCATAAATTTCTTAGTTCGTGAAAGTTCCAAGTTTTACGGCACATTGGTCGACTCAAGTCTTCCTACATATTTGGGCATATGTTTTTATAAGTTCTTTGGATTTGTTAATGTGTCCATTTTTACTTCATCTTACTCACAGGTGAAAAGCATTTGTAATTTCTTAAGTCTTTTAGACTAAGAAACATACTCTGTAGATTTCGACAAAAGTAAGTGAACTGACAAGGTCAGTTGAGTGAGCCGACTTGAGAGACCGAAGAGGTCAGCCAACTTGATAGTTCGAAGAGGTCAGTCGACTTATAGGTTGAAGTTGGTATAACTGACAAGTCGAATTAAATCTGTTGGGTCGAAAGGCCGACCAAATTTGATAGACTTGTCTGGTCGGGAGATAGACAAGTTTCACCCGACAAGTGAAAAAAAAAGGAAAAAGAGGTCGGCGTGAAAATATTTAATTTTTAATATTAACTGAGTGGTAAACTCAAGTTTAGTCGGCTTGGTTTTGGCTAACAGGTCTGTCTCATGAACCACCATTAAAACTATCACCTAGTGCTGTGGATTTCTTCAGTCCTAATAATGCTAATTCTTCTCCTCCTCTTCATTATGCTTACAAGGTGCACCATCCTCACCTACAACAACAAAATGATAAATCTTCTTCCATTTCTTTTTCTTCCAAAAAAAATGTAGAGTATATGAGCAGAGGTGCCTTGACAGGCCTTTTGTTTGGTGTTGTTGTATTTGGCATTGTCTGTGCAGGAAGGAGAACGTATTTGTATGCAACTCGCACGTTTGATAAGAAGAGCTCTCCCAAGGCCATTCTTTTGAGTCCTTGATGATGATTGGGATTCGTCTATATCGTATTTTGATTATATTACTTTCAGTTATTGGTGATTATTTCCCTCAAAATGAATTTTAATTGCTTCATAACATCATGATTTTTGAATTGTTATTTTGAGGACAGATCATTCCATCATGGGGTTTTGGATAAAAATAATTCATATTTTATTCATCTCACATTCAAAATCATGTTTAATGGTTTAAGTGATGAAATTTTTTGCAACCAATTACTGGGATTTTAATGTATATTTTGAGGACAGTGCAGGTTTGGATTAAAAGAATTCATAATTTATTCATCTCACATTCAAAATTATGTTTAATGGTTAATTTTTTTGCAACCAATTACTGGCATTTTAATTTATGGTGTTTCATATTTTACCTTTTTGTTCTTTAATTTTTCTATTTTGATTTGAAATATTTTCATAACGCTCGAGCGCCCAAAGAGGATTATAGAAATTAATCTTAGTTCATAAATTAAATCAAATTTGCATGTATTTGCTGGAAGGAAATCCACATATATTTTCCTAGTTTTTTTCTATTGGGATTCAATTGTACATGATTCGGTTGAAAATAATGTTGAAGAGCCAACTTGAGCCAGCCTAGTGGTTAAGCTACTTATATAGATAGATTGGAATAATTTGTTATCAAATCAATTGAATATCTATAAGCCTATAATCCTGAGATCCCATGGTATGGGAAAATAAGTGATTAAGAATGGATATTCATATGATCAATTAGTTAAAGACCCAATTGGACAGAATCAAATGACGAATCTATTCTCAATCAATTTTACCAAGAGTCCATTACATTATGACTTTGCATCCATTCCCGCTGGAAAATACAAATCATCTCTTTTGCAAGACTTCCAACAAAGGCAAACAATCAACATACACGCATCATACCTTTATTTGGATTCATATATATATAACATTGATACGAATTGGCCATCTATACTTTTCTTTGAATACATACAATCTCTGAATTGGCCATCACTGATCTCCATGGAATTAGGGAATAATTTTTTTGCATATTCCCCATGTAAATAAGGCCACCCATGGGACTTCTCAAGTTCAATTGATTTCCAGAATCTATCTTTCATGTTAGACCTAAGCTAACTCAAGAACAAGAACAAGAACAATGAATAAAACTCTTACTCTTAGCTATCTTGAACTTGATTTCCAGAATCTATCTGTCATGTTAGACCTATGCTAATTCAAGAACAAGAACAAGAACAATGAATAAAGCTCTTACTCTTAGCTATCCTTATGGCAAGGAATTTTTTGCAAGGAATCTTTTTAACTTGTTATTTATTAAAATTACACTCTTTTACATGGAAAGTTGATGATTGTCTTGTGTATTCGTGTCTTTGATTCTGCATTTTTTTTGCGAATTTATAAGTTTTCATTTTTTTTCCAAAGTTCAATAATATAATTTTGTCTCAAGCTTTGCTTTACCTAGAATCATCAGTACAGTATCTATTCTTATTATTTTTACATGAGGGCTGGTGCAAGCTAATGCTGGTCACTTATGACATGTTCGTTGCAATGGACTTCTGGAAAAACAGAAATCTGAATGTCAAAAAGCAATATTAGAGGTACGTACACAACTTTTTGAAATATGTTGTAAGAATATGAAATGTGGGCAATCAAATTACCTTCCGGAATATATAACTTTTATTTATGAAAACTAAGCATAAATCCCAAAAAACGAGGTTTTTGAAGGTTGATATGTTATATTTTTCCCAAAAATTAATGAATATGATTGCGTTGGTCCACTCGTTTGGTATGCAAATGTTGGAATTTTGTGAAAAACATTATATAGAGTTGTAGATAACATGTATGTCTAGTGCAGCGTTATTTTTCCATATTTATTTATGTTATATTTTTTATTTTTCAAATTAAAGAAGTCGTGATGCCCTAAAATGACAAGGTCGAGCGTTGGTCCACCACATCTTTGTCTTAACATAGTCAATGAACGATATTTTTTTTTAGGATTTAGGTCTTTGTGTCTTCTTGTGTGGGTTCTTTTCCGTTTTCTAAATAGGTGAGCCAATCAAAGGTTATAGCCGAAGCAAATAGCCTACCTTTTGTGTTAGATTGATGTTAGTCCATTTAAAATTAAATAAAAAATAGAAAAAGATAATAGATTTAAATGGAAATTTCATATTCGGAATCTACATACAGAGTTACACAAGTGTGTGAATTTTCATTAATAGTGGACAAACATGGCATATGGAAAATCATGCACAAAATAGGAGAAGTGGCACAAAACAAGTTTTTATATCATAAGACAGTCTAAACCACTTAGTTGGTCAACCCGAACCTAAAACCAAAGCAGCCAAGTCATCCACCACGTTAGTTGGAAAAAATGTGCCGCTGAAATTCTAAATTTAAATGACGCACACGTAGTTTAAAACATAATGTGCACACACTAAAAGCGTGATCGCGCTACTTTGTGTGCATGCACTAAGAGCACGATCACACTACCTTGTGCGCACGCATTAAGGACGCGTGCGCGCATTTGTTAAGTAAACACTTTGTTTTGATTTTATTTTCAAGCATTTGGAATGGAATGATGATGATGAACAATGATGATGATGGTGAGGAGGATGATGACAATGATGATCAAATGAGGATGATGACTATGATGATGATGATGAGGATGATGAAAATGATGATGATGAGGATGATGGCTATGATGATAATGAGGATGATGATGACAATGATGATGACTATGATGAAGATGGTGATGATGATGATGAACAATGATGGTGATGATGATGATGATGAGGATGAGGATCACAATGATGATGATTATGATGATGATGATTATGATGATGATGATGATGATTACGATGATGAGGATGATGATGTTGATGACGACGACGATGATGATGAGGTGGATGATAATGACTATGATGATGAAGAATGATGGTGATGATGATGAGGACGAGGAGGATGATGATAAGGATGATGATCACGATGACTATTATTATGATGACAGTGATTATGTTGATGATGATGATGTTGATGACGAAGATGATGATGATGAGGATGATGATGACTATGAAGATGACTATGATGATGAACAATGATGGTGATTATGATGAAGATGATGATGAGGATGATGACGATGCTGACGATGATGAGGAACAATGATGATGATGATGGTGATGCTGATGATGATGATGATGATGATGATTGTGATGATGATGATAAGGGTGATTTCAATGACGATGATGAGGATGATGACTATGATGATGAGGATGAGGATGAGGATGATGATGATGATGACAATGATGATGAACATTAATAGTGATGATGAGGAGGAGGAGGACGAGGACGAGGATGATGATGGTGATGATGACAATGAGGAATAATGATGATGATCATGATGATAGGTTCAGTTGAAACTTTGCTTTGATTTTATTTTCAAGCATTTGTAATGGAATGATGATGATGAACAATGATGATGATGAGGAGGAGGATGATTACAATGATGATCTGAGGATGATGACTATTATGATGATGATGATGATGATGACAACAATGATGATGATGATGAACAATGATGGTGATGATGATGATGATGATGAGGATGAGGATGAGGATGAGGATGAGGATGAGGATGATGACGATGATGAACAATTTTGGTGATGAGGATAATGACAATGACGATGATGAGGATGAAGAGGATGAGGATGGTGAGGATGATGATGATGATGACGATGACAATGATGATGAACAATGATGGTGATGATGATGATGACGACGACAACGATGATGATGAGGGTGAGGATGATGATGATGACGACGATGATGAGGAACAATGATGATGATGATGATAGGTTTAGTTGAAACTTTGCTTTGATTTTATTTTCAACATTTGCAATGGAATGATGATGATGAACAATGATGATGATGATGATGAGGATGATGACTATGATGATGATGAGGATGATGACTATGATGATGAGGATGAGGATGATGATGATCATGATGATGAAAAATGACGGTGATGAGGATGATGAGGAGGAGGACGAGGATGATGAGGATGATGATGAGGAGGAGGAGGATGAGGATGATGATGACGAATAATGTTGGTGATGCTGACGGTGACGACGATGACAATGATGATGATGAGGATGATAACTATGATGATGATGAGGATGATGATGAGGATGAGGATGATGATGAAGATGATGATGACCATGATAATGATGATGAACAACGATGATGATGATGATGATGATGATGAGGATGAGGATGAGGATGAGGATGATGACGATGATGAGAATGATGATGAAAAATGATGACAATCATGATAGGTTTAGTTGAAATTTGCTTTCATTTTATTTTTAAGCATTTGCAATGGAATGATGATGATGAACAATGATGATGAGGAGGAGGAGGATGATGATGACAATGATGATGATGAGGATGATGACTATGATGATGAGGAGGAGGAGGATGGCGATGATGATGATGATGACGATGATGTTGATGATGAATAATGATGGTCATGATGAGGATGAGAATGAGGATGAGGATGATGAGGATGATGATGACGACGATGACGATGATGACGATGTTGATGATGAACAATGTTGGTGATGATGACGAGGAGGATGATGACAATGATGATGACTATGATGATGTTGAGGATGATGATGATGATGATGATGAAAATGATGATGAACAATGATGGTGATGATGATGATGATGGTCATGATTATGAGGACGAGGATGATGACAATGATGATGATGATGAGGAACAATGATGACGATGATGATAGGTTTAGTTGAAATTTTTCTTTTGTTTTATTTTCAAGCGTTTGAAATGGAATGATGAGTATGAACAATGACGATGATGATGAGGAGGATGATGACAATGATGATAATGAGGATGATGACTATGATGATAATGATTAGGATGATGATGATGATGATGATGATGATGATGGCGATGATGACGATGAACAATGATGGTGATGATGATCATGACGATGACGAGGATGAGGATGATGAGGATGATGATGACAATGATGATGTTGATGATGAACAATGTTGGTGATGATGATGATGAGGATGATGACAATGATGATGACTATGATGAGGATGAGGATGATGATGATGACAATGATGATGATGATGAGGACAAGGATGATGATGATGATGATGACGATGATGAGGAACAATGATGATGATGATGATAGGTTTAGTTGAAAATTTGCTTTGATTTTATTTTCAATCATTTACAATGGAATGATGAGGATGAATAATGATGATGATGATGACAATGATGATGATGAGGATGATGACTATGATGATAATGATGAGGATGATGATGATGATGATGATGATGATGACGACGACGACGATGATGATGAAAAATGATGGTGATGATGATGAGGATGATGAGGATGATGATGATGATGACGACGATGATGAACAATGTTTGTGATGATGATGATGAGGATGATGACAATGATGATGATGAGGATGATGGCTATGATGATGACGATGAGGATGAGGATGATGATGATGATGATGATGATGATAATGATGACAATGATGGTGATGATGATGATGATGAGGAGGAGGAGGAGGAGGAGGAGGAGGATGAGAATGATGATGATGATGATAGGTTTAGACTATATTGTAGTGGTGATGATGATGATAGGTTTTAGACTATATTGTAAAAATACTCAAAATAATCATGAATACAAATTCATTGTTGAAGAATGTTAGTCATTAAATGAAATAAACATTAGTGAGTAAATGCTCTAAATGTTAGGCAGGGGTGCGTGCACGTTTGATTTTGTGTGCGCGTCAATGCGCATGTGCATTCTTATATACATTTGTACGTGCTTAAAGACATGTGCATGCACCTATTAGTAGGTAAAATAACAGAGATCTAGATTCCTGGGGTTGCTAGCAATTTTCACGGGTTTTCTTTTGCTGTTCGCGCGTTTTGTGCTCCTGAACTGTGCAACTTGGCTCACAATACATCACCACTCTTTGATCTATTGGATAAAAGATCACTCTTGGAATCTAACAAACATATTCAGTGGTCTTGGAATTTAGTGGAAAGATTCACACTACAATTTTTCATTGCAAGAAGAGATCATTTTGAATATGTATGGTGAATTGTAAATAATTGTTTTAATTCACAAGATTTCAGATCATTTCATTTATTTATGTTTTATGATATGCCTACAACAATATCTCTCTCATAGACAACATTTAATTTCACAACAATAAATCCCAACTTCACATCTAAACAAGTCTCATATTCTCCATACGAGATGAAGTATGCAATGTTAACTAATTTACATTTACGCATGAATATATTTTGATTTCACACTATGATGACATATATGAAGTTATCTCTTGAGACTCTTCAATTTAAAAAAAAAACTTTGGAATTAATCATGGGAGAGGGTCCATATTGAATAGTTCACCAAGTTGTCCATATTCTCTATACAAGATCAAGTATGCAATGTAGACCAATAATCATTTGCACATGAATATATTTTGATTTCCCACAAGGATGGCATACATGAGGTTCTCTATTGAGACTCTTCAATTTGTATAAAAACCTTGGAAGAAATCATGCGAGAGGTTCCATATTGAATAGTTCACCAAATTGTCCATGCTCCCCTCTTCATGCTAGATTTATCATAACATGCCTTTGAGCTTGATAAGGATTCCTCTACCTCAACGATTTATCCTTTTTTTGAGGAATTTGCAACCTACTCATTTCACTCATCTTGTTTTGACTTCCAATACTTTTTGAACACAAAGGAAGTCAGAATCCTATAGTTATAATACCTGCAAACTTGACTATCTTTACTTGACTCAAATAGAGTATAGAAATGAAAATTTGGTTCAAACATAAAGAGAAACCTTTAATCAACGTTTATGTATCAATGCCAACAATTAGCATACTAACATATCTATAATTTAGTTATTTATGTTGCAACACGTCATGTATCTTGTATAGTGGAACTAATACCTCATTTGTTACTTCTTATGCAGGGGTAGACCTCATAGTTTTGATAAAGAAGATTTTGGATATGGGCAACTCACGTAATAGAGCAATAAAAACTAGAAGGAATATGCCCATTGAAAATGAAAATGAGGTAAGAGAAAAGGCCAGGTTGGAAATGGAGAGAGTGAGACATGGTCCAAACATTTCCACTGATACTGCGATCGATCCTAACAGATTTGATGACATAACAACCTATACTTCAGAACCACAGGTGAAGTGGTTGCATCCAACGAACCCAGCTCAAGTTCCAACATCAACATAGTCTCCAACCAACAATCATTCAACGAGCCATGTTGAAGCTCTTGAAGACATAGGTGTATTGAGAGATGCTGAGTATGAAGCATTGGACCTAGGAGCAATGATCAATTTGCAATCTCTCCAATAAGACCACAACCATGTCGAGCATACTCCTAATATGGACCGACATGTGAATGAAGCACCACAACAAAGAAGCCTTGGGATCCGTAGCTCATGTCCACGGTCCCTACCTCAACTGTCTACTGCAAGAAAAAGGACTCCTAGACATATTCATGTGGATGAAATTTGTTTGTCAGGAATTGAAGGTAAGTTTCCAAAACGCACTATCGATTGGCAATGTAACAAATTAATGAAGGAATATTTTGAATCCAAAGGCAATGCAGGTAAATGTCAATTATTACTATGTTTGTTAAAGTTAAATTGTTTAGTTGTTGTTAGGAGAATTCTGGGCATAAAGATGGTTATAATTTCAGAGGCTAACAATCATATTGTTAGAAATATCCAATCTGCTTTTAATGCGACTGGGAAGATGTCCCATACTAAAGATGTTTGTGCAGCTCATCATGTGTTATCAGAATCAGTTGTAAGCATGTCCACACGAAAATATCGCCTCCTTTCACACACTTCTCATATACTTAAATTAAATAGAAACATTGTTCAGAAGTACTCTGTTATAAGAGAAAATGTGCAGACTCCAGGTGGAAAATATTGTTGGGATTTTGTCGGCAGGTTTCCTCATCGAGATATGAAGCTAATTGATGTTTTTAAGGAATTAGTTCAAGCGTTCTAGCATGATCATACCAGACCTTCATCTAATCAAAGAGATGTGCTAAAGCTGAGAAAAGTTTATACTAAACGTGAACCCCACATCAAACACTTCCTTGACACAACACAGACTAAACTCTATGAGAGATTCAAGAATCAGTGCACACAATTGAACCTGGGACAAAGGTCTTTTGAGAAATGTAAACCATGGTATATTTGTATATGCATTGATCAAAACACATGCTATTGTAGATAACATGTCGAATATGAATATTTTTATGACACATATAAACATATATTTTGTGATTTGCATACTAACCTTAAGCAGGGATGCAATGAATCCGTAATACCACCGAATGCATCGAGAGATTTTATCGTTAGCATCATCTGTCCAAGGCATGAAGGACAAAAATACTATGGAAAATTATGTCTATATGGGAATTGTTCTAGGTGTAGTGGGTTTTCTCTTTTGAACCGTTCATTCATGGAAGTGATGATCATAAATTTGGAAATATGAGCATGGAGATGCAGAGCTTCAAGTACATAACCTATCAATCAGATAGTGTGAAGGAAAGCAAAAATATTGCATTGGTGAAGTCACAGGTGCAAATGATTATTGCATGTTTTTCCTCTTACATGTTCAGTTTCTAAATACACATTCTTTAAAGGTCATATTCTAATACGACCCTTGTTTTCATGGCAAGAGGTACGATTATGTGATTTTTTGATGGAGTTCTACAATAAAACCGAGCAGTATGTTCAACATGTGCATGTAGCGCGATGGCAGGATGAGTAGTACAGAAAATGAATGGACAACTTTCCCATTGAGACCATATTGTCAATTGTGGATTTTGTAGAAAACTACATCCTTCAGGGAAAAAATGAAATTCAGAGTCAATACTACCATTCTAACCAAGTCAGCATCATGGTACATATTACGTATAGGCATGGCCCTGAGAGCAACATTAACAATAGGATAATATAGAAGGAGACAAACTTTTACATAAGTGATGATAGATGCCATGATCTGCATTATGTGAAACATTGTTTTGAATTTTCTATGATCAGCTAAAGGAGGGAGATATACATATGGATCAACATTGGATATGGTCAAATGGTTGTGTGGGCCAGTTCAAAAATTCCCAAGTCTTCCAATGAATGAATATGTTACATAAGACTTATAATGTGCCACATATATGGAACTACTTTGAGATCAGGCATGGAAAAGGTGAGCATGATGGGGTCGGTGCATGCATGAAGAATGCACTATGAAGGGAGGAGATGAGGTTTACCAGAAATCGCCATATCAAAGATGCATAATCCATAGTTCAATGGTGCTCTGCAACAATGTCAGACCGAACTAAAGTGGTAGGAAGGCCAGTCAGGAATTTTTGGCATGTGGTTGACATAGATCGATCATGTTCCTATAGTTGCGGAACAGTACAATGAACATGTGGATTTTATTTGGTTCAAAGCTCAAACAACCCCCTATTTGAAATATGGACACATAAACTTGCTTGCTTTTGCATCCCTTGTAGCAGTGGTGAATGGGATGAATGTGAATGCATGGATTGGGTTGATGATTGGGATCGTGTGTCACTTGCAGTAGACTCACATGTAGTCGGTGAAAAAACCCACTCGGAGGAGGATCAGTGAGCAATTTCGACAGACTACGACCATTTCTCAGATATTGTACAACTAGGACACATATATGCAGTTGTTTCCCCAAAAGACAATGAATGGGGCACGAATTATTGGTTGGCACAATGCATTCAAGGTAAGAAAATCCTGAACGAATCATTGATTGATGATGAAAGAAATGAATTTCCTATTCGATCGATGGTGGTTGAGGGTGAATATATTACACTAGATTGGAAATCAAGAAGAACTAGTGGGCATGTATTCATGGATCACATGCCAGGTTTTGTGGTCTATCACTTCACAAACTTGATTGTTGGCATGAGCATCCATCTATAGACAATGTCAACGAAGAATTCAACCAAGATACATTACTTCTTTCCTAATTCAGAGCATAAGAGATTGATGGATGCAATCAGCAACAAAGAGGATCAAACTGGCTATATTGAATGAGATTGGGTAATTGTACTTACACTCCACTTGGATGCCAGTTCCATGAGTGATTGAAATCGACAGTTACTATTAAAAGACAAGACGATCATGATAACTTACTCTACTTTCTATGTGAACTCTACAAAAGAATTTCCCTTTCCATCTATATCGATGTCATGTCTGAATATATAGCATGCATAAATACTTATTACCAAGTATGATTTGTTTTATGCACCATCTTAGTAATAAGTATTTATACATGCTATTTATTCAGACATGACATCTATATAGATGGAAAGGGAAATGATTTTGCAGAGTTCACATAGAAATATGAGTAAGTTATCATGATTGTCTTGTCTTTTAATAGTAGCTATCAATTTCAATCACTCATGGAACTGACATCTAGATTTTGATGTGTTAGCTTGCACAAGCATACAATTCTCTATAATTGACTATTTTTACTAGAGACAATTGATTGTTTTCTCCATCCCTTTCACACTACTTCTTGTTAGCCACTAAATCTATGCAAGAATACAAATTTTCATCATTTGCATTCTCAACTCCTTCCATTCCTTTTAATTAGAGATTGAATTATTTGAATGTAACTTTCAAGTGAAAATGTTTGACTCATGTATCTTCAATGGACACCCTTCACTGGTTTAATCTATCACCCATGTTTCTCTTACCTTTGCTACATGATTTTAAAATATATGCCTAGCGTCATTGCTATGATAAACAATACAAGATCAATCCATAGTAGGTTTTTGGTTTTCCATTTAATATTGGAAAAAACTTCTATTGTGGTGCAAGAGGCTTAAGCATGTGAGTAATAAAAATGTTGGTCAAAAGTGAGATATTATTGCAGCTAACTGAAACATGCTTATTTTTGTGGTCTTCCATTAGGCTTGTATTGCATCTTTTAAGGTTTAAAGTTTTTCCAAAACTGGAGGGAGAAAATATTGTTAGGAAACCAACATCATGTCCTTCACAGGTTTACTAACTCCGTACTTTATATTGTTTTCTACATGTCCTTCCTGGTAAACCACTATCTTTGCAACTTTCTCTCCAATTTGTGTTGCATCGGGCTACTAATAAAAAAATTAATTGCTCTAATATTGTTAAATGGTATTTGACTTGTGCATTATGCTTTCATCTCTAAATTTTAATTGCTATTCTAGTAATCGTTTATCCTTCTTCTATTTGATTCAATAATTAGAATTGAATGTGAAAGGAGAAGGAATAACATAGAGAAAGGTGAAAGAGTTGTTCATGTTTAAGACATACAATTTTTACAATATACCATAGCTAAATACACCCATTCGAATTAGAGGAAATTTCAATTTAAAATGGTCCTTCCAAAAATAATAGAAATTCCATGTCATCATGTATTAGCCAATCAAAATGATTTAAAATTAAAAAAGGGAGAACCTCTTAAATAAATTTTTAATATAAATTTGGGGATAGGTATCATAAGAAAAACTACTTTTTTTGTTCATATTTTGGACATATCTCCTGTGTTTTTACTCAAATTTCGATTGGGAGAGCTCGTTGGATGCAGAATTAAATTACACATCCAACGAGTACTCAATTGGAATACTTTTGACAGGCCCTGCTACCCCAAAAACAAGAAATACCTGAAAAATGTATTGATGATGTCATCAATACATTTTTCAAGTATTTCTTGTTTTTGGGGTAGCGGGGCCCATCAAAAGTATGCTGAGTGGGTACTCGTTGGATGTGGAATTTAATTTTGCATCCAACGAGATCTCCCAATCGAAATTTGAGTAAAAACACAAAGAGATATGTCGAAAATACAAGCAAAAAAGTAGTTTTTTCTTTTATTCCTCCAAAGTGAATAAATATTATTTTATTATTTTAACTATTATTTTATTAATTTTCCTTAGGAGGCCCATTTTGAGTTGAAATTTCCTCTAATAAGTTAAGTATCCTAAGACAACTTGGATTATGTCTTGCCAAGTAACATTTCTTCTATCCTTTTTTGGAGAAATATAGTCCATGCCCAATATTTGTTGTGTTGGAACCAAATCCTTCATTGCAAATTGACTTCCCAAGTCCTTATTCAACCTTCTAATAATGCTCTTACCATGCCCAACAATTAGCATGTCATCCCAGACCGAGAGTGACCAAGTTCCCTTGAATGACATTTTCATCCGACTTGCAACTCGACATAACTCAGCAACCAGAGGTCGGATAGATGAGCCGTCAACTCTGTTGGTCTCCTAGAATGCCATTACCTTTAGAAGGACCTCTCCACCACGTTTTCATAGACCAGTGACTCCATTGTGCATTAGTTTTGTAAACTAGGGTTTTGCTCAGTTTCCTTCAATGCAACTCTCGCATTGGTGGGTCAACTCTGTAAAAAGCTTCTCCGTGCCAGTTTTGGTGGTGTTCCCATGTCGGCATTGGCCATACACACCTGTCAGAGCCAATGGCATGCAATCTTTTTTCTCCATTTGTTTTTTCTCTCTCAGGATGAGAGTGACCAAGTGTCCCTGAATGACATTTTCATGCGACTTGCAACTCAACATAACTCGGAAACTGGAGGTCGGGTCGATGAACCGTTGACTCCATTGGTCTCCTAGCATGGCATTACCTCTAGAGGGCCCTCTCCACCACGTTTTCATGACCCAGTGACTCCATTATGCATCGGTTTTTTAAACTAGGGTTTTGCTCAATTTCCTTTAATGCAACTCTCGCATTGGTGGGTCAACTCTGCAAAACCATTCTCTGTTCTAGTCTTGGTGGTGTTTCCATGTCACAATTGGCCATACACACCTGTTGGAGCCAACGACATGCAATATTGCTGCTCCGTTTGGGTTTTCGCTCCCAAACCGAGAGTGACCAAGTGTCCCTAAACAACATTTTCATGCGAATTGCAACTCGACATAACTTGGCAGCCGGAGGTCGGATGAATGAGCCATTGACTTTGTTGGTCTCCTGGCATGCCAGTACCTCTAGTGGGCCCTCTCCACTGTGTTTGCATGGCCCATTGACTCTATTTTTCATCAATTTTGTAAACTAGGGTTTTGCTCAGTAGATTTATTGATGTTGTAATTTGTTGTAATAAGAGGTTTTAGATATGTTATATGCTTGGAAAGAGTGCCGTAAATGGATGTATCTTCATGGTGTTAACATACACTTGGACTAGGGTTTATTTTGTTGGGTTCCCTTGTGATATTAGGATGAAGATAAGTGAAATATTGGACCATAGTGACCACCTTCACACACATGTTGAGGAGAACACATGGGCATAGTAACCACCTTGGCACACATATTGAGGATAAGCATTGGAGCATTGTAAACACCTCTGACACATATGTCAAGGAGCATTGGGAACAATAATATGTGGTACACAACTAAAGGAGGTATGCATTATGTGATGAAAGTTGGATATGCATGAGGACACTAGGTTTTATATATGTAAGTAAACCTTGGAGAAGGAGATATAATACTAGAGGAATTGATGGTTGTCTTGCATAATCTATAGCTCTTGTTGTCAAGGCAAAGGAGGTAGAATTAGGGTTCCAGCCCTATAGAAGATACAAAGAAAAGAGCTAATTTCTTTGGTGATATTGTAGTCTTGTTCTTGTGTGATACATGGAAGTTAAAGAAAGACCATGGAAAACTTAAATTGATAATTCTTGAACTTCTTTTGATTCCTTGCTTAGAAGAAGATTTTTTAAAGTTTAGTTGATTTTCCATTGATGTCTTGGTGCTTGTGTTGATGCAATAGACAAACACCTAGGGTTTGAGGAATCATCCTAAGATAGACATGTTGACATCGAAAATGGTGCTAGACTTGTCTGAAATGCCATGTGCTTCTATGATGAAAGATGTTTGGGGTTTATAAACCCTAACGAGGAAAAAAATTATAGTGTGGATACCTTAATGCATGCTAGGGTTTCATGAACTACAATCTTGTTGAGACTTGCATACTAGGGTTTCATGAACTATAATTGCATGCTATAACTAGGGTTGAGAAGTTATGAGATGAAACACATATACATGTACAAATTGAAAACCAACTAGGGTTTTGTGAACTACAATTGCATGCTATAACTAGGGTTGAGAAGTTATGAGATGGAACTAGGGTTTTGTGAACTACAATTGCATGCTATAACTAGGGTTGAGAAGTTATGAGATGGAACTAGGGTTTTGTGACCTCTTTAAAAGCTATGAGGTGGAAGTAGAAACACATGTACATGTACAAATTGAAAACCATCTAGGGTTTTGTGAACTACAATTGCATGCTATAACTAATTTTGAGAAGTTATGAGATGGAACTAGGGTTTTGTGACCTCTTTAAAAGCTACGAGATGGAAGTAGAAACATGTGTACATGTACAAATCCTAAACCAACTAGGGTTTCATGAACTACAGATTGCATGCTATAACTAGGGTTGAGAAGTTATGAGATAGAAATATGGATTTATGAGCTCTTTACAAGTTATGAGATGGAAAAGAGAAACACACCTATGGTTTCATGAACTACCATTGCATGCTAGGGTTTCATGAACTACAATCTTGTTGAGACTTGCATACTAGGGTTTCATGAACTACAATTGAATACTAGAGTTTCATGAACTACAATTGCATGCTATAGTTTCATGATCTACAATTGCATGCTATAACTAGGGTTGAGAAGTTATGAGATGGAAGTAGGATTTTATGACCTCTTTACAAGTTATGTGATGGAACTAGAATGGTATGGTATGTTATATGTTAGTATGGTATGGTATGGTATGTTAGTACATGGTTTGATGTTAGTATCATAGGGTATTGTAGGGCATGTACTATGATCTTATTATTGTAGGGTATGGTATGGTATGCTAGTATGCTATGGTATGTTAGAATGGTATGATGTTAGTATGTTATGGTATGTTATAGTAGTTGTTAGGGTTTCGTGAACTCTTTACAGGTTATGAGATGGACGTAGAAACACATGTACATGTACAAATACTAAACCAACTAGGGTTTCATGAACTACAATTGCATGCTATAACTTGGGTTGAAAATGGTGCTCTCCCTCATGTTTTCCTGGCCCAATGTGTCTAGAGATCACTAAGAAAGAACATGTTGTAGCATTATATTATTCGTGTATTAAAATATAAGCCAACAACCTGCATAATAAAACTAGGGTTCACATATTGAGACATGGAACTACAAACTAGGGTTTTATGAACTCTTTAGGTTTGAAGATCAAATTAGACTGGTTAGTATCATTTAAGTAGAAACCAAAAGGCCATATAGCCCTAGGCTACACTTACAAATTGAAAACCAACTAGGGTTTCATGAACTACAAATTACATATTATAACTAGGGTTCACAAGTTATGAGATGGAACTAGGGTTTTATGACCTCTTTACGTATATATCATTAGATTGGTTAGTATCATTTAAGTAGAAACCAAAAGGCCCTATACCTAGGCTATGCACATCCATGAAATAATTTTACTGGGATTAATATGAACTAATTACTATTTCATATGTTCACAAACGCAAATACCAATGTGTGCAAATGCTAGGATGACTTTTAGAGAAGTTTAGGAGGTGAATCAACAATACTCAAATTATCAAATTGAACCTTACGTTATAAATTGAATTGCTTTGTTATCCTAAACCATAGCTAACACTCTTGTAATTGATGAATAGTTACATGCTAGACTTGCCTAAAATGATAACCCTAGCTAGACTTGCCTGAAATGCCATGTGCTTCTATGATGAAATATTATTAGGGTTTATAAACCCTAACGAGGAAAACAATTATAGTGTGGAGATTTGAATTTTAGCTTATATTATATTTATGATTGGGTAGATTCTAGCATTGGTTATGCATGCTAATTTGAGATAATTTTGGGTTGAATTTATTAACTTTAATGGTTTTTATTTCGTTAGATATCCTAAGTGCATACCTTTAGATAGGTCATCATGCACTCGTGTAGGCCATCAAGATGAAGCATGTTAGTGGTGTTTTTATGGGACGTTATTATTATGGGATGTTTTCATTTCAATTATGCATGTGGTTGAAACATGTTAGTGGTGTTGATGGGACGTTATAATCATATCGTACAAAGTCAACCTCTTTTGCAACTAACATAAAAGTATTTCCAGCCAAGCATTTAGCATTATGACAGTCCTATATTTCACTTTTTATCTTGTCAACACATAGGTACAATATTTTTAAGTGAACATCAATGATAAAGAATTTTATAAGTGACAAGTTTCCAAGCCAATGGGATTGTTAAACCAAGTCAAATTTCTAGTCAAGTAAAATGTCTTATGATAGTCCAAGATGTAATTTCCACTCAAGTAGGAATCATAAGAAGTATATTCACTTGGCTTTTGATGACACAATGACTTGCAAGCAATTCAAGGACTTTTCTAGTATTTTGCCAAGTTATTGATGTTTATATACCATTGTTAAATTTGTTTAAGTATGGTTGGGAATGATCATTTATATACAGTCCTTTTAGGGTGTCTTTGTGCCACTTTAAATTGGGATATGGACAAATTTGAGGTGAGGCGTTAGTGAGTGGGTAAGATAGGAAGGAAATGAAGTGACCTTAGGATATGATAGGTTGGTAAGAATGCTATTAGGGATGCCCTAAATAGGATATTACAGTGAATAAGTTAGGGAAGCTTAGGATGAGTTAGTGGTGTTCTAGGGCTGTACATAATGGATATTACAGTCAGAGATATAGGGAGAGTCATGGGGGTCTAAGTAGTGTGGAAATGAAAGGATTAAGCCTTGATTTAGAGAGAGGGAAAGATAGGAGTCTAGAGAAAGGGTTTTAGCAAGGGTTAGGCTAGAATATAATGGTTTAGGTGTGTCTTATGGATGCCTAATAGGTAGTGTTACAGTCTAGTTTGATAGACAGTCCTAGGGTTAGTCAAGGATAGAAAATGGAGTAGATGGCCAAAGGTTAGAATCACTATGTAAATACCATAGGAAAACAAGTGCTTTATATTGCAATTTGGACAATGAATAAAACTGTAGGTGTTAGTATGTTGGTTCAATACAATTTAGGGTTCTATAGGAGTTAGATTTCAATTATCATTGTGATGTACACATTTATGCATTTGTGTATTTTTTGGTAACTAACCTACAGTGTTAATTTTTTTATGCATTTTATTGTGAACATACGAAGTTTATTACTTCATCAACAATAAGTATTACAAGCGCATCAACTGTAAACTACTACTGCATTTGACATAATGTATGCAAATATGTCATAAAAGGAAAAGTAATATAAAGAAGTACAAAATGATATATTAATATACAAAAATTTACAATCATATACAAAATATGGCAACTCGTGCCATATACAAAATATGGAAACTCGTGCCCTATACAAAATATGGCAACTCGTGCCAAAATGCCACATCATGGCTAGTGTACATAGGAGGATCTCTCAATCCACCTGCCCACCCTCGGAGCTCCCAGGTGCAACTCCAAAATAGATCTTCCTCTTCTTTGAGCTAGAGGTTGCTCGGTTCTTCTGGCCACTTCGACCACCTCACCTTGGGCTCTGAAACAATAATAATCAAATGTCAACTCCTGCAGGAAATTATACAAGTATAAAACACAATTTTAATATCAAAATTACATTTTCAAATTTTAAATAGCTCACTTGAGACAAGATTGTAAGTGGTGAGTGGGATACCCTCCTCCATGATCCAAGTCTCTTGGCAATGCCACCCTGCAACATTTAAATAGTAAGATAAGTCATACAATTTACTAATATGTTAATTTTTGTTAATATTACACGAGAGTTTCATAAAGTTATCAATCTCACGGTGAACACAATAGGATGGTCCTAGTGGCTGGGAGGTGGAGAAGTGGGCTATACAACCTGCTCTGATGCTTGGGTGGATGGAATAGTGGAGGATGTAGCCACATCGAGGTTTTCTACAACACTAGGGGTAACGGTGGGAGAGGGCATGGACTGGAGTGGGTGAAGTGGTGATGTACGGTGATAAATGCCAACTGGCTGTAGAATGGAACGGGCCACTCTAGAAGATAAAATGAGGGTGGTGGGGGAATATGGGGGAGGGGGATGAGGTATGGGATGGGGTGGAGGGATGGGTGAATGTGGATGGATGGTGTAATGTGGTCAGAGGGGGGAGGGTGGAAACATGGGAAACAACAAGGGAGGGGGTGGATGGGTTGGGTGGGGGGTGGCAGCTGGATGGAAGTGTGGTGGTGGGTGGGAGGCAAGGGATGGATGGAATGTGGTGGGGAGAGATGCATGGAAAGGGACATGTATGCTAGGGGCTACACCTAGCATATATGGTGGGAAAAAGGTAGTCGGTGGAGAGATAGTGACACCGACATGCCTGTGTAGTGGGACCTGCATACATATTCATGGCATCATGTATTAGTACATAAAAAATATAACTATACAAATCTAAGCAATCAAAAATGAAATGAAATTTATACTTTATTACAAGATACCTGCTCACAAGGGGATCTGTTGATCCTCGATGGGGATCGCTGGTCACTCAATCCTGCGGACACTTGTTCATTTGCATAGAATTTTTTTTATTCAATTAGTAAATATTAACTGAATATGGGCCAAAAATTTAAATAAATATGTGATGATTGACAAGAAATAATTTAGTGATACAATAGAAGTCACAAATCAATCAAGCGACATAACAACAATGATATGATAGTGATAATAACAGTACCACACTTGCAGAATAATTTTTCTTTTAAATTATGATTTTGAGGGATGTTACATTTTTCTCTATTTTAGAGAATACCACAAGGTTTATGGGCTTACTCCTTAGACTTTCTCATCGATCCTTGAAATGATATTCAAAAATCATATGCTTGTCTTGTTCAATATCAAATGATGGATGGTTTGCAGGGCGATTGTTTATCATATTTTCCCTAACTATATCTTTGAAAATTGTATCCATTATTGATGCTAAAGTTTCCTTATATACGAATTAGTTGACTAGTTAGCCCTATTAAACCTTGCTTATGCTTCATTTCCTTTCTGGTCTAGAGATTTGACATGGCTATGAGTTCTCTTCTCCTCCTATTTCAAACCTATTTTTTTAAGGGATCCTAATTGAGAATACCCTTCTTAGTACATTGTTTTCTAAGTTTCTGTTATAGGTAGCATATTGAGTAGATAATGGTTATTTTCACATATTCAATTCTTGACAATACAACTAAGACCCAATTCATTAATCACCAATTTAATTATCTAACCCATCATCTTGGTGCATCTCCATGTAAATGTTTTCCACATAAGTTTTTTCTAGGTCGCTCATTTTTTCACCAATGTCAAACATACTTCCTAGCTTGTTACTAATTTAGGTAAGAGAACATTTCATCCATTTTTGAAGGAATTGAATGAATTTTAAGATAGTGTGGTATAATATTTTTTTTCTCTCATGATCTTGTTAGAAAAACAGGATCACGGAGAAATAACAATAAACAATAAACACGATGCAAATATTAAAACAAATTACAAGAGAGACACATATCTTGGACGAGAAGATTAACTACTAACATTAAATTTAATTACTGAAAGAAAACTACCTGTGTGTATGGTGCCACGATGTCCTCTGCAGCTACCATGGATCCATCTAGGTTGAAGGAACCAACGTCCTCCCACCTGTGTGTTGGAGACTCGACACTGGACAACTTTACATTAAAAAAAATCAAGTCATCAACATCTGATTCTGAGTTAAATTTATTATAAATTATGACATTAAATAAAACAATGACTAACCTAGTGTAGGTAGCTCTATGTGCCATGCTATTGCGTGGGAACCTGGCATGGATGCCCACAACGAGAACAATGATGTGGAACTGGCCTCGTCGATATAGATGGATCTACTCTCCCTTTCCCACCAGCAGTATCTACTCTCCCTTTCCCACCACCAGTAGACCGTGTAGAAGTGTGGCTCTCGGGGGGGGGTCCTGCTTGCTCTGTGAGGACATAGAAACAAATGTGGTATGCTTGAGAAGGTGTTGTGTGGCACATCCGATGAACTCATGGATCTCATCTATCCTGCTACCTAACCCAGGGGGTTGAGGAGGCAGGTTTGGCTCTTGCCTAGGTGCAACAGGTCCTCTGAATGGGTTCTAGTGGGCGCGAGGTCGATCTTGGGTTGAGCCAAAACTGACGCCATGGAACTTGGTGATGTCAAAGTAGTTCACATGGAACCCTAACACAAACCCAGCCCACAATTCCTTGAGAAAATACTATGGGACCTCGAAATTGTTGCATGGAGGCTTGTCGAAACCATGAACCATCTCTTCCTTCAGTTTTCTCTCCATGGCTGGTAATTACACCATTTAATGCAAACTCACCTCTTCCTCACATCTGGAGGTTGTCTTGTTCTAGGATCTGTAAATTTGTTCCACAATTGGTCTTTTGTGATATTCATGTTTTTTATATCCTCTTTGGTATACCAGTGCTATAATTCTCTCTCATTCGAGCCCTATATTCCCTCAAACTGGTTATGTCACTGTGGGAAATGTTGATAGATTCTATAATGTTTTGTATTGATGTGGTGAGGGAAACCTGAGAGGGTTCCCTCATGTTCTTCAATTCATCACTCAAAATTCTTAATTGGTTTAAATCCTCGTGTAATTCATCTTTAGGGTTTTCTTCTTCATTTAATTTTGGGTTTTCTTTGTTTAATTCAGGGTTTGGGTCCTCTGTTTGGTTTGTTTCATTCATTTCTTGGGATGGTTCATTGGTATTGGTCCTTGTGGTTAGGTAATTTGTACCTACAGTATCAAATTTTGCCCATTTCAATTGTTTTTCATTTTTTTTTTTAAATTTTGTATTTTATTTTAAAAACAATACAGACAATGAAATAAACAAAAAAAATTGCATTCCTACACTATTTACCTTACTCCAATGTCGTTTTAGGAATTTTTCACAAGTTTGTTGGGCTCCTTGGGGGTTGATTTTGTCTCCTTATGGGTCGTTGTCTCCTCCTTCCGTGCTCGCGGGTGGCTATAAAACAAAGAACAATGCCCATTGTTTTGTTTTTTTAAACACAGGGATGCGTGTGCGTCCCTGTTTGTGATCATTCCCAACACACACACGCATCCACATGTGCGTGCGTGAATAGGAACGCAAGTGCATCCACATGCGCGTGCGCGCTCTTATTTCCCACACTGGCAATCCGACGTGGAGGTTAGTCACTACCAAAGTGGGAGCACGTGCGTGTTGTCAATTAGGCCCCCTCGTGTGCTCCCATTGCATTATATTTGGGTAGCAGGTTCTTGCGGGCGCCCATGATTCTACTTTTAAAAGTGCATTATACACCAAGCTCAAGATGAAGATAAATGATAGATAAATTTCACATAATTAGAGTGAAGTGAAAGAGATTGTTAAAAAAATGAGAATAAGAAGAGTGAAGTGAACGAGATTGTTTAAAAAAATGAGAACGAATCTTTAAATAAAATTGACGAAATGAGACTGATTACGATTATGAAAAACGTGTATTGTTTAACTCACTTCTATGGCTATTGTATTAGTTAATTAAAATGAGCTTTTAACATTTGTTTATTTTGCATAGTAGATATATGAAGTGAGGCTGAGTCATTATTATTACTAGCATAACTATAAGTAATGTGGTCGGTGAAAGATAGGCACAACCAACCACTTAGTTTTGTAAAGATATTTGAACTATTAAACAAAGGATAAAATATATAATTTTATATCCATTATTCATACTAGAATGTTATATTTCATATAAGCACAACAAACTACTATTTAATAAACAAACAAACAAAAACAAAAACTGATATGAAAAACAAAAAACAAGTTGTTACGAGTTTCTTTAACCACCCTTTAACTGAAGCTTATTTAAATCTTAATCAAATCGAATTTAATAATAACAAGATAAAACTAGCATGAAATGAATCCTTGTCGTACACTTGTTATACTTGGGTTAATCTTGTTGATGGAGTGTCATGTTCCCATCCCTATGAGACTACTAGTTAACAATGTTTCACCCACCTACTAGTTCCTTAGGTTTGGGAGGAGGCATTAAATATTGCAATAAGGGAGATATGAGACACAAGAGAACCTTAGTTTACCATCCACACATTAAATTTCATCATACAAATAATAAATATGGAGAAAATAAAGTGGAATTACTTCATGAAGACACTTGGAGGGTCATGGAGACCTTGGGTGGCTAGATTCTTCCTTACACTTGTCATGAATTAACCCCAAGTTAAAAATTATGATTAAATCACATTCTTGGAAGGTTAAGAGGTTTTAAGTAACACATACTGAGCCTAAGGATTTGAATAGGTGAAGAGGAATAACTCCCCATGGAAGAGGAAGAAACTATGTGCCACTTGGAGAGAGATTCCCTGCATTTTATGACAACAATGACGGAAGCTTCTATGACAAAATTAGACCTGATTGCAAAACTATGACAATATTACATGTTTAGGGATAAAATACCCACCAAGAGGAACAATTTTGGGGTTGGTAGCACCAATTCAAATTTGGAGGAAGATTAAGGGATGAGGAGAAGGGCAAGTGTCATAGGGGTTACTAAACATCAAGGATGGGTTGGAGGAATCCTATGGGAGGGAATTCGACCATGGAGGACCTTAGGAGAGTTATAAAAATATTTCATGAGGAAGGAGAATACATTTTTATCATTTTAATAATTTTCCTTTTGAATTTTGGAAATACTGGCGTGGCCATTGCACATTGAGTGCTCACTCTCCCTGCTAGTGAGCCAATTTTGAGGGAGTTAGATTCTCATCCAAATTGGATGTTGTATAGGACACCCTAACATATAATATGGATATTAATGGAGTGTTGTTATTACATATAGGAGGATGCTATAGTTTGTGATCCATCTCTCCTCCCATTCTCTCATTCCCTACCTCATTATTCCCATGTTTCCATATAATGGTCCACCAGTGTGAATGATGATTGCAACTTGTTGAGTCCAGTTGATGCACGAGAATGGGTGAATTATTTATGGATCTGTAATATCTCTAATATACTCTCTGTAATTCGAAATTATCATAAATACATATGCAAATTTTTTCACATTTCCAAGCTATGGTTTGACTAGTTTCCATGTATTGGTTTCCATTTCAAAGGAGTTGTGTATGTTATTTGTGTTGAGGGGTTTCGCTGATTTTATATGTTTTAGAGTGAGATATTGATATTTTTTTAATGTTATAAATTCCTTATACTCTGTTATGAACCATTTCATGTACATTTTATGAGTCAAAGTTAAGATATTACTATCATTTCCCTTAAGCAAATATCACTGAACATATGCATTCGAATGTGAAGATTTATAACTTTGTATCAGAGCTTATATCCTCACATAATGATATTAAATGAAGTATAATACATTCCCCATACTCCATTTGATAATTTGTGAGGGTATCATATGAGTTGGAGAGCTATTTCTGCTCACACCCTAGGGGGAATTTCAGCAGAATTTACTAGCAATTTTGCCATTTTTTCCAATGACCCCAAATAAAGTTGCATATGTTTATAACATGTTATAAAGTGACAATAGAGTCCATTTAGTGGTCCTAAGACTCACAATATCATTTTATACCAAATTTGAGACCCTCTTGTTCCATTCAAAGCCCTTAGGGTCAAGACTAGTCAATACAATTTTGCCCCAAATTCTGCCATTGTTTGGAATTTTCAATTTGGGTCATTACAATTGTATCAAAGCATGATATTAGCACTTGTTGGATTTATCTATTCATGTTTCTGAATATGAACTCCCTCCATTAGAAACTGATACTGAATACATTAACACTAGAAGAGAAGGAGGTGGAGAAGTTAGTTCTTTATACAAGGAAATTAAGGGAAAACTAGAATTCAAAGATATAGATGATAAGGGGGATAATGAGGACCTTAAAAAATTCATTAAGGAATCTCTTGAAGGTATGAACAAACATGTTATGCAAGGATTCAAATTATTGGCTAGCCAACATGGGGTCAAGTCAACACTCGCGAGTAGTAGTAGTACATCTCATGGTGAGAAGTAGACCCATGGGGAAGCCATTTTTTCGAAGACTAGACCTCATAATCAACCTCACGAATTCAATAATCAGAATGGACCTACAATTCCTAATTTTTTAGAGTCCAAATAGGGCCCTTACACTATGTATGATGTGAAGGAAGCAACTAAGTGATGAATGTAGGAAATTCCTACATTCCGATCAGTTCATTAGGGCCTCTCTTCAGTTTAAGCATGGAGGAAGTGGGAATAAGACACATCCTCTTAATCAAGAATTAAAGTATACCATGGCAAAAGTAAATATTCCTTCTTTTGATGGTTCTTCCCAACTGTCTGCTAGTGCTTGGTTAGAAAAATTAGTGTGTATTTTAAGTTAAATCCTATGGTTGAAGAAGATGCATTGAAAATAACCATTTTACATCTTGAATGGGAAGCTAGTGATTGGTGGTTCCATGGCCCTAGAACCTTGGGACATGATCAAATTTTATTTACAAGGGTTTCTCCAATGCATTAATGGATATATTTGAGAGGAAAGACCTCGAACTTCCTTTCAAAGAACTAGAACAATTGAAGCAAGTTGGAATTCCTAAAGCATATATGTTAGAATTTGAAAATATTTCAGTAATGGTTTTTGATGTCTCTATGGCTAGGTTTGGTTTTCTATTTGCTGAACGATTGGAATTTTTTTTTGAGAGGGATCCTGAAATCCCACAAGCCAGCTACATTGAAGGACTTCATGAATTTGACAACAGACTTGTAGAATGTGTTACCAAAACCCTAGTACCCTCCTAAGCCTGATTTCCCTTCCAAATTCAAGGAAGGTAAGAAACCATGGAAAAATAACTCCTTTGTCAAAGAAAATAAAGGAGGTAAAACAAATAAGAACTTAGAATAAAGAAACTATGCTTCACATGTCAATAACCTCGGGTTTCAGGACATAAGTGTGCAAAGGGGAAGGCACCCTACATTGAATTTTTCTCTGAAGATAAGGAAGAGGGAGAGGAGGAAGAAGCAAGACTTGCAGCCCAAGAACAGGGGTATGAAACAATAGAAGAAAAAGAACCCACTCTTGAGACAAGAAAAATTGCAGTACTTTCAAATGTACCTAGATTCGATACCCTAAGACTGAAGGGTAACATATAAGGCCAAAAGGTTACAGTACTAGTGGATGGAGGGTCCACTCATAAATTCATAGATGGAGCCTTGGTGGAAAGGAGAAAGTTACAAGCTGAATGGTTTCACGGTCATCATTCTAGGTAACAATTCTATGGATTGCACCAAATGGACTCCAAAGCTTCAAGTTACTATAGGAAATCATACTGTCACTCACAACTTCCATGTAGTGAATGTCAATGATAGAAATGTGGTTTTGGGAGTCCAATGGTTTATTCTTTAGGGGAGCATATAGTGAACTATCAAGTCCCTAAAATGAGGTTCAAATTTTGGAAGGGAAACCCATCTTGTTGAAAGGAATGCACACTTACCCAAATCAAGTGGTGTCCTCTCATATTATGAAGTCTATCTTGAGGAATGGAGACATAGAATGTGCTGGTGAATATTTAATTACATCTTCTAAACCTCACTAGAAGGTTGTCGAGCATCCTAACATTAGAGGAAATTTGGGGTCTAAAATGGGCCTTATAAGAAAAAGTGCCAAAAATAAATTTTTTGAGTTGGAATTTAGGAACCAATAGAATTTCAATAAAATGAGTCAACCATAATGGTTGAATTGACATATTTGTCATAAAAGAAAACTACTTTTTTTGTTCGTATTTTTGACATATATCCCTGTGTTTTTACTCAAATACCGAGTGGGATAGCTCATTGGATGTGGAATTTAATTTTGCATCCAATGAGTACCCACGCTGCATACTTTTGACGGACCCCGCTACCCCAAAAATAAGAAATACCTGAAAAAATGTGATGATGATGTCATCATCATGTTTTTTCAGGTATTTCTTATTTTTGGGGTAGCGGGGTCCATCAAAACTATGCAGTGTGGGTACTCGTTGGATGAAAAATTAAATTCTGCATCCAATGATCTCTCCCACTAAGAATTTGAGTAAACACACAAGGAGATATGTCGAAAATACGAACAAAAAAAGTAGTTTTTTCATTCTTCCTCCAAAATTAATAACTATTATTTTATTATTTTAACTATTATTTTATTATTTTCTTTAGGAGGACCATTTTAGACCTCAAATTTCCTCTAATGGGAGATAGAGCAGTTATTGAGTAAGTATGAGAGGTTTTTTGGTGACCTTCCCCTAGGAAGACCACCAGACATAGGGGTGGAGCATATCATTGAGTTAGAGATAAGAACACAACCTATCAAAATGCATCCCTATAGGCGCCCCAAAAGGATTTGAGATGAGATTGAGGAGGCCATGAGTTCAAGCCATTATGTCTCTTCAGTTGTTATGGTAAAGAAAAAATATGGAACCTTGAGGACGTGCATTGATTTTAGAGCCTTGAATAAGAAGATAATGAAGAATAGATATCCTATCCCAAGGATTGATGAGCTCATGGATGAGCTCCATGGGGAAAATTTCTTCTCAAATATTTACCTTATATATGGTTACCATCAAATTCGAATGATGAAAGAAGACATGCCAAAGACTACTGTCAGATGCCACCATGGTCACTTTGCCATTTTTTGCCATGCCCTTTGGCTTGATAAATGCTCTTGCTACATTCCAATCGTGCATGAACAATATATTCCACAAGAAACTTCATAAGTTTGTACTAGTTTTCTTTGATGACATTCTTATTTCAACAAAACATGGAAAGAACATTTGCATCATCTAGAAGTGGTATTAAAAATTCTACATGATCAATCTTTGTTTGCTAAGATATCAAAATGTGAGTTTTGCTTGACATAAATTTTGTATCTTGGACACATCATTATTCAAGATGGTGTGAATGTGGATACGAAAAACATAAAATCCATTCTAGAATGGCCTTGTCCCAAAAATATCACTGAATTGAGAGGATTCATTGGAAGCTATGCCTATTATAGAATTTTTGTGAAGGGGTTCCCCCAAATCACTTCACCTCTCTCTGATTTGACAAGTAAATATGCTTTCCAATGGCATGAAGAGGTTGAAAAATATTTCGAAATAATGAACGAGGTAATAAGCAATTGTCCTATTCTAGCCTTTCCTGATTTTTTGAAACCATTTGTCTTGGAATGTGATGCATCAGGAGAAGGCATTGGAGTAGTCCTAAAGCAAGGACAACACCCAATAGATTTCGAGAGTAGGAAGATACAACCACATGATAATATTCACTCCATTTATGATAAATAAATGTTATCCATCATGCATGCTTTGATCAAGTTTAGGCAATACTTAGTGGGAAACAAGTTTGTGGTCAAAACTGACCATAACAACTTAAGGTACTTCCTCACTTAAAAGGATCTAAATGAAAGGAAACAAAAGAGGGTGATTAATATTCAACCATTTGAATTTGACATTGAATGTGTGAAGGGCATGATTAATTTTGTAGCTTCAATGTCTTATCTAGAGGACCTTCTATTTCTCTAATGGATGTAGCATAAAATTGGAAAGCTATATTTAGAAGTAGAATATGCCAAGGATAAGTTTTCTTGTGAAATTTTTGATTGGACTAACCATTATGATAGGTATAAGGTGTTGGAAGGAATCATATACTACAAAGATAGAATCTATTTGGTCCCTAGTTTGAGTTTGAAGGAGAAATTTTTAAAGAAAGCTCATGATTCTCCTCTAGGAGGTCACCTCGGTTTCTTCAAACATATAGAATGTTGAGGGAAATATTCTCATGGAAAGGGTTGAAGGATGATATTCTGAAATATGTTAATTAATTCCCCACATATTAGTAAAACAAAGTGGAGCACACTCATCGAGATGGCCTCTTACACCCCTTTCTTATTCCATAATGAAAATGGGAGAGCATCTCCATGAATTTCATCACTGGTTTGTCAAAGGTACTTGGAAAGGATTGCATATTTGTAGTGGTGGATAGACTCACTAAATTTTATCAGTTATTTTCTATTACTACAACTTTCACTAATGCACAAGTGGTTGAACTATTCTTTAAAGAATTTTTTAGATTGCATGGGCTTCCCAAGAGCATTGTTAGTGACAGAGATAGCCATTTTTTCATTGCATTTTGACAATAACTCTTCAAAATGGTGGGGACAAATTTGACACCTAGCACAAGATATCATCCAAAAACTGATGTCCAAACAGAGAGGGTGAATCAATGTTTGGAAGTCTACTTGAGGAACTATGTTAGTGGGTAGAAAAAACATGGAATGAATGGTTGCATTGGGGTGCATTTTGTTACAATACTAATTTTCATATGTCCATTGGTGTTATAGCTGATTTTACCACTCCAGGTGAATCACACTTGTATGGCCTTTCCCCTGTCCCTCTGCAGACTCCTTGGACCCCTTGGACCATTTTTTGTCCTTTGATGTTTCCTTGACCATCCCTAAAAAAATGTGAAAAATGATACACGCGACTTTTAAACCCCTAATCGCTTATATATGTGGGTTTGACCACTAAAACTGCATACATCAGGATGTGTACAAAATCCAAATCCTTTTGGTGTTTTCCTTGACATGGATCTGACTCACTTGAGTCCTGGCCTTCCATATGCCTTGAGATCGCTCGGATTTGACCTTTCATTACCCCTTTGAAAAGCTACCTAAGGAACTCTTTGGTACATTTAAGGCATAAGAGAGAATTGAGAGAAAAGAAACTATAGTCCATTGTCGCTGAAACTTATGCTTGAGTATGCATCCCTTTGTCCCTTGGAGCACTTTTGTGTTCTTCCCAAGCTTGCCTTTTGCTTGTGAGCTTGCTATAGAGAGATGGAGGATTGAAGTGGTGGAGGCCCAAGTGGGGGATTCAGTTTCTCCGATTCAAAGATGTGCCGACTGAGGTTGTATCCATTGTAATATCTGATTTTATAATAATAGAAATATCTTTTCCTGTCCAATAGTGTATGTTTGAATGAATATTTTATCCATTGGATGATTTCAAACGCTTATAAATTGTTGATTATATATGCTAGAATAGATCTAACACCAATATATATAGTATGCTTGTATTGTTTACTTGTTTTTGAGGAAGTAATCTATCAATTCAAGCTGAAGTTGGAAAACTCAACAGGGTTCTACTTCAACTGTCCAGAATAAGGTACGAGGTCTGATCCTTTAGTGTTAGATATTTAATTTCTATTGCATACTGGAAAGGATTGATTTCTCGAGTCAAAGATATCTGTTGTGGTACCCCAAGCCATAGGAATTTCTCTCTGTAACAGAATTGGTGACTCCGCTCGGGAGTTCCTAGTAGTTGTCCTTTGGGGGTTTTCTATCGGCATTCAATGACTTTGAATTGCTCTCTCTCTTGTTTCTGTGTCGGGTCTGGGGGCATGTTTTCCTGGTAGTGTCTGATTGGTGTGAAGTTTGTCTCTGCTTGTCTGTTTTCCTTGACTTTTATGCACTTTTCTTCCTGTACGTGAGTTTTGAGCTCACAGTCACGTATACACGTAGATTTCTCTGCTATTTCCATGTATACACGTGGGTTTACTGCGAACAGTCGTGTATGCCCTTAGTTTTCCTTGAAGAGGAAGTTAAATGGTTGCTGGGTGAAGTTTGATGATTGCTGAGTCTCCTTTGATATTGCCAGAGTCTGTATACACCTTTGTTTCTGACCAGAGACGTTTTTTTTAGGGTAAATTTCTTTTTTAAGAAGGTTCTTGTCATTGCATTTTCGATTTTTTGTTTTGAGATTAGTGCATTAGACTTATTTTACATTAGTGCTTTGCTTGAGTATTGCTTGAGTGTGCTTGCAGAGTCTGGGGGTTGTAGAATCATTCTTTTGCTTTTTATATCTCATTTTATTTGAAAAAATCCAAAAATATTTGCTTATCATCATGCATTGCATTTTGCATTTTGCATAGTACTTGCACTAGATTTGCTTTGGATCAGTATTATTCAGGAGTTCATATAGGAAAGCTTGCATCAATCATTTGAAGAAAATTGTGCATTTCATGTAGTAGCATACCCTGTTTTCATGGACACAATGCATTTGCATTGATTGTTAGGTGTGCATTTTACTTCATGTTGTTTCATAACACCATTAGTTGCACGGCCATATCCCTCTTTTGAGTAATAAAGCCAATTAAAATCAACGCTTAATTAAAATGAACTACACTATTTGATAGGGTTCACCAACAAGATTAGGTTTTAGGGTCTTGGAATAGTTCATTGTGAGTAAATTCTCCAAGACCACTAAACAACAACATGTATGTGTCTATCCAGGTGAGTGTGTGAAATCCTTGGTATAACCAGTGTTTCTCAGGATCCTCCTCTCAAAAGGGAGTTAAGCACGAGGCAGTGTGAGCAGTTATTTATTGGGATGACCGCTAGTCATAATTGAGTAGCACCGGAGATATTTCCAGGATTGTATTCGTATCTGGGGTCTCTTTCGAGAGTTTCGGGCTTTGCTACCTTGCCCATACGATCAATCCCATTTGCAACTGTCTGTCTGAGTATTGATTATATTGAGGTGACCTTAGTGGCCTTACCTAGGATATCGAGGGGGTACTTTGCAGGAGTTATTCTGCAGGTGTCCCAGCCAGGTTGGGGTCGGACAGCACAGTTGCTTTATGCGTTGAAGCCGAGGGCCACAATAATTGGTTAGATACCTCCACTTGTTGTGTATGGGAGTCTCAAGCCTCTCCTAGGCGAGACATACCTGATTCATTCGAGAGCTCACTTATCCTACCCATGATTGCTTGCATTTGGCTTTAGATTTTATTGGTGATTGCTCTATGCACAATAGCTTGCCTAGGGTTTGCGTAGATAGAGAGTCTTTTCTATTTTTTGAGTCATTGTGGATTCGGATGCGGCTCCTCACCGCTCTCATCATTTACCAGGGCTTTCTCCTTCTACATCTCCTCCTCCTGTGGGAGAGAGAAATAGACAGTCCAGGTGGACTACTTCGCACATTGATTCACACACCATGGGAGACCATATAGAAGGTATTCCTGAACCACCTTCTCCCATTCATGTGGAAGATGGGGAGTTTACTCCTAACTATGATCCTTCACCCGAATTGACTAAGTTAGGTCCTGTTATTTCTGAGATAGGAACCTTTCATGATAGACCTACTTACTCTAGGGGTGATTCCCCAGTGACGCATCGTCGGTATGTTATGCCGGAGGATGATGAGACTCATTTCAAACCCACGAGCACTAGTTATGGTATGTCTGGTTTTCCCACACATGATTTGGCATTTCATGTCGAGTCTGAGTTCGAGCCTAACACTATGCCTGGGGACACTCTCATTCCTTACCATGCGGAGAGGTTTGGGAGCACTAGTCACATTGCACCTTCCATCTCGGTGGTGGAAGCTACATCACATATTCCTCCTAGGTCTAGGCTTAGTGATCCTATTAGGATACCAGATCCGAGACGAGTGACTATAGGGAATAATACGTACTTAATTACACATATCCCTTCATGCTCTCTACCTAGTTCTTTGAATGTTCACCGTCCACCTCATTCATGTGGTCCTTTGGGCCGAAACGTTGCTACAAGTTATGTCCGTACTGCGAGTACTAGAGCGATAGTGTCTTAGCTCCATGCACCACCCATTGTTTCGGGAGGTCATGCTCATACTTCTAGAGGTCACATTCCTACTTCTGAAATGTATATTCCTACTTCTGGAATGCATATTCCTACTTCTGGAGCGTATGTTCCTACCTACGGAGTGTCTCATGGGACATCTCATGCGATGACTTATGGACCCTATTATGGGACGCAGTATGGATAGGGTTCTTCACCTTATAGGGGAGGGTATCAAAAACCTTCTTACTCTCTAAATTACGCCTTTGTAGCTCCAAATAGTCAAGTTCCACCACATTATGGTGCTTCCATGCCACCCTATATGGGTCAAACGGGAGGAGGGCACTATGGCCAAGGCCATGGTGGTAATCAGACCTATGTGAATCAGAACTATCAGGGAGCGTTCCATTGACCTCATCATCCTAGGATCCCTTTTATCGCAACACTGAATCTTCCTAACTTGTCAAGATTGACGAACGATCATGTAGCTCATGACCCGGCTTGGTCGACTGTCCCTACTAAGCTTCCCTTGGACATACCCAAGTTCGAAGGCAAACCGGGAGAGGATCCGAGTGAACACATTACTACTTTTCACCTATGCTGCTCTTCAAATTCCTTACATCAGGACTCAATCCATTTGAGGCTATTTCAACGAACCCTTACAGGGCCTGCCACGAAATGGTATATAGAGCTACCTAGGGGGGCATTCACTTTGTTCGATGACCTTGTGATGAATTTTCTTAACCACTTCCATCTACTAGTGCGTTATGATGTTGGTACTGAATTCTTGTTGACATTTCGACAAGATAAAGCCACACATATCTCAGATCACATCCAAGAGTGGCATAGATGGAAGAGGTTAATTAAATCCTTTATACCACCGGAATTCCTCCTCAAATGGTTCCTTAAGTCGTTATTGCCGTATATAGTGAAGGATGTTTCTACATCCGGAGTGTAGAATGAGGAACAAGTGATTTTTAGGGCACAGGAACTGGACTTGATTTATGCTCAGTCTGATTTGTTATATGAGATCATTCGCAACGCTCCACATTCTAGTTTCAACCCCAAAGTTAAACTTGGACCACATGCTGATGGCATTGTGGGTTGTGCGAGTGCTAAACCTGCGGATTCGGTGCAAAACACGTTAGTCAATTGTCAATCAACCAATCTGCTTTGGGACAAGCCACGGCTTCGTCTCAACCCACCCAAACGGGGAGTGTGCTTTCAGTACAATCGTCAGACCAGAAGGGTAACCAGCATCCCGGAGGAAATAAAAAGAAGGGTGAGAATAATCGTAAGGGTGGGAATAGGAATGAGAGTGCTAATAATAATGGCAAGAACACCCGTGATGCTGTGGGGGACAAGTAAGCTAAACGTAAGGTTAAATTCCCTTGCAAGTTGTGTAAGGATGATCACCTCACTTACTTGTTCCCTCGTATCGATGAAGCCTCGAGATTCTTGGTACAAGGCCTAGCTGTGCTAACTAACCCTTTACCTCACAATCAAAATATGAACTCGAGGACCCATGATCAGTCTGGTGGTGATCAAGATCCACTGGAGGGTAGTGGTCGTGGTTGCATTAACATGGTACATGCTACGAAAGTTGTGACCCGTGCGAAGGACTATGGTTCGTCACAACCTAGCCTAGGAAAGGAACTTGATCCACTAGGGTCTCCTTTGCATATTGATAAACCTGTGGATAAACCTGAAGCTGCACCTTGCATTCCTAAGGGAGTCCTTAAGCGTTCAGGGAACAATCCTAATGCCCGAGCCGCCTAGAGCTATTCAGTTGTCGAGGATTTGGGCCATACTCCTTGTGCGATGTCTGCATTGGAAGTGCTTCAGAGTTGTCCTTCGCAAAGGAAGGATTTTCTTTCTGCCCTTGGTGTAAATGATGATGATTCTTCCTTCGTGATTAAATTTGAAACTGTAGGACTTCCACCTCGCTTGCCTTATTATGTGTCTATTTTGATTCACGTAGAATGTATTAACATGAACGTCAAGCGCACTGTGATTGACGAAGGCACTGTCACTTCTGTGATGTTTTTATCATGTTGGAAGGGTTTTAGTTCCCCTGAGCTATCTAAATCAGTGACCATGTTAACTACGTTTGATGGGAGATCGTTTAGGCTGCATGGGATCCTTCCTTCCCTTAAGGTCCATTTGGGAGGGAAGACCGTTGTGATAGAGGTCGAGGTGGTTGATGCGCCCCTTGACTACAATCTTTTGCTGGGTAGGAATTGGATGTACAGTATGCAAGCCATTGCTTCTTCCTTATTTTTCATTGTATGCTTTCCATTTAATGAGGATATAGTCACGATTGATCAGATGACATTCAAGAATATGTCTGTTACCGCATCTTCAGGAGCTTCAATCTCGATCGTTGAACACTCTCAGCCAGCAACTAGGAGTGTGGGTGTAGCAATGCATCCATCCCTCATGGGAAGCTTTATTTGTCCTGCATCGGTCCTTATGATAGGGTCTAGTTCTGGTGAGGCTTTGACATCTATGATATCGGTGTCTTTTCACACAAGTCATATGGAAGACCCTTGGGTTCTTCCTACATCGAGTACTCCGAGTGAGCCCATCATGACAAATGTGTCGTTTCATGCAACTATGATAGCTTATCAAGCCAATATTGAGTGTGTTGCAGAGCACAGTCCTTCCTCTTCACGAATAGAGGAGGAGGACCCTTATGTATTGCCGACATGGGCAGTGTAATCTTCTCACGCACACGATTTCCTTGATACTGTTTTCCCTTCAGATGAAGCAATTATTGAGGCCATGTCGGGAGTTGAGCCACCATGGGAGGAACTCCATCATAGATCTTACTTTCTTCCCGAGCTTGACCACTTGGAGCGTGAGGACTTTAGGGTGGTTCTTAGTGAGAGAGTTGGTATTCCTATGGTTCCATTAAGCTCTCCTGGTTCGATGGCTGATGGAAACATGGCAAACATATCTTCAATGATTCCTATCAATATCTCTCGTGATCCTGGAAGGATAGAGAATGTCTATATTGGGGCAGAATGTTCCCATGCTGAGATTCTAGAATACACCGAGCTATTCAAATAATTTTGTGATATCTTTGCTTGGTCTTATGACAAAATGCCAGGAATCGACCCCTGGATTGTCGAACATGAGATTAAGACTTATCCCAACACTAAGCCTTTTAGACAACGTTTATGTGGAGTGAATCCTAGGAAAGCACCCACAATTAAGGCAAAGATAGAGAAACTATTGAGAGACGGTTTTATCTATCCTATTCCCTTGACGGAGTGGGTTTCAAACCCTGTTCTAGTGGATAAGAAGCAGGGAGCGATCCGCATATGTACTGTTTTCCGTGATTTGAATCGTTCCTGTCCTAAGGACAATTTCCCCACACCATTTATTGATCAAATTTTGGATGAGTGTGTGGGTAGTGAGGTGTTTTCCTTTATGGACGACTTTTCCGGATATAATCAGATACAAATTAAACCTGAGGACCAACATAAGACTACATTTATTTGTCCTTGGGGAACTTTTGCATATCAGAAAATGCCTTTTGGCCTTAAGAAATCCGGAGCTACTTTTCAGCGGGCAATGACCTTGATCTTCCACGATCTCACGTCTATTATCGAAGTATTTTTGGCTGACCTTGCTGCTCATTCTCGTATGAGAATGCATCATTCCTATCACTTGAGATTGGTATTTGGTTAGGCTAAATCCTCATAAGTGCATCTTTTGTGTGAAGTCAGGTCGCTTGTTAGGATTCATTGTTTCTAAAGAGGGTATAAGAGTCAACCCTTTGAAGGTTGAGGCAATACTTCAGTTGTCTCCCCTGAAAAATATTCGTCATCTTCAATGTTTGCAAGGCATGGCAAATTTCTTATGGAGATTTGTGGTAAATTTTGCCAATTTGACTAGAGGCTTCATGCATATTTTGAAGAAGGACACCACCTTTTGTTGGGATGAGCGAGCCCAGGAGTCCTTTAATGCGCTCATGCGAGCCCTAACATCATCCCCAGTGATCAGTGCCCCAGACTATAGCCATGATTTTCTACTTTATGTGTCCGCGTCCATGGAGACGATTGGAATGGATATGGTTCAAGAGGATGAGAAGCTCCAAGAGTATGTCATATACTATCTGAGCTGAAACCTTATTGATGCAAAGATTCGTTATTCTCATGTTGAGAAGCTTGCCTTAGCTGCTGTACATGCAGTTCAACAGTTGAGACATTATATTCTCCTTCGCCAGACCTTGGTTGTAGCCCATGTCAATCCGTTTCAATTCATCCTCACTCGAAGAATGATTGGGGGAAAATATAATAAATGGATTGTCATCCTGCAAGAATTCAATCTCGAATTTGTTTCAGGAAAATCAAAGAAATCGTTAATTTTTGCAGAGCTTATATCGGATTTCCCAAGTGATGCCAAGGAGTTGGTTTGTGAAGATACATTTGTCGATGAGCACATCTTCTTAATCTCAAATTTAGACCCATGGTATGGGGATATCATTATATATCTACAAACATTGAAGGTCCCTACTCACCTTTCACGGGATGAACGATGACGATTACGTCATGTGTCTAAGAATTACCTCATAGTGGATAACACTTTATACCGCTGGGGGTAGATTCCATTTTATGACATTGTTTAATGCATGAAGAGGCTAAGGTAGTGCTGAATGATTGCCATGGAGGGGCGTGTGGTGGTCATTTATCTGGGCTTTCTATAGCCCAAAAAATCTTAAGAGCGGGTTATTTTTGGCCATCGATATTTAAGGATTGTGTATATGCGGTCAAGAGGTGCCACCCTTTCCAGGTGTTCGCATGTAATATGAGCTCGAAACCTGCCTTGTTACATCCCATCATCACCGTCGGTCCCTTCACTAAGTGGGGGCTTGATTTTATGGATTGCAACCCAGCTTCAGCTGGGGGGCATCATCATATCATAGTGGTTGTTGATTACTTCACGAAATGGGCTAAGGCTATGCTTACAGTTAAATATGACGGTGAGATAGCTGCGCACTTCGTATTCAACTAGATTATTACTCAGTTTGGGATTCTGAAAGAGCTTGTCACTGACCATGGCTCACACTTTCAGAATCGTATGATGGAAGAGTTGGCATCAAAGTTAGGGTACAAGCAAGATCATTCCTCCTCTTACTACCCTCAAGCGAATGGACATGTATAAGCAGTGAATAAATCACTCAAATCCATTCTCCAATGAACCATCGCACAGAGCAAGAATAATTGGAACATCATGTTATATCTTGCTTTGTGGGCGTATAGAACAATTGTTAAGACTGCATCGGGTTTTTCTCCATATCAACTTGTAGATGGAGTGGAGTCGATATTGTCGGTTAAATGTGAGGTTCCTTCTTTGAAGCTAGCTGTAGGACTCTTACCATACACTTCACCATTGGAGGAGTTTTTGGTCCACCTTGAGCAACTTGATGAGTAGCGTCGAGATGCTTTGGTGGCTCTAGAAGTAAATAAACGTTGTGTAAAGGTCCAGTATGATAAGTCTGTCCGTCCAAGGAGGTTTAGTGAGGGAGACTTGGTCCTTTTGTGGGATCAACCGAAAGAACCCTTAGGGGCAGGAAAGTTTAACCCCATGTGGCGTGGTCCTTATGTCGTCAAACGGGTGTTAGAGAAGGGTGCTTATGAGTTAGTGGATTATGAGGGAACGGCCTTGGCGGAGCCTAGAAATGGGCTCTATCTCAAGAAGTACTATGCATGATTTTTCAGCCAAGGCTATTTATTGTATATTATTGTACAGTTTGCATAGTTAGGTATTTTTCTTATTGTGATTGGGTTTGTGATTAGTTTTTGTTTCTTTTGGCAGATGTCAATGGAATCTTCCACCTACATAGGATTCATGGATGGTGCAAGCTGTCACACTCAACACTCAGCCTTTGCTGCTTGGGTGATTTATACTCCTATGGGTTAGGTACTGTCTTCAGGAGGCGTATGTCTACGGCCATCTTCCAACAATGTTGTTGAATATAGTGTTGTTATTGATCTTTTATGGGATGTCATTTCACATGGCGTTCTTTCTCTTGAGGTACGTCTTGATTCGGAGTTAGTAGTGTCACAGCTTAATGGTTTGTACCATGTTAGATATCTGACATTATTAAGAAGATTCTTACGTGTGAGATTAGTAGAACGACAATTTGACAATATAGCATACATACATATTCCAACAATTAATAATCAAGTTGCTGACTCATATGCTAACTACGTGTTAGATTGGCATTTGTTTCATACACAATAAATTCATCACAAACACAAATTTTTACACGTGTAAATAAATAAACCGATCATCATAAGAGTTTTTATAAACATAAAAAATGTGATAATACATAGTGTCATGCTACAAAAATGGGGCTCTTGAGCCATAAGAATATAATACACGGTAATACAAAATGTGTCACTCCTAGGTCTCTAAGCCTGTGGAGGAGGAGGGGGGTTGTGATCATGGAAGGTCACTAGAGCTCTAGCTAGCCGTCAGAATAATCGCACCCATGCTCGTGGTACACCCACCACTTGGCACTGCATAGCCTCAGGCAAGTCCTCGACTTACGCCATGGGAACTCTGTGTGTCAGCCTAACAAAGTTGGTATGAATGCTCTAGAGCGTCCGCTCCGCATCCACACCCGTGATATCATCTCCTCTTCCCCTCCATTTGTGACGAGGGAAGCCTTCAGGCCGCCGTGGTCCCACATCTACATGCAAATGGTAGATGTCACTATATATTGTCACCCAAAAACATGTCTTTTGATTTCATATAATCAGAAAACACAAAAAAATTAAATAACTCAAAAATTTAAAAAGAGGGTCGAGATTCGTTACCTACGTCACCATATTCCGATCCTGGTGGTAGCAGCATGTTCGGGTCCCCCCAGAAATCTATCCCTGCATAGGGGTAGTCATCGATGGCAACTATCTGTTGTCTCCACCACAGAAAGAAATCAGCTGGATAGGGGTTGGACACCCTACTCCCCCCCAGTCTGCGCATAGCGTTTGCCCAACATCATTGGGCCGGATCTCGAACCCCATGAAGAGGAACGTCAACTTTGGGGCTCAATCCTAGAACACGCTCAAAGAAAAACGTGCTCAATATGCTGCTGAACCCGAAGTTCTGCACTCTTCCCACCTTACACTCACTCAGTTGATGTTTCATGTTTCTCATTAGTGTAGTGCTCCAGTCATAGACCATGGGTTGCATGCACTCCACTGCATAGAACATCAGAGGCCATGAGGCCTGGTGGAGTGAAGCCAAGCCTACTATCCTACCCAATGTCAATAGAATGGCCTTTAGACCCAGCACCTGTATAGAGTTGGCTGGGACCTGACTCCCCACCTTCTCTGTGTCTGGATAGCAGTACACTACAATGTACTCATTGATAGTCAAGCCACCTTTGGGCCCACCATGAGAATGAAGGTTCACTACTTTCTCCCGTCGGGAAAGTCCAGTAATAAAGTATATGTCCTCCACCTCTATGGTGAGGGACATCCCATCTATCTGGAAGGACTCAGAGTTTGGATCCCAATAATCCACCAGCATCTGCAATAGTTTTGGTTTGGCCCTCAAGCCACCAAGACACCAAAACTTGTAGAGTCCACATGCACGTAGCGCTTGTTGAGCCATTAGATTGGCCCTTACTGCCTCCTCTACATCACTGTGTTCACACTCTCTCCATTCTAGGACCATACTGCACAAAAGTGGCAAGTTTTCCCATTAGATTACTCAAAAAACCTTATGTGTGACCACATACGCGACTGTTTTTCAAACAGCCGCATATGTATGTGTGTTTAGGGGCATTTTCCATGTATAGCCATCCCTATACACGGAAAAACCCTCTATTTCCATGTGGGCCGCAGTGCCTTTTTTAGTTTGGCCTAGAAACCTCAAATGACCATGGAATTTCATAAAAATTGCATTGAAATGGAAGAGAAGAGCATGGGTAAGTACCTGGAAGAAACGGTAGTGGATTCTGCCGGCTAGATCTCCTGGAATTCACTATTGAAAATTTGAGCTCAATGGGGTAAAAATTTCAAATGTTGTATAATGTTTTGAAATATTTACTATTTATAGAAAATTTTCAAAATTTTCAAAATTTTTACCCCCTTTCCTATAGTTTGGACTATTTCTAATCATTTTGGACCGTTTTTGACCTAATTTATGATGTAGGAGACCTTTTTGAGTGTCGTTTTAGCCGTTGGATTGACCCGTTCATGCTGATTTTAGGTATCATGTCTAAACTGGCATATAGGTTAGGTTTCATCACCATTTGGATTTTGCATGACCTTATGACCATTTCATCATAGCCTTAGGTACGAACCCACTCTATTATGTCACAGAACCTTCTTGCTATTTTAGAAGCGGCATGATATGAGTGGTAGAGCTTGACCTTACATGGGTACCCTATTTAGCGCCTTATTTGCATTTGGTGCCCATGCTGACGTTTTGTCTTTTAGGGTGTGGGAGTCCGTTGTATAGTATTGTCATGACATTTCGCAAGAGCCTCATACTCCTCTTGATCTTTTTGCAAGCCTATTTCCCTCAAGACTCCCATATGTCAAGTTGTAATTACATTATCATGAGCTTTTCCTGCCTTATTGAGCTTTATGCCGGCTTCCATGACATTGCATTTCAGCCATATAGCCCAAGCTTGTCTTATGTCTAGCCATACAGAGCCATTTTATATATCCTTTGTAGCTTGATTTTCTTTTTACCGGGAGGGGATTTTCCCTCGAGTGTCGATATCCTACACATGTGTCCTTGCATTGAGCATAGGTATGTTCCACTGCTTGGAACTAGTTTGTTTACCCCTATGACACTCGTCTCCTCCTAGTCTATAACTATAAAGCAGTTTTATTCCTTTTCAAGATTTTTAAATATTTGAAAAAGTAAAAAAAAAATCAAATAACCAAAAAGCCAGACAAGGAAAGATGTTATGTTTGGAAGCTAACGATTCGTGTTGCCTTCGAACAGAGCATTGTATATCACATCCATTTGTTGGGTTTATAGTTTGACTTTAGGAGCTATACTCGTTTATTTGACTTTATCTCCACTGAATGGTTAAGCTTCCAGTCCCTATGGAGCCTCTGTCGATGCCTCCTGTGTCACAGAGATGTCCCAATTTGTATATCGAGTCTGTGCTACCTTTATTTAGTCACCATTCATTGTTATGCTCTTTTTCGAAGGAATTTGAAACCTGAGTCGGCCATTCCTCAGTTATCTTGACTTTGCATGTCAGCCATTCTCGGTACAGTTAATGGTTTGTGCACCTTATGATCGAGTCCTTCCACATCATACAGCTTTGCTGGGTACCTCGTGTTGGATAATGGGGGATGCCTTAATGCCCTCCTTCCAGCAGATTTCATCCCATCGACTTCAGATCATTTATTCTGGGATTGGAATCTAGAGTCATTTTGAGTGCCTTGAGACTTGCAGTCATCAGTGGAAGGTTCGCTCACCATTGAAAGTCTTTGGGAATACATCAATGTCCCCTGATCAATGGATCCTATCAAGTGTTCGACCTCAACACATTTATTCACACTTGTTAGTTTGCACTCTAGTACCTTGATTCCCATTTTCATTATCGGTGGGTGATCTCGTGTCTGTTAACGATATACATCAAAGACCGGTAATCAGATGATGGACTACTATTTCAAACTCGACACCTCAATTCACATAGTAGGACATGTACTCATAGCGGTTTGTGTAGAAGACCTTCCAGATTGGTGGCATCTCTTATATGCTACCTACTTGATCGTGCCAGTGTTCATGAGATTTCAGCTCTCATGACTTGATTCCAGTATATGTCAGACATTTCCAGCTATTATGGAGATCTTGATCCATTTTATATCTTCATCTATTATGGAGATCATGGTCCTTTGTATATCTTCATCATGGAGATTCTGATCTATGTATATTGTACATGGCAATGACCACTTATGTGATATCTTGTATCATGCCTATTCATGGCCATTGTACTCTTATGTATTCGGGACTGCTATATGTATTTGCAGTTATGTGCAGAGTTGTATCATTGTACTATGCTAGTTGGGTGGCTGGTCTTCCATTTGGGATTCTTCATCACTCCACTTCTGGGATGGAATTATAATGTATTTCATCCATCGTATGACCCCTCTAACCTCACACATTAGGGGGCATCTGTTATAGCCGATTTTACCACTCCAGGTGAATCACACTTGTATGGCCTTTCCCCTGTCCCTCTGCAGACTCCTTGGACCCATTGGACCATTTTTTGTCGTTTGATGTTTCCTTGACCATCCCTAAAAACATGTGAAAAATGATACACATGACTTTTAAATCCCTAATCGTGTATATACGAGGGTTTGACCACTAAAACTGCGTACATCGGGATGTGTACAAAATCCAAATCCTTTTGGAGTATTCCTTGACATGGATCCGACTCACTTGACTCCTGGCCTTCCATATGCCTTGAGATCACTCGAATTCGACCTTTCATTACCTTTTTGAAAAGCTATATAAGGAACTCTTTGGTACATTGAAGGCATACGAGAGAATTGAGAGCAAAGAAACTATAGTCCATTGTTGCCGAAACTTATGCTTGAGTATGCATCCCTTTGTCCCTTGGAGCACTTTTGTGTTCTTCCCAAGCTTGCCTTTTGCTTGTGAGCTTGCTATCGAGAGACGGAGGACTGAAGTGGTGGAGGCCCAAGTGGGGGATTCAGTTTCTCCGATTCGCAGACGTGCCGACAAAGGTTGTATCCATTGTAATCTCTGATTTTATAATAATAGAAATATCTTTTCCTATCCAACAATGTATGTTTGAATGAATATTTTATCCATTGGATGATTTCAAATGCTTATACATTGTTGATTATATATGCTACAATAGATCTAACACCAATATCTATAGTATGCTTGTATTGTTTACTTGTTGTTGAGGAATTAATCTATCAATTCAAGATGAAGTTGGAAAACTCAACGGGGATCTACTTCAACTGTCCGGAATAAGGTACGAGGTCTGATCCTTTAGTGTTAGATATTTAATTTCTATTGCATATTGGAAAGGATTGATTTCTGGAGTCAAAGCTGTCTATTGTGGTACCCCAAGCCATAGGAATTTCTCTCCGTAACAATTGGCATGTCTCCTTTCAAACCACTTTATGGTTGTGATACATCTACTTTTATTGACCGCATTTTTGTGATAGGAGAGCTCCAAAGGTTAAATATTGGATTGAATAAAGTCAAGAAAATTTGAAGGGTTTGGAAGATAACTTGCAAGTTTCCCAAAATCAAAGAAAACAATATGCATACCAACATAGAGTGGAGAGGCACTTCCAAGTGGATGACTTGGTGTATTTTAGGTTGCATCCCTACAAACAAACCACCATAAAGGGTAAAGGTTCAAAAAATCTCAAACTAAGGTTTTATGGTCCCTACAAAGTGATTCAAAATATTGGAGAAGTGGCATATGAATTGGAGCTTCCAATATGAAGTAAAATTCATAATGTATTTCATTTTTCATGTCTAATGAAGGTTACAGGTCATCATATATTAGTATAATATACATTACCTCCCTTGGATGATGAAGAACAACTTGTTCTCATTCTAGTCAAAATATTGAAAACAAGGGAAACAAGGTTGAGGAGAAGAACAATAAAAGAATACATGTTACAATGGAAGGATTTGACTAGTGAGGCATCCACCTGGGAAGATGAATATACTTTGCATCATCCAAACTTGGAATCGCTTGAGGAAAGTAAGTATTGGGTGGGCAGGACTATCATGTCCCCATCCCAATGAGAATACTAGTTAACAATGTTTCACCCACCTACTAGTTCCCTAGGTTGGGGAGAGACAGTAAATCTTGCATTAAGGGAGCTATGAGACCCAAGAGAACCTTAGTTTACCATCTACAAATTAAATTGGTTCATATAAATAATAAATATGAAGAAAATAAAGTGACATTACTTCATGAAGACACTTGGAGGGTCATGGAGACCTTGGGTGGCCAGATTCTTCCTTACAATTGTCATGACATAACCCAAAATTCCAAATTATGAGTAATGGAACGTTATTGGAAGGTGAAGAGGTGTCAAGTAACATGTCATGAGCCCAAGAATTAGAATAGGTTAATAGGAATAAGTCCCCATGGAAGAGGAAGAGACTAGGAGGAAACTATGTGCCTCTTGGAGAGAGATTCCATGCGTTCTATGACAATACTGATTGAAGATTATATGACAAAATCAGTCTTTATTACAGATATGATTGCAGGTCTATAACAATCTGACATGTCAGGGCTAAAAATAACCACCAATAGGGAACATTTGGGGGTTGGTAGCAGCAATTCTAATTTGGAGGAAGATTGAGGGATGAGGAGAAGGACAAGTGTCACAGGTTACTAAACATCAAGGATGAGTTGGAGGAAGCCTATGGGGGGGGGGGGGATTTGACCTTGGAGGACCATGGGAGGTTTATAAAAATATGTCATGAGGAAGGAGAATAGATTTTGATAATTTTGATAATTTTCCTTTGGCATTTTGGAAAGCACTAGCTTGTCCATTGCACGGTGAGTGCTCACTCTCCCTACTAGTGAGCCAATTTCGAGGGAGTTGGGTTCTCATCCAAATTGGTTGCTAGAGAGGCCATCCTGACCTATGATTTGGAGCTTAATGGAGTGTTTTTATTGTATATAGGAGGCTTCTACATTTCATGATCCATCTCTCTTCCCATTCTCTCATTCCCTACTTCATTATTCCCATGTTTCCATATGATGGCGCACTAGTGTGAATGATGCTTGTGCCTTGCTGAGTCCAGTCGATGCCCCAAGAATGGGTGAATTATTTATGGATTTGTAATATGTATCCCATACTCTTTGGAAGTCGAAATTACCAGAAATACCAATCTATGGTTTGACTAGTTTCCATGTATTGGTAGTTGATTTGTGTTGAGGGGTTTCTCTGATGTAATATGTTATTGAGTGAGCTATTGATACGATGTTAATGGTATATATTCCTTATTCTTTGTTCTAAACCATTTCATGTACATTTTATGAGTCAAAGTTAAGCTATTATTATCATTTCCCTTAAGCAAATATCACTGAACATATGCATTCGAATGTGAATATTTATAACTCTGTTGTAGAACTTATATCCACACATAATGACAGCCAATGAAGTCTAATAGCAGTCCCCATACTCTGTTTGATAATTTGGGAGGGTCGCATATGAGTTGGAGAGCCGATTCTGCTCACACCCTAGGGGGAATGTCAACACAATTTACTAGCGATTTTGCTATTTTTCCAATGACTGCAAATCGAGTTGAAGATGTCTATAACTTGTTCTAAAGTGATCAGAGATTCCATTGAAAGGTCCTAAGACTCACAATATCAGCTTCTACCAAATTTGAGACCCTCTTGTGCCATTCGAAGCCCCTAGAGTCAAGACTAGTCAATACAATTTTGCCCCAAATTCTGCCTTTGTTTGGAATTTACAAATTTGGTCTTACATGGCTCAAGCAAGTCCAGAATATCTATTATTTATAGCAGTTTGTTAGAGCTAATATAAGCACCAAACAAATACTATTTAATAAACAAAAAAACAATGAAAAACAAAAACAAATTGTTACTGGTTTCTTTAACCACCCTTTAATTGAAGCTTATTTAAATCTTAATCAAGATGCATCTAAACATAACAAGATATGACTACCACTAAATGAATCCATGATGTACACTTCTTACTCTTGGGTTAATCTTGTTATTCCGTTCAAGCAAGTCCAAAATCTAAGATAATATCTAAATACCTATCGACATAATTAACTAAAACATAGAGAGCATACAGAAGAATCTTACATACACATATAGATCAAGAATTTGCAACAATTGATTAGATAATAAAGTATACAATGATATGAAAAATGAGAGAGATTAGAATAAAAGATATAGTGATTTGAATTGTTAGTAGATAACTAAGTCTTAACTTTGGATTCAAACTTACCTTCCACTTCTTTTATCTATGAAAATATGGTTTCAGCAAAAACCTTACTCATCACTTTAGTTTTGGCATTATGCTTCAAAACATAGCACACGCAATGTTATTGAATCGCACAATAATTTTTCATGAATTATTGAGTCCCATTATAATTTCCCATAAATTTATTTATCTTATATTATGTTGTCTTACAAATTTATTTATGGTGTATATTGATGGGTTCTTTTGAGCATTATTTTGGGTAGTATCGATATGTATTCGGTTCGATTGAGCAGATTAACTTCTGGGTGTGGTTTGTATCATGTTTCGCTTGGTATTTCATTTGGTGTTTCGTGTGCAGCATCGTATGGGTAATGCAATGAATATCATTATATTAGTTGTCACTTATTTCAAACAAACTTACTCCATTGATAGAATTAAGTTTAGAATAGAGATTCTAAATCAAGAATTCATGTAACCATCCACATTAGTTACTAACTTATTACACTTAATTTTTTTTTATAATGAATGATTTAAACCCTCGAATCCATTTGTATGCATGTCACATTAGATCCAAATAAATAAATGTACATTTCAAGTTCTAAAATTTAAACTTTTAAAGTAATTCTCAACTATGAGAACATTATGCACCTTGTTGCATGTAATTTAATGTTGGTAAAGCACACCCAGTTGGATCTCAATCTTGCCAAAAGGGTTGTTGTTTGTTAGATTTCTCATTAAATAACTTACAACAACTTGAGATCCAATAAACAATATACTTAGTGGTGCCTCATTAAATAACATACAACTTGAGTCCAACCAAGTTCCAACCACAGGCCTGCCATCTCATTAAATAACATGTATTAAATGACATGTAACAGACTGGATAATGATAATGAACGTTTTTTTTTTTGAACGTTTTTTTCTTTTTTACACGTATTTGACATGTAAGTTTTTTATAAAAACGTTGACATCGACAGGTAAAAAAATATTTGAAACGTCAATTTGACATTTATGAATTTAGATTACCCGTCAAAATTTTTAATACCTATGTTAACTACTAAAACTTAGCTAACAATCATTGGCCATTGCGCTGGGTTTGGGCTGCTCTTAATTTTAATCGAGGAACACATAAATGCTAGACTTCTCTATTTCCTTGTATGTGTATTGTATTTATTTATATTGTGTTTCTAATTGTATTGTTAGTCTTCCGCTCTGAGCCTTCAGATTTTTACAAAGAAATCTCTAAAATTTTATAATTTATTTATTACTAAATTTCTATATAAATATTTTACTCTTATTTATATATAATATAAGAAAATTTATTTATTCACATTTATATATAATATTATAAATTGACACTCAGCAAACTTGGTTAAAGCCTTAATAGGCATGCCTATAAAGTTGAAACTGACAGGCACAAAGAAAATTGAATTTCCAGGCGTGGACACCGTCAAATTCAAATTCCTATTCTGCCGAGAAATACGGTATCCTCGAAAAATGAAAATCATTTGAAATATCTGAAATTTCAAGCCTGTTCTATTGTTTAACCGAGAAATACGCAATCCTCAAAACAGCGAGGATAAAAGCCAACGAAAACGCCCCGTTTTCCCGGTCGTTTTTTCATAAAAACCGGTCAATTTTTTTTGCTTGAAAACTGTTATTTTGAGTTTTTACAATTTTTACAATTTTATTGGATTTCCCTAGGATAAAAGCTAACTAAAAAGCATAACGCCCATTATCCCGTCCATCAATCGTACGTCAGCTATCTTCCCGATAGACTGCAGTCTGCGAGTTCCTCGGGATAAACTTGAAGCGTCCGTCCGGCGTCAACTATCATCCATAGACTGCGGTCGGCGAACTCGTCGGGCCAACTTCCGCTCCGGTAAATCCGATTGATGGCATTATTTCTTGATCTGTACATGGTGCAAGTACAGGTAATTCTCAATTATTGCCGGATTTCCGGGGAAAGACGATGGAGCCCGCGTAGATGGAAGGAGTCACGGAAGAATGCTAAACGAATAGCGTAGTCTATAAATTCTCATCAATTATTGTTCTTTGCTTTCATAAATTATGATACTCTTCTAAGTGAAGGGAAGAGTGACTATAAACCGCGGTGCACTGGTGCGAAGATATGTCTGTCAGTGGAATGGATCGTGATGTGTTGTACAGGCTGCTGCTGCGCATTGTGTTGTTGCTTTTGTTCGCATCTTGCACACTTCCTGCCCGTTTACAACGGAAATCTTACTCCCTCTACTCCTCCGAGGCGGAGAGCATTCCAACCGGACAAGCCCAGTCTCTGTCAGAATCGTGCAACGCCAGTGGCCAAGGAGAAGAACGAGGTGGTGTAGGAAGCGGAAACGGCACTTGCTACTGCGCAGGACGCATACCCTGTAATTGCGAAGCAGGTGGCAGTGGCGGGGTGGGACCAGGAAGAGTTGGAGGAAACACCGATTGTTCCTGCATAGGAGGCGGCCCTTGTTCTTGCAATGCAACCAGCAGAAGCTGGGATAAAAGAGATACAAGAAATGGCCATGTAATTAATGAAACCGGAGGAGGAAACGGCTCTTGTTTCTGCAAAGGAGGCGTCTCCTGCTCTTGCGAAGGAGAAGGCCAAGGAGGAGGAAGCGGCGGTGGAGGTTCATGTCATTACTCCACTTCTCCTTCACCTCCCTCCCCTCCTCAGACTTATGAGAATACTCAAACTTATCCTCCTTCCCCTCAAACCTATCTTCCCGCCCCTCCTCAAATCTATGAATATACTTCTCCCTCCCCTCCCCAAACTTTTCAGAACACTCGGATCTATCGTCTCTCCCCTCCTCAGTATACTCCTCCTCTCTCTCCTCCTCAAAATTTTCCGAATACACGTATCTATTCTCCCTCCCCTCCACAAATCTTCGAGTATACTCCTCCTCAGACTTTTCCAAATACTCCAATCTATCCTCTCTCCCCTACTCCTCCTCAAACTTTTCCAAATACTCCAACCTATTCTCTCTCCCCTCCCCAAATTTTTGAGTATACTCCTCCTTCCCCTCCTCAAATTTTTGAGTATACTCCTCCCTCCCCTCCTCAAACTTTTCAGGATACTCAAATCTATGGTCTCTCCCCTCCTCAAATCTACAAGAATACTCCCTAGTGGTGTACTCTTTCTTCAAAGATTTTGAGTATACTCTTCCCTCCCCTCCTCAAACTTGAGGATACTCAAATCTATGGGCTCTCCCCTCCTCAAACTTACAAGAATACTTCCTAGTGGTGTAGTTGGGTGGAAGGTAATAATAGTGGAGGCTATTTAATGTTCTATTATGTTTGTTATAAGATCCTCTATGTTAGATATTATAAAATAAGATCTTCTAGGTTAAATATTATAAAATAATGTTGATGATTATGATAGTTGCTATCATTTACTTGTCAACAATGTGTGTTTGTGGGATATTGAAAAAAAGAAAGTTTCTTACTTCTTTATATTTTTATCCACTAAGGCTTTATAAATGAAAGAAGTTACTTACTTCTTTACATCTTTATTTGTATGTTAAAACTGAAAAATTAATATTATAGTCAATGTTATGATTAAGGTTTTATTATTAATTATAAATATGAATGGAGTTTTTTTTTGAAAATGATTTCCATAAAATTACTATTGTAATATGTTGCATCATTGTCATTTTCATAAATAAAATAGAAACTAAAAAAAATTAATGAAAGGATATTTTAAATTTTTAACTAATCTTGCTTTGTTTTTATGATGAATTAATCTAAATTTTGTCATATTATCTATTAGCAACTACCACATTAATAATATTAATTTCTATAACATACACTAATAAATGAATATGTAACACATTAATAATACTTTTGGCAATAGTGCATGTCATATTCATTCATTATTAAATGATAATCAAAATGGTGATTACCCATGATCCACTATTGTACAATATCCTATGCTTGTTATTATTGAATAAAGCATGTGACGATAGTTAATATAAAATGAATGTAACATGAAGAAGGTCTATTAAGTAATTAAGTTATGATTGTGATTATAGTTTTATTATTAGTTATAAGTAAGTATAGAATCCTTTTTATGAAAATGATGGAAAAATTAAATGCATCTAAAGTGTTGTAATAATATTAACTTATTTATATTGATGTACATGTATTTAGCATATTAATAATATTTTTTCCAATCAATTCGTGAATATGGAAATTCATATCATAAGTTAAACAATCTATAATTTCTAAATAAATCTATATTAGCAAAATTACAAGTAATAACTACAACATTGTTCAATATTTTTTTATTCTAAATATATTTGTGGATGATGACCACTCAACATGATTCACTATATGGAAAGATATAGTTAACATGTGAATAGGTAACATGACATAACCAGAAAAGCATATGCAATTTAACATTATAAGTATACAATAAAGACATACATGGAAAGCATGAAAGCCATATGCATCGAGGAATGACTTCATAGTTATCAAAGGATGTAGGTTTTTAGCATAATATCTTACGATGTTTCACAAAAAAATCATATTTATGCTAGCACCAAAGATGTATTACATATTAATAGATTATGGCTTAAACTTAATATAAGCCATATATAAGCTTTCCCATATATTAATATCTCAAAGTACATTTAAATCCACAAAATTTGTCATTGGATTTTATATTGGAAAGTGCCATTAATGGTTAAGAGAGTGATTGAGGGTGAATTCCCATAGCACTCATCCTTTCCCTTCAAACCAACGGTTCTTCTTTCTCAAGTATTTCAGCTTCACCCATTGTCACATCAAATTGTAAAAAACGTTGTTTTATATATAACATAAAACAATATCTATCCTCTCAAGAAGCCAATTCATCTCCTCAATATAAATTTAGAGCATACAATATTGTAAAAACCTAGACATTTTAAATACTTCCATCTCACATCCTGTGATATATTAAACTTTGATAATCACTAGAAAGAGATTTCCAAATACAACTTAAGAAGCACGTATCTTTGTTTTATTAAGTATGAGGAGATGAAAGCATTTAGGTGTAAAGCTAAGGGGCCACTATCAACCATTTATACAGATTAGAAATCCTAAATTAAAAATTTAGGTGTAAATCTTTAACACAACGTAAGTACATTAGGTATAGTATTGGTTACTAAGGTGGTTTTATAAGGATTGTAACACTTTTTAGTAAAAAAAGTGCATAAAAATGATAAGAAATAAGTTTAATTGATTTTTACAAGCTCGATTAAGGGCTTAACAAAATGTTGAATCAAACTATTTTTTAGAATACTGATCAAGAGTGTAAAAAACTCTCGATTGAGTTAAATAACTCAATCAAGGGTTTTCTTAATGCTCGATTTAGATTTCAAAAGCTTAATCTAACTTAAAAAAAAGGCTAAATCTAGCTCGACCCACAGATTTAAAAAGCTAGATCTAGCTTTTAAAACCTAGAATGAACTTTTAAAATCTAATAAGTTAAAACAACTTGTGTGCTCTTTTTAAAAAAATAATTTCATAAAAGTTGGATTGAGCTTTCAGTTTAGCCACACTAAACCCTTGATCGAGATATTTAAAAATCTACCCAAAACCTCAATCGAGGTTTTTAACACCTTCATCGAGCTATTAGCTTGATCGAGAATTTAAAACAAGATTTTAATCACATGCAATTTTATTTTTATGTACATGTTTAACCTAGCTAAACTCTATCCTAGAATGCACCTTAGGTGGCTGAATTCATACCAATAAATTCATCAATGAATTGTCTCTCCATTGACATAATTATGAGTTCATGAGTTCAGATGTTTTTTTTTTCTTTTCAAACATACACTTAGAAAACCATGTCCACAACTTTTAATCAACACAAAGAAAAATCAATAACATAAAAAGTACAAAACAAAAATTTTTAAAAAAATATATACGTCTACAACCAACGTGTGCTTTTCAAAAGGGTATTTTTTTATTTTCATTTTTTGTAACCAATTAAAAAAAACATTACATGCACACATGTGTACAAAATGTGATTAAACATTTCAATGGTTATTTAAAAATTAATAAAACAACATAATTTTCCAATATAAATTTAAACAAAAAAATGTGCTCTCTAGTGCCTTATGTGTAGATTATGTTCATATTTTTTTTTCAAAAATTATACATTTATCAATAAATTATTTTAGTGCACACAAACCACTTGTTAACTTTTCATAGATTTTACAAGGACAAACTTATCATTAAATGCAATTTTGACATATGAAAAAATATTTTTATTTAAAAAAATATATAGATGCAAAAATAATATAATTCCCACAATTTGAGTTTTTGTTTCATGTCGGAATTCACAAGGCATATATGAGTTTTAAGTGCTTCGATTTAATAAATGGGTAAACAATCAAATTTGCATTGTCACTTTTGGCCAAAAAGTGCTACCCATCTTCATGGATTCACCCACTAAGAAACAATTATCGTTTACTTATTTTCATCGCTTTTGATTTCTTATCTTTCCATCCATAGCATAATGGTATTATTAGGTGGTTATTGTTTGGAATGGAATGAGGTAGACTAACGAATACGAACCAACCTAAAATTTATTTGAGATGATGCAGGTGTTGTAGTACACATTGAAATTACCTCTTTCATTGTCCCACTATCTCATCCAACACAATATATTAGTTGTTATTAATTGGTGTGCAGTCCCAATTATTAATTAAGTTAACAAGAAATGAGATGTGGATGGCTAAGTATGTAATTAAACATTGAAGTGGATGAATGATTAACTATTTAAAATAAGATTACCGCGAGGAATCATTGAGATTATATGCTTTCAAGAGATTAGCCTCAGCTCAGGGAAAATGCAGAGAGAGAAATGAAACTTTACATCTATTTTTATTCTAAATATAAAAAAAATGAGAATTAGAAAAAGTTTGCAAGCGCAATTTGATCGAATTTAACTACATAATAAATTTCGTAAGATCAATCTTACTTTCATAAGCTTTCTTTTTTATTAAAATGAATCTTCTTAAAACGATAAAATGTATAGATATTCATGACTCCTCAATTGATGGAATGTGTTAATGATGACCAAGTGATCTAATGTGTAATGTATATGCTTAAGGCATGTTGTAATCTTAAATTATTTGGCTAAGATATTATGCTATAACTGCTTATCTTATAAATGTATTATCCCACATGTATCAGTAGAATGTGATTTTATTTTTCTAAGGTATATAATAGAGGTGAAAGAAGCCTAATTTTATGCAATGAATACTGTATTGTGATGCATATGTGGATGTGCCAAAGCTTTGGAAATAAAAATTTCCTTAAAGTATTGTTTATATTTTATTACATATTAGCCTAATCTATCATCTTATCACTATTCATTTAACCCAAAAAAATTGAATTAATTACCATAACCTAAACTATAAAATTTTGTTTTTAATCTAAAGTTTTCAAACATGTTAGATTTTTAACATTAAGCTAGCATTATATTAGGATCTTTAACTGAGAGAACAACAAGCATAACAATCAAACACAAGAGACAATGAACACAATTTTTTTCCTCGGGGAAACCATAAATAGAGAAAACCCTGCAACTTCCTTAGAGATAGAATTAGCACCAAAAGTAAAACCCAAAATAGTAAGATGATGTCCTGACAGCAGTAACCTTCTTCCTTCCTTTCCCCAGTGTCTTCCTCTTCCTCAGCTATGTGCTACAACTGAGTGTGAGTGAGTGTGTGATAAATAGAGAGGCCAGCTCTCTATATATACTAATTCCCGACTTGACTAAACCCAACTAGAGCCGACTTCACTAGGTGAGCATAATAACCCTAGTGCCCCAAAACTGCGGGGACTTTAACCCTTAGATAATAGGAGGGTTACCCACCTTGACTTGACATGACTTGTTTACATTATAGAAACTCCTGATCGGAACAACAGGGCATGACATGACTCAAGTACATTACAAATACATCCCAAAATAAACATCGGGTTACAATACGTAATAAATACAAGTGAATACATTCCGAAGTTACAATTACATCAAAACTCCCTCTTAACTAGGAAGGTATTCTCTTGACACAATTTATCAGCACAAGTCTTCTTCTCTGTATCATCGGGATCATCATTGAGTCCTCATCATCTTCACATTCAAGTCATCTCTATCTTCAAGTCATCTTCATCTTCAAGTCATATTCATTTGCAAGTCATCTTCATCTGGATCTAGATCATCACTTGATATGAATCATCATCACTAGATCTAGATCATCCCTCTATCTGGATCATATCTGGAGCATCATCACTGGATCTAGATCATCCCTTAATCTGGATCATCACTAATGGATCATCATCACTGTATCATCACGTGTGCTATCTCATGATTCTTCTCGTCACAGGAAGTTTTGCAAAGCCAGCCCTTTTTCATGCTGGTTGTAGGCCTAACCTCCATGTAGGCCTTCTTCAGCACTTATATCTAACCCTAAGTCAGAATGGCCCGCCCAGCACTTATATTTGATCTTGTAGGAACCAATCCTATAATCATATCAGAAAGGCACACCCAACACTCAAATCTAACCATGTGGGAACACCTCCCACAAACCTGTGAGAAAGGCCCAGCATTCACATCCATCAACTAATGTCGGAAAGGCTTAGCACTTACACTCGGCCATGCGAGGAACCAATCCACCATGATGAAAGGCTCTGCACTTACATCTGATAACCAATGTCAGAAAGGCTAAGCACTTATATTCGACCATGCAAGGAACCAATCCTTCATGCCGAAAGGGCTCTCCACTTACATCTGAAAACCAATGTCAGAAGGGATCTGGACTCACATCTGATCATGTAGGAACCAATCCTACAGTCACATCAGAATGGCCCTCAGTCCCAGACTGAGATTTCCTGGTAACTGACTAGGTGCCTCCATTCCAAGAAAGACATTTAGCACTTACTTCTAATCATGTAGGAATCAATCCTACAGTTACATCAGAAAGGATCAGCACTCACATCTGACATCGAAGGAACCAATCCTCTCACCATGATAGAATGGATTAGCCCTTAAATCTGACCATGGAAGGAACCAATCCTCTCACCATGTCAGAATGGCTCTGGGTCTCATCATTTCCCCTTGGAGGAAACCTCGATCTGGAGAACACCAAGCTTCTCCCTGAAGTGTTCAAAATTCACCCTAGCCAATGGCTTTGTCAACACATCAGCTATCTGTTCCTATGTCGCAACATACTAGAGCTTCACTACTCCCCTCTACACCATATCCCTGATATAGTGATACTTGATCTCAATATGCTTCGAATTTTCACGGAACATTGGATTCTTTGACAACTTCACGCAACTCTGGTTGTCACAATGTATACAAGTAGCATCCAATTGGAGATCAAATAAATCAGATAGTAGCTTCCTCAGCCATACTGCCTCACAACTATCTGAACAAGCTGCAACATACACTGCTTCAGCTGTACTCATTGCCACATAGGATTGCTTCACACCTGATCCCATACTAAAGCATCACCCTGAAGTACTCTTCCTATCGATTGCACTACCTGCCTAATCTGAATCAACATAACCCTCCAGGTTAATCTTCTGATTTTCCTCATACTTGAGCCCATAATCAATTGTACCCCTCAGGTACCTTAGAATATGCTCTGCAGCAATCAAGTGAACATGTGTCGGATCTGTCAGGAATTGGCTCAAGGTCTTCATGGCAAAGCAAATTTATGGTCTCGTGTTCATCAGGTACATTAAGGATCCAATCATCTGATGATACATCGTAGCATCAACTATCTCTGATGAAGCATCACTCAATAGCTTCAGGTTCGATGCCATAGGTGTGGTCATGGCTTTGCAATCCATCATCCCAAACCACTTTAGGATCTCTACCACATACTTCCCTTATCTGAGGGAGATTCCATCTGCATTCTGACACACCTCCATGCCTAAAAAATAGTGCATCATACCCAAGTCCTTCATTTCGAAATCAATAGCAATCTTTCTCTTCGTATCAGTAATCAACCCATCCATACCTGTTACAAATAGATCATCTACATACAGTAGGATCATCACTGGGTTTCCATCTTAAACCTTGTAGTAAAGGTTGGAATCTTCTTTACTTTTGGTAAAGCCCAAACTGGATAGAAAGCTGTCAATTCTACCGTACCATGTTCTGGGTGCCTATTTCAAACCGTACAGGGATTTCTTCAATCTACACAGATGAGACTCCCTGTCATGTGTCTCCAAATCGAGTGGCTGCTCTACATACGCTTCCTCTTCCACTACACCATTCAAGAAATCAATCTTGACATCCATTTGGTGTATATTCCATTTCATCACTATAGCCAGAGCAAGTACCAATCAAATAGAAGAGTATCTAGCTACAAGTGCAAAGGTTTCTTCATAATCTATTCCTTCTTTCCGTGAGAAGCCACCAGCCACAAATCTTGCCTTATATTTCTCTATGCTACAATTTGCAGCATGCTTGATCTTGTCGATCCATTTGGAAGTTACAACCGACTTCCCTTTTGGTCTTGGGACAACATCCCAAATAGCGTTCTTCATGATCGATTGATACTCTTTGATCACAGCATCCTTCCATTCTTTCCGTTTTGCTGCTTCTTCATAATTGGAAGGTCTTTATTGATAAAGTCACATAGTAAAGCTACATATCCAGAGTAGGATCTGGTTCTCTTTCTTTCTCTGTGATTCTATTATGGAGCCCCATATCTTTCCGCACCTTAGATAGCTTCTCGTACCCAAGTATGTTTCCTCTTGTGAGGATTCTTCTCTTGAGGTGGATCTCCAGGTTCTTGTGGTTCTTCAAATTCTCGATCTTCTTCTTGAGTTTCTTTGTTCATGTTTGTGTCATGAATTCTGGGTGCTTTTGCTTCTTCAGGTTCTTCAGCAGGTCTCTTTCTAGATTTGCTGTAAGTTGTGTCTTCATCAAATGCTACATCCCTACTGATGTCAATCTTCTTGAATCCTAGGAAATATATTTTGTAAGCCTTCGAGATTTCAGAGTATTCTAGAAATATACCCTTCTTTCCTAAAGGATCTAATTTTGTTCTCTTCTCTTTTGGAATGTGTATGTACATTGGACAGCTGAATATTCTGAGATGGTTGACTTCTAGTTTCTTGCTAGAAAAGACTTCTTCAGGTGTCTTGTTCTCAAGTACTCTATGTGGAGTACAGTTTTGTACATACACCACTGTTCTAGTAGCCTCTACCCATAGATGCATGGGAAGATCTTGATCATGAAGCATTTCTCTTGCAGCTCCATGATAGTTCTATTCTTCCTTTCTGCAGCCCCATTCTGTTGTGGATTATATGGAGTGGATAAATCCCTCTTTATCCCTGATTCTTTGCATAAGTATTTGAATTCATTTGATGTGAATTCTCCACCATTATCTGATCGAAAGGTCTTGATCTTCTTTTCTATGTGGTTGTCGATCAAGGCTTTGAATTCCTTGAACTTGCTAAAAACTTCATATTTGTTCTTCATGAAGTAAATCCATGTCTTCCTAGAAAATTCATCAATGAAGGAAACATAATATACATACCCGCTTAGTGAACTTGATGACATTGGTGTGCATACATCCAAGATTCCTTTTTCTTTGCTCTTGTTACTTGGAAATGTATTCTTTGTATTCTTTCCTTTCACACATCCTTTGCAGACCACTTCATGTTTTGCTTGAATTTATGAAAGACCTTCAACAGCTTTGCTTGCAAGTGGTAGTGCTCTATAATGCACATGTGCAAGCCTTCTGTGCCAAAGTTAATTTGGCTCTACTGATTCATGGACGAAAGCTTGTTCTAGATGGCCCTTCAATTTGTATAATCCTCCTTCTTGTTCTCCAATTACTATTGCATTGTCAATAGTCTTTCCTCTTGACCACATGAGGACTTGGCCATCTACAAATGCAACCCTCATGCCTTTTGCATCTAGTGCCGATATGGATAGAAGATTCTTCTTTAGTCCTGGTACAAACATGACATCCTTAATTTTCATAGACTTTCCAAAGTCTAGCTTGTAGGAGGATTCACCACTACCTTTTATGGGATATTGGTAGTCATCCCCAAGTTTCATCTTATGGGATGAATTATGTACAGATAATATCTCAAAAGATTTCTTGAAACCTGACATGTGTTTGGAAGCCCCACTATTAATAAGCCAATCTTTGATTCCATGAGTGACAGTTCCATTGAGAGCGGAGATTAGAACATATTCTTCTTCACTTGAAGAGTCTTCACTTTCTTGTTTTACTTTCTTCCTGGGAGGATCATCATCGTCAGCAGTGTGAGCATGATGTCTTCTTTTGGAGTTCTTCTTCTTCTTGGATCCATTCTTATTCATGGGACAACTTCTAGCAAAGTGTCTTATTTCATCGCATGTATAACATCTGAGTTTGGATGGATCCCTTCTTCCAAGATTATTTTTTTGATGAGAACACTTACCTTGGTGATGATGATTTTCCCTTCTTCCTTTCCTAGAGTGTACTGTGAAAGCTTGATCTTCACTTCCCATATTTTCTTCTCGAGTTACTATTTGAGCTTCTTCTTGTGAACATTCTTCCCATAGTCTATGGAACTTGAATAACTTCTTCTTAGCATAGATTCCTTTGATGAAAGAATTTCATGACCTAGGGAGACCATTCAAGGTTGTCATCACAATTTCTACATCCTCCATTGTTATCAACCCAAATCACACTTCTCTGTCTGAGTGCTGACACTTTATATGTTGGAACACAAAAGGACACTTATGGATTGAAGGTTTCCTAAACACTATAGATGGGCATGACATGAGATGCATTCACTATCTAACCAGCTTTCCATTTTACCTTTTCATATGTTGAATTCTGTACGCGACTATCTCCACAGCAACTCACGTACATACGTGACTATCTCCATAGCATCCCACGTACTATACGTGAGTATCTTCATTGCAACCCACGTATAGATCTATACATGGGTTTCCCTTATAGAAACTCGCGTGTCATATGTGGGTTTCCAGTGTCAATACTTGCATACACATCCATTCGACATTAAAAATAATAAAACATGATTAGTGGAGATTTGTTGAGCCCTAATAATTAACTATCTCAACTGTCTCAGACCTCCTCAACCTTTGAAACTGCTCTATTTCTTAAAGTATAAATAGAGGCCTCGGGGAGGGCATTAATACAATCAATCTTGGAGAGCAAAGTTATGCTAGTGGCATTAGAGGAAATTTCAACTCAAAATGGGCCTTTTAACTTTTATTCAAATTCCATGTCATCATGTGTTATCCAATGAAATTGATTTAAATTTTAAATACGGTATAGGTCTTAAACACTTTTTTAATATAAATTTGGGGATAGGTATCATAAAAAAAACTATTTTTTTGTTTGTATTTTTGACATATCTCTCCATGTTTTTACTCAAATTTTGATCAGGAGAGCTCATTGGATGCGGAATTAAATTCCACATCCAACGAGTACCCACTCAACATACTTTTGACGGACCCTGCTACCGCAAAAACAAGAAATACCTAAAAAAATGGAATGATGACATCATCATTCTGTTTTTTCAGGTACTTCTTATTTTTGGGGTAGCGGGGTCTGTCAAAAGTATTCTGAGTGGGTACTTGTTGGATGCAGAATTTAATTCCGCATCCAACAAGCTCTCCCAATCAAAATTTGAGTAAAAAAACGGGGAGATATGTCAAAAATACAAACAAAAAAGTAGTTTTTTTCTTCTCTTCCTCCAAAATTAATAAATATTATTTTATTATTTTAACTATTATTTTGTTAGTTCATTTTAGGAGGCCCATTTTGAGTTGAAATTTCCTCTAATGTATACCTTCAGAAGTATTTGGAGCAGTAGAACTCAGAATCCTTTGGTTGCAGAGGAGTCGTTGTTTTAGGCGTTGGGTTGTACACTTATCTCATTCACTATTGTTAATAAAGATAATTCTTCTTCCAACTTTGTGTTGAGTCTCTTTCTTGTATCATTGTTTGATGAATATTTTTGATTAATCACTCTACATATTGTTCATCTAACCTGTCATATATACGTGTATAATATTATACTTGGAGAATTGTATCTTTGCAGGTGAAGGAGGTACATCCCTGAAAGCTTTGGAGAGGAGCAGAGCGGGAGAAGACAAAGCTTGGATCAACCATCGTTAATCGGGTGAGTCCACCATATCTTCCTATTTTCTTTCTATACTTTAAATCTGTTTGTCTATAAGTTTTAGAAGTACGTTGGTAACCCTAGGACTTCGGTTATAAGGGTGTTTATTCCTGAACAACAAGACTGGTGACTCCACTAGGGAGCCCAAAATGCTATGGGCTATTTCTGTTTACAGTTGCCCAGTCTTTTCCTTGATTGTATGTGTGGTCTCTTGTCTTGGTGCATGCTTAGGGTAGTGTTTGAAGACCTTGAAAAATTTCTCTTTTATTAGAAAATTTTATACCTGTACGTGGGTTGCTATTGCATACAGTCACGTACAGAGGCCTGCGTACGCAGGTTTCTCTCTAGTACAGTTGCGTACAGTACGTGGGTTGCCCTTGTACATTGTTGTGTACAAGCATGAGTATTCAAATTTTTGGGTTAGGGTTTTGCTTGTCCCTGTCCCTTTATAAAGTTTTTTTGCTAGTTGGTCTTCCCTATAAGCATTGCACTATCAGTTTGATGATCTTGTTGGCCACACCTTGTGCTTTCTTGTGAAGCCCTTGAGTTCTTATTGTTTGGATTGTCTTGTGTTAGCAACTTGAAGTGGATTTGCCTATTTGGGTTATAGGTTCAAGTGTTGTTGTCTGAATCAGTGATCAGGGTTCTAGGCACTGTGCATCCTTTCTATTTTTGGATAGTATTTGGTTTGCCACTTGCCTTTGTGTGATCTTAGTGATTTTATTTCATTGTGTCCGCCCAAGATAGGGTTCCAAGTCTTCCTTAGGTGGTTGATCCTTGGTCTTTTAATCTGTTTACTTTACTTTTCCTACTTTATACAGTTAGTTTAATTCAAGCATACTCGATTTTTTGTGCAATTAGGTGCATAGTAGTCGTTGAGCATTTTAAAAAGTGAAAGGAAAACATTTTAGAAGCTTTTGCATTTGATTTTGCATAGAGTAGTTTTATTTTCAGTTTTTAAGATATAATTTCAAAAAACTACAAAAAGATAGTCTTAGAGTTCTCTTTATCGTTGCATTTTCATCAATTATATTTACAAAAAGAAGAAAAGAAGCTTGTTTTTAATAGTGGTAATTTGCTTTGGAAATATACGCCTTTGTTTTACATTTCTTATTGAGTCAAAACATCATAGTACTTCACTCCACTTCCTTCTAAGTAAAAAATAGCCTTTAAAATGAATGCAATAATTAAAATTTATTAGTAATTTTTATTTTTTAGGGCCATACACCTACTAGATTAGGCTATACTTGTGGGATAGGAAGTGTAAACTTCCCATAAGTTTTAAAATTCAGACATAGTGGGCTTATCGATAGGTAAATCCTTCTCTTTATCGATAGTATCTGGGAAGCTCCTCTTAAACGGGAGTCAAGCACGAGGTCACGTGGAGGCATTGGACTGAGGAGATAACCCTCTGATTCCTTGTCAAAACATAAATCATGAATTTTACGCATCTGAGGATTCTGTCCTAGATAGAGTTTCAGGCTCATCTACCCTACCCATGCGTACGAGTCAGGCTTGTGACTGTCCCCCCAGATTGTTGGTATAGTTAAGGTAGCCTCTAGTCTCTTCACATCTAGGGTTCATACATAGGTAAACGGGAAGGCTATTTCTAGTTCACCTTGGATGAGCTTGGAAGGTAACCCTTATTGAAAGTGTAGGAGGGAGATGGGTGATTCCTTCGCTTGTGCCTAAGAACCTCTTCAAGGATGCCAAGTAACTGTTCTTCAGCTTTCTTCGGGAAAGCATATCTTTTACCCTTGTTGACTATTGAGACTTTAGGAGTTTTTGTAGTGATTTCTTTTTGGTTTGTCTATGTTTATCCAACCTTAGGGTTTGAATTATCAAATTTACAATCATGGAGGACCAACCTATAAGAAGGTCATGAAGGTTCCAAAACCTTCCTCCTCTCATCACATTGGAACCTTCACCTCCACCTCAAAGGCGGAGATTGGACACGGATGGTTCATTTGAACCAATAGGAGTAAGTGAAGTTCTGGGTGAACCAACACTTAGGGCTAACTGCTATGATTTTAATATAGTTGAGATAGAAGACTTGCAGGCTGATGAGATTGCAAGGAATTTTAATACATCCTTGACTGAATTAAACGATCCTGTGATCATCCAGGTTAGGCCTTTTGATTCACTTGTTTTAGGTGTCCCTGTGGGCAAGATAATGTCTTCTGCAAGAGAAATTTTTTTCGTTTTCACCTCAACCATTCCAGCTGAAGGGGTACTACCTCCCCTGGTAAGTGCCCCTAGATCTAGCATACCTACTACGCCATTAACTCGAGCAAGTCGGGTGGTTCAACCGCCAGTTCCCACAATCCTATTACGTGATTCTAGTGGCATGGTTACTGGGATTCCTAGTATACCTACTATTCCTTCCTCCTTCACACAAAATCCCCAGAGTGGTATGGTAGGATCCTTGGCTTTTGTCCAAGGATTTCCTTGGAATGGGGGGGCATATTCCCCCATCCAATCCATACATAGGCCCATCACCTTCTTATGTAGGAGTGTAATTTGGAAACACTACCTCTTATTGGCAAGGTTTTCAAACTCTGGTCTCGACCCCATTCACGAGCTCTCCCTCTTCATTGTTTAGCGGAGGGATACTTGATCCCTTTTTTCAAACCCTAGTTTCGACTGGGACGATCCAAACCTCTTATACTGCACCTCCCACCCACAATCCTATGGATTACGAATGGAATCTGTTTCAAAGTAATCCATCCACTTCACAACCGGTGGCAAGGGGAAACCCCACCTTTACATATGGGAATTTGGGGGCAAGTCCCTCTAATCCCCAGACTGGAACTTTTAGTGCTCTGGTTTGACCCAAGATTTTGTTCTTGGAAACATTAAACTTGCTAGATTTGTTTAAATTAATGAACAACCCAGTAATCCATGACCCCTCGTGGCGACCTGTTCCCACCAAATTGCCATTGGACATCCCAAAATTCGAGGGCAAAGCTAGTGAAGATCCTAGGGCTCATGCCACTACTTTTCATTTATGGTGTTCTTCTAATTCACTGAATGAAGATTCAGTTAGGTTGAGGCTGTTTCAAAGAACCTTAATGGGTACTGCAGCAAAATGGTACATTGAGTTTCCTTCTGCAGTGTTCAGTTGTTTTTGGGACTTGGCTAGTGCATTCCTTAAACACTTTCATCTTTCGGTCCCATATGACTTCGAAACGGACTTGTTATCTACATTCAGTAAGAATGAGGCTACCCACATCTCAGATCACATCCAAGAGTGGACGAGGTGAAAGATCCTTGTGAAGGCCACTATTCCTCCTAAGTTTTTACTAGAGTGGTTCCTTAAATCCCTATTGCCTTACATATCTAAGGATGTATCCACTTCAGGAGTGACGAATGAAGAAGAAGCCATTCTCAGGGCCCAACAATTGGATTTAATTTATTCGCAATCTAGGATCTTGTATGAGATTATCCCTGAGGCACCGAGGCCTACCCACGATGCAGAGAAACCTAAGCCTAGACCCCATGCTGATGGTGTGGTTGGGTTCGTAAACTCTCCCACTGTAGAATCTTTGGACAAATAGCTCCATCAGCTATCCATCAAATATTCTATGGTGGAAGCAACAAATTATACCCCCTCACCCCAAAATGCAAATGTTTCTACATAGACCTCTCAGAAGGGCAATTAATAGCCTGGTGGGAAAAAGAAGAGAGGAAAGAAAGGGGAGGGAAATCAAAACAAGCAGAAACCCGCAAATAGTGCTGATGGGGGAAAGAAAGAAAAGAAAAAGGAAAAATTCCCATGTAAGTTGTGCCATGAGGATCACCTCAATCACCTTTGTCCCCTTATGGAGCAAGCCCAAAAGCAGCTAAAAGCTCAACAACCGGATGTCCCAAAGGATCCTTTTCGCCAAGGGAAGAATTCAGCTTCAGCTTCTAATGTAGCAGGGGCCACTTCAAATGCCCCTGACCCCAATTATATCAACATGGTTCGATCTTCGACTTTCCTATAGACCAAGAATAAAAACTATGAAAAAGAGACTTCTAATAAGGGTAAGGCTATAGGTGAAACTTCTAACCCTCTCACGATTAAGAAGCCTACTGAAACTATGCCTGAGATACTGAAAGGTGTCTTTAAGAAGACCTTGCATAACCCTAATGGTAGAGCTACTTCAAACTACTCCGTGGTTGAAGACTTAGCCAAAACTCCTTATGCAATGTCAGCTTTAAAGGTGTTACAGAGCTGTCCCACCCAGCAGGATGCCCTCTTAGCAGCCTTAGGCAGCATGGACTCGTTGAGTCTCATGGTGAAATTTCACTTGTCTAATGTTAAAATTAGCCTACCTTACCATATGGCCTTATCAATAGATGTCATCCATGGTGGAAAGACCATTGGAAGGGCAGTTGTTGATGAGGGTGCTTCTACATGCATTATGTCCTTGCCATGTTGGAAAGCTCTTGGATCCCCATAGTTGGTCCCGTCAAACACTCTACTTATTGCTTTCGATGGAAGGTCATTCCATCCGCATGGTGTCCTACCAACTTTTGAAATTAAGCTGGCAAGGAAAGCAGTGTCTGTTGAGGTGGAAGTGATTGATGCACCTTTGGACTATAATTTGCTTTTGGGAAGAAGCTGAACTTATGCCATGTCTGCTATTGTGTCGACCATCTTTTGGGTGGTAGTATTTCCACACGAAGGGAATTTGGTTACTATTTACCAACTCGATTTTACTCGAAAAGGCCACATGGAGTCTAATGAGTTAGCTGTGCTATTGGTTGATCAGGTCAAACCTAATGCACAGAGCTTGGGGGCTGGAATGTATACATCACTGATGAGCACATTTGACCTTCCAGCTTTGATTAACTATATAGGTTCTACTAGTGTGGGGAAGTCCATAGCCACTGTTGTTGATAGGACTGATCCTTGGGTTCTCCCTTCCCCCCATGAACCGGAAGTGCCCTTATTGGAAATGGAAGTGGTTTACCAAGCTATCCATCAAACCACTATTGATCCTATTCCAGACCCTCTTATAGTATAAGAGGACCTGGAAGAAGTCTATTTGCCTGCTTGGGCAGAAAACTCTTTGCATTCTACGGATTGTTTAGATATGGTTTTACCTTCTGATGAAGACATTCTGGAAGCCATGTGCGAACATGATAAGAGCTACGAAGATCTTCATCATCAATCTTATTTTCTTCCAGAGCCAAGCATGATAGAGAATCAAGAGTTTCATATGAGATTGACAGATGATGTTGATACACCCATCAATCCCTTACCAGGGGAAGGAATGTTTGCCAAGGGGAATATGGAAAATATTTTTGCTACTATCCCTATCAACATCTTTTTAAATCTTGACATTTTGGAAAATATACATATCGGTGCAAACTACTCTCCTGAGGAGATTGCAATCTATACGTCCTTGTTTAAGGAATTCCACAACGTTTTTTCTTGGTCATATGAGGAGATGCCAGGCATTGATCCATCGATAGTTGAGCATGAGATTCGAACATACCCTGATGCTAAACCTGTTCGAAAAAAGTTAAGACCTGTTAACCCGCATAAAGTGGTGAATGTGAAGGTTGAAGTTGAAAAACTGTTGAAAGATGGTTTTATTTATCCCATATCTCTAACAGAATGGGTATCCAACCTAGTCCCTGTTGATAAGAAGCGAGGGACCATACACATCTATACTGACTTTCAAGATTTGAATAAATCCTATCCTAAGGACAACTATCTCGCGGCATTTATAGATCAAATTATAGATTCTTGTGCGGGAAGTTAAGTTTTCTCATTTATGGACGGTTTCTTCGGATACAATCAAATTCAAATAAAACCGGAAGACCAGCATAAAACTGCTTTCATTTTTCCTTGGGTACCTTCGCATACAAAAAAATGCCCTTTGGATTGAAAATTGTTGGGGTGACCTTTCAATGGGCAATGAAATTTTCCTTCCATGATATCAATGCCATTTTCGAACCCTACCTTGATGATCTGCCTACACATTCTCGTAAGAGGATTGACCATCTAGATCATCTATGATTGATATTTAAGCGATGCAGATACTATAAGATCCGCTTGAATCCCCACAAGTGCGTGTTCTGTGTTGAGTTAGGGAGACTGCTCGGATTCATTGTCTCTAATAGAGGCATTCAGGTGGATCCATTAAAAGTAGAGGCCATTGTAAATTTGCCTCCTCCTCATTCTATCAGGCAACTTCAGAGCCTGTAGGGAAAGTCCAATTTTCTTTGACGTTTCATTGTAAAATATGCCAAGATTACCAATGGTTTCATGCGCTTGCTAAAATAGGACACCCCATTTGTATGGGATGAAACTGCACAACTCGCTTTCGAGGCATTGAAAAAAGCTTTGTTGTCGGCACCTTTATTGCTCCCGCTAGATTACTCTAGGGATTTTATATTGTATCTGGCTGCGTCTGAGTCGACCATTAGGGTATTCCTGGTCTAGGAAGACGATAAGCTCTAGGAGCATGTCATTTACTATATTAGCCATGCTTTAGCTAGACCTGAACTTAGGTACTCCCACATCGAGAAATTGGCCTTAGCAGCTGTCTATGCTGTTCAGATATTATGTCACTACATCTTACTAAGGACTACAACAGTAGTGGCGAATGTTAATCCTTTTCAATATGTTTTTTCCTGATGGATTGTTGGAGGAAAATTCAACAAATGGATAGTAATTCTCCAATAGTTTGACTTGGATTTCCAGTCTGTTAAGTCTAAAAAATCCTTAGTTTTTACTGAGCTTATAGAAGAATTTCCAACGGAAGAAGATGTAGTCATTGAAAAAGACTCATTCCCAGATGAGCATATCTTCTTGATATCCACCTCTGACCCCTGGTATAGAGGTATATTTATATATCTCCATACTTTGAAGTATCCTATAGCTTCCTCACGGGAGGAACGACGTAAATTACGCTTTCATGCTAAGAACTACCTCATCATAGGGGATACTATATATCATAGAGGGGTAGATTCCATTTTGCGTTGATGTCTTACCGATGAGGAAGCGGAGATTGTCCTGAATGATTCCCATAGTGGAGCATGTGGGGGTCATTTATCTGGGTTAGCAATGGCCTAGAAGATACTAGATTCTGGTTATTTATGGCCCACGATCTTTAAGGATTGTGTGGAAGTCATGAAGCGCTGTCATCCATGTTAGCTTTACACTAGAAAAATGTGGTCACATCCAGCTCTGTTATTTTTCATTGTCTCGGTGGGCCCCTTCATGAAGTGGGGAATTGATTACGTGATGTGTAACCCAGCCTCAGTTGGGGGGCACAAATATATCATTGTCGATGTGGACTATTTTACGAAATGGGCAGAGGCAATGCCCACCTTTAAAGCCGATGGGGAAATACTAGCTTTATTCGTGTTCAATCATATTATAGCATGGTTTGGTATACCCAAGGTGATTTTCATTGACCATGGCAGTCATTTTCAAAATAGCATGATGATGGAACTGACCACTATGCTTGGATTTAGACAAGAACACTCATCGCCATACTATCCTCAAGCGAACGGTCAGGTTGAGGCTGCTAATAAAAATTTGAAGACTATCCTCAAATGTACTATTAATGCAGCCCATTCTAACTGGCATATCATGCTATACCCAACTCTTTGGGCATACCAAACTAATGTAAAAATTGCTATGGGTTTCTCCCCCTTCCAACTCATTCATGAAGTGGAAGCTGTTACCCCGCTTGAATGTGAAATCTCGTCTTTGAAAATAGCTATTCATGTGTTACCCGATATGAAAAATCTTGAAGAACATCTAATACACGTAGAACATCTTGATGAGTAGCATAGAGATGCGCTGACAACAAATCAAGCTCACAAAAATAGAGTCAAAAGGCAATATGATAAGTGGGTCAAGCCTCAGATTTTCTCTAAGGGGGAACTTGTTTTGCTCTGAGACCAAGACAAAGAACCCCTGGGGGCAGGAAAATTCAAAGCCATGTGGTTGGGGTCTTATGTCGTGTCAAAGGTCTTAAAGAAGGGCACATATGAGTTAATTGATTTTGATGGGAAAAAGCTACTTGAGCCTAGAAATAGGCTCTACCTGAAAAAGTATTATGTTTAAGCTTAGTGCTTTTTCTTGTATTTTATTGTATGTATTTTTATGTACACTAGTTCATCAGTTTGTGTTTTTTATACCTTCTTCTAGTTGTTTCAGATGTCTTCCTAGAGGTTTCTAGGTTTCCCTGATGGCGCTAGTCGCCACACTTGTAATCTAGCTTCAGCAGCATGGGTCATTTATTCTCCCTCAAGATAGTTAGTTGCCTCAGGAGGCGCTTGCTTAGGTCCTGCTTCTAATAATGTCGGTGAGTATAGGGCTATAATTGAGCTTCTATGGGATGCTTTGTCACATGGTATCACTCAGCTGGAAGTCCGACTGGACTCTCAACTGGTGGTTTCCCAGCTCAATCGAGCTTATCAG
>LPNX010762152.1:97416-148476 GCA_001517045.1 Pseudotsuga menziesii
ATCAAATTCCCTAGATCTAAGCAGGACTACCCTGGTCCCCTCGGTCTCCATGTACTCTTGCTTCATCAGCCTATTTGGATTCAGCAACCTCAACAATATCTATGCATACTAAAACTTCTTTGGCTACTCGCCTCAAAAGGCGTATCCAGACAGGTGGAACTCCAACCACAAACTCCTGCATGACGGTTGGGATGTGCTCTATCCATAGGGTGGGTACTATCTGGGTAAGCTTGGCTAGCGTCCCCTTTAAAACCCTAATTAGCCCCTAGTATTCGCCTAAGAAAGGATGCACATACATGCGTGGATGCCCTTCAGAGAAGACTGGTCCAATATCTACATTTTGACATGTTTATAGGATTAGAACTCTTCACATATGTATATATCTATATATTTAAAATTCATAAAAAAATTTAAAAAACTTGAAAATAAAAATTACCTAGCTCTCCCCATGCTCCTCCTAGAGGGAGGACAAGGTATGGATCACCATGAAAATCCATCCTAGCATATGGAAACTGCTCCAGTGATGGAAACTACCTCTCCCACCAAAAGTAGAAGTCATCGTCATATACACTTTGCATTGAGCCACCTCCTCCTTGGCAGAGGAATATATCTCCCCATCTACTCAGCTTAGGCTGACAAGGAGAACAAACTAGTAGGGGTAATAGAGGGCTCAATCCTGACACTCTCTCTTGAAGAAGGAAACTAGTATGCTAGAATATCCAAAGTTCTTCCTCCTTCCTCTCTTGCAATCTGAGAGTTGTTTTCTCAAAATTGGGACTACTCCCGAGCACTAATCATACAGGGCCGCCTACATGAAATCCATTGCTAACCTCATTTGGTTCCGTGTAGCGATATGAAGAGAAGATGATCCTGCAACCCTCACTATGGTACTTTTCATTACTTGTAGAGAAAGGTCACGTATGTGTACAATAGGGATGCAACTCCCTCTCATTTGGGTACCTGGTGCAGAGTATATATCAATGTAGTTTTCGACACTCAGAGGGTCACCACCTCTATCGGTGCCCTCCAAATTGACTGGAGCTCCTCATCGTGAAAGACCAGCAATGAAATATATATCCTCTGAATTAATCTCCAAGGATTCACCTTGAAGGTCCAACATGCCTAAATCATGATCCCGGTATTTTATCATGAACTCTAGTAGGCCGACATTGGCCCACATAGGTGATGTGCAAAAGAATTTCAACAACCCACTTGATAGCAAAACATTCACAATGGGGGCACTTTGGAGTGCTTTTTGGTCCATATCTTCATGTTCACATTCCCTCCACTCAAGAACCATCTTCAAACCTAGTAAAACAAACATTGTAAACCTTTGGTTACATGGAAAAATTCAAAATTTTGATGCAAACCACTACTTTTTCCCCTCATGCAGTGTACGTGACTATCTAGTTAGGCATGTTGTGTACTATACATGACTATCCTTCAAGACAACCCGCGTACAGAACGCATGTACATGAGTTTCAATATAGAAAACCCACGTACAAAACATTCCTTGCTTAAGGGCACTCAAAAATATAAAATTTGGACTCAGTTTTGAAATTTGCTAGGATTAAAATTGAAGAGCTTGGGGTGTATTCTTACCTGACACTTGTGGAATTGGATTTGGTCCACTGGATTGTCCACATCGATCAATTGAAGGTAGAGGTGAAAAGTTGTCTTTTATTGCTAAAATTTCAAATGGTGAGTTTTATTATGTTTTTGAACTATTTATATAAATAAAATTTCTCAAGTGGGTTTTTCCCTATAGTTCATAATTCACTAAACTAATACCATATCTCTTTTTTCCTTGTAATAGGTTTATCATTGTTTTAAGGTGTTTTTTCTCATATAGGGTGGTTTTTTGTCATTTCACATGCATTTTGCATCTATACTTACTCCATCTTAAACTTAGCAATCAACATTTTAACCATGGACTATAGTATTTTAAACCATTAGCTCCTTATCTTTACCATTGTTCTTCCATGGATAGGGCCTTCCTCTCATGAGTATCCTCATTTAGAACCAATGTTGTCTTTCAATACTCATGATGCAACTATCTTAGGTATAGGGGAATCCTCGTAGCTGATTTTCATCCAAAATGGAGCCTCATTTTGGTCTCTTTTTATAAGCTATCCCTTTATAAGACTCCCCACCTTTATGGATTTTCTTTAGGCCCAAGTCTAACTCCTAAAAACAAACTTGATTGCTGAGTTAACTTATCCATTCAAGCTCGTTAAGAATATGTGAATGGGCATCCTCATTGGTGGTAGGTTATCTTTTTCTTGGACCATGTGGAATAATACAAGAAAGGATCGCTCTCTTTTCTACAGAATTGAGAAGAGTATTCTTAGGCATAGGTTTATCACTTTTCCAGACCCGAGGGACTAAATTTACAGTAAAGGAACACCCGGTAAGAGCTTAGTTTTCTCTTTTTCATGCTATGGACCTAAAACATGAAAAAGATTCCGAGTCTACTTTATGTCTTTGTCATGCTCGTTAAACACGAAAGAACAAGGCATCGAGTTTATTGTTGTAAGCCCCACTTCTCATACTCAAATGGATCTTTCTGAGTGATATTTCTTTCCTTCACACTCGTAAAACTCAAGCTATATGCTGCTCTCGAAGGAGTGTTGGGTAGGTGGTAATTTAACCTTTTTTGGACCTCCTTGACTAAGTAAAAAAAAGGTTCACCTTTTATTCTATGGAAGTTAAGAGAGTTCTTTTGTGGTATGTTTTATACTTTTCCGGCCTCAGGAGACTAAATTGGACGAAAAAGGACCCCCCCGAAGTCTTCTTTGAAGTTTTTAAACTCTCTAAATATGAAAACACCAATTGAGCATGTACTAGTTTGGGCTCATCAAATCCACGAATCAGTGACACTATCAAGCATTATTCTCTCTTCTCTTCAAGCATGTTAAAAAATGAAGAGAGATCTGAGTTGACTCATTAGAGGAAATTTGGGGTCTAAAATGGGCCTAATAAGAAAACGCGCCAAAAATAAATTTTGTGAGTGGAATTCAAGAACCAATATAATTTCAATAAAATGAGTCAACCATAATGGTTGAATTGACATATTTGTCATAAAAGAAAACTAATTTTTTTTGTTCGTATTTTCGACATATCTCACTGTATTTTTACTCAAATTCTAAGCGGGAGAGCTCGTTGGATGCAGAATTTGATTCCACATCCAACGATTACCCACAATGTATACTTTTGATGGACCTCGCTACCCCAAAAACAAGAAATACATGAAAAAACATGATGATGATGTCATCATCATAGTTTTTCAGGTATTTCTTATTTTTGGGGTAGCAGGGTTTGTCAAAAGTATGTAGTGTGGGTACGCGTTGGATGCGGAATTAAATTCCACATCCAGGGAGCTCTCCCGCTTAGAATTTGAGTAAAAACATAGAGAGATATGTTGAAAATACGAACACAAAATCTAGTTTTTTTTCATTCTTCCTCTAAAATAAATAACTATTATTTTATTATTTTAACTATAATTTTAATATTTTAACTATTGTTTTATTATTTTACTTAGGAGGCCCATTTTAGACCTCAAATTTTCTCTAATGTCCATGGACTTGTTAAAATTTAATAAGGAAGGTAAGGAAGAAGTTTTCTCTTGGTTTTCAGTTAGTGGTAGCATGTCATCCTTGAACATATCACTCTCTGTTTTTTTTGATACCCATGTCTCAGTGTTCACTTTCAGTTCAGCTATTACTTCGAGTTGATTACTCCTCCTCTTATCAGTTCTACCTGGGGAATCTGATCATGTCTCCTACATGACAGATAAGTCTGGTTGTTCTATCTAGAAAGTTAAAAGCCGCCTTGGGTCATCTCTGTGCCATGCTCACTGTTCAAGGACTTAAATCAATGTTTGATCTATATCCTAATCCCATCATTGTTGTATTTGTTATCACTTGTGTCTCCCTTCCTTTACCCAGTTCCTAGTCACTCTTGTGATTCGTTGGAGGATCTATTTTCTTCCTAATCATAGTATGGTTTTGCATCAGCACTTCCTGATGACGAAGACCTAGAGTTTTGACGATCGTACCTCAGGATTCACTTTCATTATTGGTGCATTCCTTTGCTTCCATTGTCAATTATCACCTATTGATTGACAATCTGTTGAATCCACTCCATGTTCGACTTCAACCTACATTTATTCACATGGATTGGATTGTACTAGCTCTTTGGGATTGTTTATGAAGACCTTAGTTCTCTATCTATGGACTAAGTTGTGCAAGATTATGTTCAATCCATTTACACAGCTTCCAGATCTTTGAAGATCATCATTATTGTATATTGTAGCTTCGATCCACCTTTGTAATATATGTGGTCTTATACCCGTATTATATGATGTAATCAAACATTGTAAAGGAGCTAGTGTTCTAGTATATTGAACATAGCATCCTCAGATATGACTTTGTATATGACATTATTATGTATTTGTTTCAGGTACTACCTCTGNTCTTGAGTTCTCCAAACATAATGATTATAATGTATTTTTTTCCATCGCTTCCGTCTAACCTCACACATTAGGGGGCATCTGTTATCAACCCAAATGGAACTTCTCCGCCTGAGTGTCGACACTTCATATGTTGGCACACAAAAGGACACTTATGGATTGCAGGTTTCCTAAACACTATAGATGGGCATGGCATGAGATGCATTCACTATCCAACCAGCTTTCCATTTTACCTTTTCATATGTTGAATGTCGTACACGACTATCTCTATAGTAACTCGCATACATACGTGACTATCTCCATAGCATCCCACGTACTGTACGCGAGTATCTTCATTGCAACCCGCATACATATCTGTACGTGCGTTTACCTTATAGCAACTCGTGTGTCATATGTGGGTTTCCAGTGTCAATACTCGTGTACACATCCATTCGACATTAAAAATAATAAAAAACGATTAATGGAGATTTGTTGATCACTAATGATTAACTATCTCAACTGTCTCAACCTCCTCAACCTTTGAAACTGCTCTATTTCCTAAAGTATAAATAGAGGCCTTGGGGAGGGCATTAATACAATCAATCTTGGAGATCAAATTTATGCTAGTGGTATATCTTTAGAAGACTTTGGAGGAGCAGAACTTAGAATCCTTTGGTTGCAGAGGAGTCATTGTTTCAGGCGTTGGGTTGTACACTTATCTCATTCACTATTGTTAATAAAGAGAATTCTTCTTCCAACTTTGTGTTAAGTCACTTTCATGTATCATTGTTTGAGGAATATTTTTGATTAAGCACTCTATATATTGCTTATCTAACTTGTCATATATACATGCATAAGATTGTACTTGGAGAATTGTCTCTTCGTAGGTGAAGGAGGTCCATCCCTGAAAGCTTTGGAGAGGAGCAGAGCGAGAGAATACAAAGCTTGGATCAACCGTCGTTAATCAGGTGAGTCCACCATATCTTCCTATTTCCTTTCTATACTTTAAAGCTGATTGTATGCAAGTTTTAGAAGTACGCTGGTAACCCCAGACCCTCGGTTATAAGGGTGTTTATTCCTGAACAACATCCACTTCTGCATCTACTACTTCCAGCTATTCTTTGATCTAGGAGACCCTTGTGAAGTATGACTGGATGGTCTCCTCATTCTAGATCTTTACATTCTTCAAATAGTTCCTTAGAGTCATCTTCCAGTTGATGTTCTTCCCTTCAAATAGTTTGGTTAGGGCATCAAACATAGCTTTAGGTGTCTCGAGGGAGGACACCTATGGTATGAGATGATATTTGATTGAATCAACAATGATCCTCTTTGCCATAACCATCTTATTCTTATGTAAGGCCTTGAACTCATCTCCCTCTAGAATTGGAACCTCCTCATTGATATAGGAGTCTAACTCATTTTCTTCCAAGACCAGGGAGATCCTATACTTCTAGGCTTGGAATTTATCAACTCCCTCAATCCTTTAATCAAGCTTGGTATGATGAGACATCTTAACCGAGAACCTCAAATGGAAATACAAAATATTTAGATCTTACTAGGTCAAGATGTCAGATCTGGATTTGGAGCTAAAATTCTTGAGTGCTAGTTTAGGAGCAGTTTAGGGTTTTGCTTTTCCAGAGTTCTGTCTAACCAAATGCTTTGATTTTGATCCCTAACTTCAATTTTGGGGAGGATATCAATCTAGGCCTGGGCTCATTGAAAAATTCCACTTCTGTGAAAAGCCCTAATTTTCGGTAGTAGTGTCGGGTCCAAAACTGAAAAACCTCAGAATTGGATTCTGCTTTGATAGAAAGATGCACCCTAAGGAGAAGAGTTGTTCCACCCTAATTTTGTTGAAAATCTGTGGAGAGATATCCAAAAAGCAGGAAGCCCTAGTTCCCAGAGCTACACAGTGTCTTTTTCTCAGGTTAGCTCTGATACCATGTTAGATTTTTAACATTAAGCTAGCATTACATTAGGATATTTAACTAAGAGAACAACAAGCACAACAATAAAAAACACGAGACAATGAACAAAGTGTTTTTCCTTGAGGAAACCATAAATGGAGAAAACCCCACAACTTCCTCAAAGATAGAATCAGCACCAAAAGTAAAACCCAAAATAGTAAGATGATCTCCTGACAGCAGTAACCTTCTTTCTTCCTTGCCCTAGTGTCTTCCTGTTCCTCAGCTATGTGCTACAACTGAGTGTGAGTGAGTGTGATAAATAGAGAGGCTAGCTCTCTATTTATACTAATTCCCAACTTGACTAAACCCAACGAGGGTAGAATTCACTTGGTGAGTCTAATAACTCTAATGCCCCAGAATTGCGGGGACTTTAACCCTTAAACAATAGGAGGGTTACCCACCTTGACTTGGCATGACTTGTTTACATTATAGAAACCCCCGATCAAAACATTGGTACATGCCATGACTCAAGTACATTACAAATACACCTTGGAATAAACTTTGGGTTACAATACATAAGAAATACAAGTGAATACATTCCAAAGTTACAATTACATCAACAAAACATTTTTAGGTTTGGTATGGTAATCTGTTATTTTTACCAAACCTCTTCCCAGTTAGTGTGAATTTTAACACCAAATTATCAAATAACATCTACTTTTATTTAAAATTACAAAACTAAATAAAAGGGTTATCGAAAACAAATAAGAAATTTAGGAAGGATGATAATCATAAGGGTTTTTTAATAGTAATTTTAAGTTAAGGTTTTTTTTTTATCTCTTATGTTAAGATTATTTTCAAAAGAGCGAGGAGGTTAAAACTATCTTTATAGTTATATTTTATTTTGTTTCAAATCAGTTACATGATCCATTACGATGTAGCTAAAATATATAATTATTTAAGTATTTTTTTTAATTTATAATTTAAAGTTAAAATGCACATAACTTATGTTGTGCATGAGTATATATATTCCATTAAAAATCAATCAATACACAAGAACATGCATACACATACTTGTGAACATTTATTAATAAATATATTTCTTCAAGTGTCTCATCATTAGCCATTTATCCTTCAATCACATCAAAGCCATTAAAGCCACGTAGGTAATAAGTTTGTTTAGGTTTGGGAAACAAATTTGTTATTGCTTGAAATATAAACTAATGTGGTAGGTAATGAACATTTGTGAATCGTTTGTGCCAATTTCCTCTTGAAAAGAGCCTCTATAACCACGTAAATTAAACTAGCATTGTAAGTAATTAACACTTGTCAATCATCTCTGCCCACAGCCTCCTGGGAAAGTTCCCTTTTGAGTATGCAAGATGGTTTGTTATTGAAAAAACCTAAAACCTTGGGTGGTAGAATTAGTTTGCAACTTTATTTCCCACATTAAAATTGACTTTCTTCATGAATTGAATATGAGTGCTTATTTCTTTCTTTAGTGTTTGTCCCTTGCTCTCCCTATATGATGGTAGATGTGTTTCCTCTCTGCTATTACATTTCTAAGATTCTAGGATTCCTATGTTTGTTATAAAGTGTAGTATGACAATGGTGAGACAGTGAGTAAGATAATTTTGCTAAAGCAATATATATTTCATTATTCCTCGGTTCGTGTGCCAATTATGTAAAAATAACACATACATGCATGCATTTTTAAAGTGAAATTATCTCTTTAACACATGTTTCTACAAAATGAAATGTTCTTTCAAGAAATCAACGAACCGTTAGCTACACAATAAATCATTTGATTTTATGACATAAAATCATTGCGGCAATATTTCTCTACTTCTTGTGGCAATATGTTTTTGTGTATTAGAAGTGATAGGATCTGTTAGGAACCTTTTTTTAACTCTTCTCTTTACTTTGTTCGTATATTTTTGTTGGAAACTTATACTTTGTAAGTAGTCCCGGAGTATATTGTATTATCCCATATTCATGGGGAGTAATAGTTGTTTAGATTAGACATAATATATAAGTACGTGTTGAGGCCAATGAAGGCGTCCACGAGTTATTTTATATTAAGATTGCTCAAAGGAGGTTGCCCCCTCGAAGTGGAATGCAATCAATAGAATCTCTTATGTGCTTTGTTATTTCTGTTATCTCGTGCATTTTCATTGTTAATTGCAGGAGGTTCCTCACATTCGGCATCATAACACTTTCTTGGGCTTGTTGGGTGGAAGTTCTACCAATTTTTTCTTTTGCAATGCTTCTCGACGATGTGATTATTGCAGTTATGCTTCTTCTTTGCATATGTATTGTTCATTATAAGTTCGAATTAGGGAATGACCCCGATCCACTTAACTATGGGAAGTACTTGGGGATATCCCTAAAACGCATTGTGAGGAATACCACAGGAACCATGAACTAGCTGTCCATTGAGAGGGTCTTCGAAGTGAAAAGGGAAGCGACCCCTACCTGATTCACTAGTTCCTACCTGTGAGTTAAATCAAGAGATGTCATTTATGGAAAAACATTTATCAATTTTACTTGAATTGTGGAGTGATGGGTAATGCTTCAATATGCAAATCATTAGACAACATTGGTGGCTGATTGAATCCCTTGAACATTAACGAAGCCGAACATACATGGGGTCCACATCTATTTCCAATTGATAAAGCATAGATTTCATTTGTCTAGAGCCGCCTCATATCAATTCTACTAAAAGAAAATAAAAATGAAAAAATAAAAATAAAAATAAAATATGTCATATCTTCTTTCTTTTAGCTCTGTTTCCCTTGAAAATTCACTAGAACCGCCGTAATTCCATTCTACATATTTCCTTCCTTAAGGACCCTATCCCAAATTCCACTTCCCAAAGCCCGAAATACCAAATTTGTTGATTTTTAGGATTTTCCATAACTTTTTTGATTCTCACGTAATCCCCTTCAAATGTTTCCAAAGTGTTCATTTCACATTTATGCTTCCTTGACTCTCTCTGACAAATTTTCCCATTCTTTCACCCCACTTCTGAAATTCTCGTTTTCTACTTCCTTGTCTCTCAAAAAGTGTCCAAAACCTTGTCAAACACTAATCACCCACCTGAGTTTTTCCCAACTGCAAATTTTCCTTCTCTAAAAACCTTTCTGTTTTTAGTATTCTACCCTTCCCCCACCCAAAAAAAGTCTTGGTTATGGTTGTCACCCATGCAGGAGGAAACAAACAAATGGAAGATGAACTTTCCACCCTCAAGACTAAACTCCAAGATCTGGACGAAACTTTTCTCGGCCTCCATCTTCAACATTCATCCATGAAAATTCGGTGATAACCCAAGTCTTTTGCAAACATTGGGTTCTCTTATTCCAACAATTTTTCATGGGCCGAAGCTTGATTTTCCTCGCTGCAATGGTGATGATCTGACTGAATGGATTTATAGGGAAGAACAATATTTTAGTTTGCATAACACTTTTGATGTCATTAAACTCCCACTTGCATACTTTCATTTGGAACATGAATCCCTTCAATGGTTCTGTTGGTACATCAATGCTCATGAAGGATGAGCTTTTGCTTTCCTTTTCCTTTTGTTTTTCTCTTTTTGTTTATGTCATGCTTGGCATATTTCGTGAATATTTCGTTAGCTATGTGATAAATTTTTTCCTTTGTTAGTGCATACTATGGAAGCAAAGTATTTGACTGAGTGCTCTCCTCTGAGTATTATGTTCTATGTTGTTGCTGCTAATGTGATACTAGAGCAATCCATAAGGGATTGATGTCGCCAGTCTAGTTAGGGTAGAGGGTGAATGTGTTCAAGTGAAGTCGAACTTTAAAGTCCTCCTCCTTCTCAACATATATCAAGGGTTCGACCATTGAATGATTGACATGCTTTTCTAGTTATGCTATTTGTAGTCTTGTGTTGGATTGTCTACTGAGTTCTTCAAAAATTTGCTTGACCGTGGGGTAGAAGTCGAGTTCTTTTGTTGTTCCCACTTTTCCTTCCAAGTACCAAACCAACATGTGATCCAAGGAAAGATGTATATGTGTGGTTAATGGTATACTTTGTCGAACATTTTGTGGCACTCTGCATCTAGTTGTTTGAACCTTCAAATCCTGGAACCATTTCTCCAGCCAAATCTTGGATGTTATGGCACCAACTTAGAATCCATTTGGGGAAAATGATTTGAAGTTCCACCATAGAGGTCAGTGTATTCTAGTGCACCATATATTTTCTTTTTAAAACGATTAATATTTAAAAAAGTTATGGGAAAAAGACTAACAACATGTATTTTGAGTTAAGGAGTTAGGACACAATAGAAATTGAAAACAAATAGGAAAATATAATATTTTTTAATAAAAATTACATATTTAGAATCTGCAGAAAAAATGCTATAATGTTTAAGATTTTGTCAAAAATGATATTGTGTATCATACTGTAACGAGTGTGTAAACAACGAATTATTCATAAAATGGAAAAAATGCCCAATTAGCTATGGTTTATCATATACCATAGCATATGTTCGGTATTAAGGAAGCAAAATCCAAACCATACATGTAGGGCTATTGGTGACATGCGAGCAAGTGAATTGGAATGCTTAAATTTAAATTACATCTCCCTCCCTTGTAGAATTGGAAAACATGTACTCTTTATATAACTACAAAACGCATGTGCTTTATAGAACTACAAAACCTGAGTGCGTGATAGAACTACAAAATGCGCACATGTTTTGTAGAGCTAAAAATATAGCACTATATGTGATATATCAAATGTATGGATAATAGTTTAGAGGGGGTGTGCAAGGGTCAATGGGATGGATGATGGAAGTTCAGGTGGGGATGGTTAATAGTTGAGAGGGGGTGGGGAAGGGTCAAGGGCCTAGGAAGATATTGGAAGTTCAAGTGGGGATGGTTAATAGTTGAGAGGGGGTGGGGAATGGTTAAGGTCATAGGAGGATGTTGTAAATTCAAGTGGAGAAAGATGAATGGAATGGAAACATTATGGGTTACAAGGGTGAAGGGGAGTGGGGATTGAGAGAATTATTAGGAGGAGAAGAGGTGTTTAATACATATAGGGTTAGAGGCAGTACACAAGACTTGAGTGACAAAGTGGGATAAGGTGGAGGGGAGGAAGTGGGTGATGGTTTGATTGGAGAGAGGATTGGTGAATGGAAAGGTGAATATGGATTATTAGAGGAGTAATAGGATGTTTTATATGAGAGAGGCGAACACGGGGGAAATTGAAGAGATGGAAATGAGATGTGAGAAAAAAGAGAATAGAGAACATAATGAGGTAGGGGGTTGAGGAGAAGGGATAAGTTGAAAAAATAGAAGATATATATATATATATATATATATGTATGTATGTATAGAGAGAGAGAGAGAGAGAGAGAGAGAGAGAGAGAGATAATGATGTGGAGAGAGTGTGAGAGAGAATAAGATAGAGAGAGAGGAGGGGGGTGATGGAGATATGGAGATAGAGTGAAGGAAAGAGATATTGTGGGAGCGATAGAAGGTGTGTGTGTGTGTGAGGGGTGGCAGGGGGACATACACAAGGAGAGAAAGGGGTAGGTTCACACATGTAGAGAGAGAGAGAGAGAGAGAGAGAGAGAGAGAGAGAGAGAGAGAGAGAGAGAGAGAGAGAGATGGATGGTGTCAAAGACAGAGGGTGGAGGGTTGAGAGATGGAGAGAGAGGTAGGTTGTGAAAGAGAGAAACATGGAGAGGGAGAGTGAAAAGAGATAGGGAGAGAGGGATACAAGTTGAGACAAAGAGAGAGAGAGAGAGAGGGATAATGGCATAGAGGGCTGGTAATTAAGGGAGAAGGAAGGGAGATATTGATAGAGGGAGCTAAATAGAAGGTAGAGAGAGAGGGATATTGTGAGAGAACGGGACACACACAAACAAACAAATATTATGTGGGAGAGACGGGGATACATGAGTGATAGAGGGAGAGGGGGAGGGGTGAGAAATAGAGAGAGAGTGATGGAGGGAAGGATAGTGATGGAAGTACAGAGAAGGCAGAGAGATATTATGAGATATGGGAAGTGAGGGAGGGACACACACACACACACACACACAGTGTGTGTGTGTGTGTGTGTGTGTGTGACTAGTACTTTTGGACATTTTTCCCACAGAAAATCATTGCTAATTCAACACTTATGCATTGATATAGTGACAAACATGGACCCTTCTTTTCATGGGAAAAGTTTCGTTGCTATAGCAACACTTTTCACTTTTCATCGCAATTGCGACAAATGGATGGCTTCTATTATGACAAAAAAATGGGTTGTATTTTGACGAAGTTTTTTTGTTATTGTGACGATAATTTAGTGATGAAGGAAAATTTTGGTGCGACGAAACTTTGTTGGTTTAGCGATGAAACTTCATTGGTTTAGAGACGAAGGGTTCATCACTATAGTGACAGAAGGCAATTTAAAAAAAAAGTTGTTGTGGCGAAGCTTCATTGGTGTAGTGATGAAGGGTTCATTGCTATAGTGACAAAAGGAAATTAAAAAAAAAAAAAATTGTTGCGAGGCAGCTTTCGTTGGTCATTAGAGCAAATTTGGGGTCTAAAATGAGCCTTATAAGAAAGCTTGCCAATAATAAGTTCTTGTGAGTTGGAATTCAAGAACCAATAGAAATTCAATAAAATGAGTCAACCATAATGGTTGAATTGACATATTTGTCATAAAAAAACACTACCTTTTTTCTTCGTATTTTCGACATATCTCCCTGTGTTTTTACTCAAATTTCAATCGGGAGAGCTCGTTGGATGCAGAATTTGATTTTGCATCCAGCGAGTACCCACACTACATTCGTCATGTTTTTTCAAGAATTTCTTGTTTTTAGGGTAGTGGGATCTATTAAAAGTATGCAGTGTGGGTAATCATTGGATGCAGAATCAAATTCCGCATCCAACGAGCTCTCCTAATCAAAATTTGAGTAAAAAAAAAGGGAGATATGTCGAAAATATGAACACAAAAAGTAGTTTTTTTCTTTCTTCCTCCAAAATTAGTAAATATTATTTTATTATTTTAACTATTATTTTATTATTTTCCTTAGGAGGCTCATTTTAAACCTCAAAATTCCTTTAATGTTAGCGATTAATCTTTTTTGGTATAGCGACGAAGTGTTCATCACTATAGCGACGGCAGACAAATATAAAAATAAATTCTAATGAACTTTCTATACTAGAGATGAAAATGTCCATCACTAGTATAGCAAGTTTGTCGACACTTGATAGGTATGTTCATATTTTGATTGACTATCTATTGTCTATGCTAATATCTCCATATAAGACTTGATGCTCCCATTGGCAAAGATATCTCAAAAGGTAAACAATGGCTTGTTGGGTTGATGAAAGTGGGGTGCTATTACTGCCCCCACTAGGGTTTAGATATCTCTAATGACATGCTCATGCTTGCAAAAATTTGGTGAGGCCAAGTGAAAATATTGTGTGATTTAGCAAAATAGATGCTCCCTACTCTTGGCCTCTTAGGTGAAGGTTAACTTCCATAGCATGGAGAGCTATTTCACATTGGATATCTTATCTATCCTAGTTGTTGCTTGCATGTTGAACAAACATGCATTCAAAAAAAGATATGTCGAAAGAGGGATGTAAATAATCTAGTAGATCTAGAGGAGCAAAGAAAGGCATGTCAAAAAGGGTAACCACTGCTTTGTGAAACAAGGGCAAGTAATATCGTTAGGATAATGGAAGATAGTAGAGAGGGATTCCCTTGAGTCTCTATAAATATGAAGAAATCTGATTTGGATCTTATAACAAACAAGACACTTGAAAATGAAATGTTCCTCGTCCTCAACCTCTTGTAGGGAATAAAGTTTTCAAGTCTTGTCGTAACAAACTTAAATAATAACAACAAACACTAATAAAATAATAATAATAATAATAAACATCAACATATATATAATAATAATAATAATAATAATAATAATAATAATTAATAATGTCTTTATGAAAAGACATGACTCTTAATGAAAGGGTATTCTGAGAAAATATAAATAGCGAACCATCAATTGTAACTTATCAATTATCATATCTATTTTATCAATCTTTATATATATTCATGGATTATTTGTATTTTAGAAAGTGAAAGTTCGAGAAGTTACAGTAAACGATATTTTTACTGTTACAGTGGTATTAGAGATAGAAGAAGGAAGATTGACATAAAAAAAGGAAGGACAAAAGTGAAACCACACCTGGTTTCTTGAAGTGTGTTTGGGTATGAATATAAAAGTGCATAAGAATAACTACTAATAGATTTGAACTTAGTTGGGGGAGGTAACACTCATTCCTCCCAACCACCCAATCTACTAGAATTTTACAAAACTTAAGGGAAAAATATATAAAAGTACATAATAATCGCTACTAAGAAGCAAGCGAGATTTGAACTTAGGTGTGGAAGGTAACAATCATTCCTCCGAACTACCGAATCTACAAGAAATATTTATCAACCTTCAAAAAGAAAAAAAAGTATTATTATTATTATTATTATTATTATTATTACTTAATAATTGTATTAAGTACAATTATTAAATTACAAGAGTAAAGAAAAACAAGAAAAAATTGAAGAAGACAAGAATTTAGTCAAAAGAAAAACCAACTATTGTCAAAGAACACCAAAAGTCAGGAATTATGCAAAGTGTAAATCAGAATTGCAGTCCCAACTACAAGTAGCAATTCACAAAGTATTTGACATGATGAAGTTAGATATTTCAAAGGAATTAATGAGTCAAAAATATAACAATCAGAATCTACAAAATAAATAAATCATGAAAGATGCAGTCGAGAATAACAAAGAAATAAACCGATTAAACAAAATAAGCAAGGACAAAGATGACAAAATCACGCAAATTCAGACAAAAGTAAGATGCCAAGAAGTAGAGAATTGTCTCCTTCAGCAACAAATTGAGGAACTCCAACAAAAAGAGGAAGACTCAAAAAATCACACAAGTTGGAAATTACAAAATGCTATAACACATTAACAGGTAATATTGAATAAATATATCGATTAAGGAATCATAATAAATTATTAGTTACGAAGATCAAGAAGTTAAAGAGTACTAAGAAGGCAGACAACTCGAATGAAGACATCGAAGGAAACGCCCTAGAAAAACAAGAAGAATATGAATTCCTTCTAAATATTAATCAAGAACTAGAGAAAGAAATCGAGAAGTTAAAAGAGGACAAAAATTCACAAGATGAAAGGTTCGAGAAGATTCATAGTAAAAACAATCTACTAGAGAACAAAATATCGCAAATCTAGAGAGAAGCATCTAGACTCTCCGAAAAAAAGGTCAAGTTGAGGAAGTGAAGGAAGTCCTCACCATAGTTAAAAAGGAAGAAAAACAAACAACACATACGCCTTACAGACATCCAAATTACAATCGTCATTTTGACCAACAACAGGGTCAAAATGAGCATTCACAAAAGAGTTATGTTGACAAGCAAATAGTTCGATATACTAAGCAACAATTGAGACAACTTGTTTCCCAAAAAAATCTAAGAGGTCCAATCAAAATAAATATGGGATGGACCACATCAGATACGATGCAAAAATTCTCCTCGGGAATCTGTAACTCATATCGTCTTATCTCATCAAGTGTCGCAAAGGATCCAAAGATGACAGTTCAAGCAAATCAGACATTGATGTCAACGAAACTGTGAGGACAAATCTTCCCTTAAGGGGAAGGAAATGTAACAAACTTAAATAATAACAACAAACAATAATAAATTAATAATAATAATAATAAACATCAACATATATATATATATAATAATAATAATAATAATAATAATAATAATAATAATAAACATCAACATATATATATATATAATAATAATAATAATAATAATAATAATAATAATAATTAATAATGTCTTTAAGAAAAGACATGACTCTTAATGAAAGGGTATTCCGCCAAAATATAAATAGAGGACCCTCAATTGTAACTTATTACTTATCATATCTATTTTATTAATCTTTATATATGGATTATTTGTATTTTAGAATGTGGAGGTTCGAGAAGTTATAGTAAATGATATTTTAACCGTTATACTTGTTCTCTCAAGAGTTATGGTGATTTGTTTTGAATCACAATTGGTGAGAACATTCCCTCAACTAACCAAGAGGGATCCTAAGATCATGTGACCCATGTTGGCATAGATAGTCTAAATGATCGATAAGAACATCAATAATTTTTAAGAAATCTATTGCTTAACATCAACATATAACTCGTATCGTCTTATCTCATCAAGTGTCGCAAAGGATCTAGAGATGACAGTTCAAACAAATCAAACATTGATGTCAATGAAACTTTGAGGACAAAGATTCCCTTAAGGGGAAGTCAATGTAACAAACTTAAATAATAACAACAAACAATAATAAATTAATAATAATAATAATAAACATCAACATATATATATATATATATAATAATAATTAATAATGTCTTTACGAAAAGACATGACTCTTAATGAAAGGGTATTCCGCCAAAATATAAATAGAGGACCCTCAATTGTAACTTATCACTTATCATATCTATTTTATTAATCTTTATATATATATATATTCATGGATTATTTGTATTTTAGAAAGTGGAGGTTCGAGAAGTTACAGTAAATGATATTTTAACTGTTATACTTGTTCTCTAAAGAGTTATGGTGATTTGTTTTGATTCACAATTAGTGAGAACACGCCCTCAACTCACCAAGAGGGATCCTAAGATCATGTGACCCATGTTGGCATAGATATTCTAAACGGTCAATAAGAACATCAATAATTTGTAAGAAATCTATTGCTTAAAAAGCTATCTTGAAGATAGGAGGTTGAGAGGGAGAAACCAAAGTAACCTAGATAAATTGTCAAAAGAAGTCTTTCCTGATCACTTTATTACTATCTCCTTTTAGGGAGAGAAGGTGAGGAGGGACATATAAAGGGTAATTAAAGGGGGGCTATGGTCAATGTGATACTTACAGTTTGTAGGAGTGGACATACTCACCTTTTCTCCTAAATGCTATGATAGGTAATCAACTGTAATCTCCTCAAAAGAACAATAAGTGAGGATGCCTCGTCCTTCTTGAGACCTAGTCATGGAGATATTGGAGTATATGAAGATAATAAATAAACCTAAATATTCTCTCACGACGAGGGCCGTGGTCACAAAACTCAATCTAGACAATATTTTCAGGAACAATTTTATTGCTACATATTAGACACTGGAGCATAATGGTTTGTACTTTTCACTTGCGCCTAGTCAATAGACCTTAGGCTTGACCCCCAACATCCAAGACATAGGGAATAATCGATTAAAAATATGCATATTCATGGGGATTCTTGAGCCACATAACAATAGTGGTCCCTCCCTATGTAAATTTAAAATGAGCTCCATGGGTCCCCATGATATGTTTTCTTTTAAATTTCAGGACGAGAGGGCCCAAAGAACATACACTCCATAACCATTGTAGGTCTGAACGATAATGATTAGTTCCATGATATACAAACAATATAGCCTCGCCACTTACTTGCATTGAACAAGATCACAATAAGATTATGTAGCATCAACCTTGTGAGCCAACACAACCTGAGGTTTCCAGCATTGCAAGGCCCAAATATCCCACATTGGATATCCTCTACAAGTTCATTAGGCACAAAGATCTGTCCAATGATGCACAAATAACCTTAAATTTATAGTGACTTATGTGCACTAAGTACTATTATATTACATTGTGTGAATTATTTGATACATGTCAATACTTGCTTTTACACACACACACACACACACACACACTGTTTTAACTTTGACTATTGGGTACCTTGTCAAGCATTTAAGGTTGAAACTTATGCAACAGAATCAATGTTTGTTGCTAGCTGTATTCCAAAAATTGGCACAGATACACCATTTTTGTGCCCTTTTGGATGTTTTGTTAGTGTCTTCTATATGGAAGATTGCATATGACATGAGTTTGTTCAGTTCTAAATCACCCATTAAAGGAACGCCAAGAAATATTAGGTTACCAAACTCCTAATGAGTCAAATGATATTGGTCATATGTAGCCTCTCCACAAAGTCATCTAGCCGAACCTTCTGATTGTAATTGCAACAGGGCACATATAGTTGTGGCATCTTTCATGCGACAGGCCACATCTAGTTGTGGCATCTTTCATGCTGGTTTTATATTGTGATGTGTGAAGCTAAGCATTTTTGTTAGGATTGCAAATCTTGTGAAGATAATATAATAAACCCATTATGTGTGATTAAAGGCTAAAGATTCCACTTCTTTTTGTAGTCTGATCTTCCTTGGAGAAGCAAGATGACATAAATAAAATAAGATTCCATCCCTTTACTTATTATTGTTGATGATCCATGTACCTAACCTCCAAATATAATTATGATATTATGCTTATGCATCAAGAATTGAGGTTTTTGCAGTGGGTTCTTGTATTCTTTCAGCTGCATGTTGAATTTCTAAATTTCTCATGCATAATACAACAAAGATTCTTGTCGTAATATGTATTTCATTCTGGTACCTACTCTTACTAGTTATGGATAAATGAGGCCATTTTAAGATAGAGGGATTAGATTTGAATTTTTTTCTTTAATGTCGAATTTCTTTACAAGAGCTAATATCATGATGTCCTTATTACCTATCATCTCTCTGTACAACTGGTTTTGAAGTTGAGGCCTTTGTTTGAATGATGGTTTTGCATTGACTTTTATAGTCAACAAGATGATGGTTTATTCAAACCTAGAGAAGAAAATTGTTCCTTTTAAGGTATGTTCAATGCAACAATTTTCATATTTTACATTGGTGGCTTATATCTAGATCATTTTTATGTTAGACTTGAAACCATATACTTGAAACTTATAACTTGGCCATTGTGTTAATAAAGTATTGGTTGAGGATTTTATGTAAGTTTGGCATAGGATTAGGTTATGATATGCATATTATTTTGTGTCAGCAAGGAACATAATCACTTGATGAGGCCATCCCTAGACAAGGAGAAAACTCAAAGTAAGGGATTTTTCAATCCCTTTCAGAGATGTTACAAAACGAGATCAACATTTATTTTCTTTCAAAAGTAAGGGCTCTTTCAATCCTTTTTAGTGGATGAGTATATACTCTGTAATAACATTTATTTTCTTTATTTTGGTCAGAATACAAATATTAGGAGTAGTAGAAGATCAAAAAATGGTATTGCAAAAAGAACAAGTAATGGCGTATACTAGAGCAGCAACAGTCGGCTTTGATATTCAATATATGGCTGATCTAGTCTCATTTGCAGAGATTTTTGGGGCTTTTCATTTGCGTTACTATTGCTTGAATACATGTAACAGTAAACTTGTATCTCATCAATAGGACATAGATAGAAAATACAGAAATGCATAACCTTAGAGTCATAGACTGAAACTATAGCAATGATAGGCAAATTAAAAAAAAAAAATCCAACGAAAATGTCCGTCACTAGTATAGCAAGTTCGTTGACACTTGATAGGTATGTTCATCGCTTTATCCTCATTTCTAAGCGCTACTTATTCGAATCTATAAACACCTGAGGCCTTCTATAAGCTAACCATCTGAATGGAATTGTTTAAGTCATTCCTCCTTAAGGTCATGGTTACCCTTTCTCCACTTCATTGGATTTGAAGGCTCAATAGTTGTGGTTTCCATAGGGGTATGCATACTTCGAAGCATTCTCACATACAAACAAAGGTCCACTATAAAAACAATTTTTTTAGATGAAAGACAAGGTTTCAAAAGAGGATTTTAAACCACTAATGATGTACCTATTAAGATGTAGAGATTGCCATATATAAATTTGAAATTACATAAAATATAGAAATTTGAAAGCATTTAACCTCTAAGAAGAGATGAAACCGATCTTCAAAATCTTCTTGCTCCTCTTTCCTGGGACCTATTTTTTTGCATCAATCCTTAATTGATGCAAACCAAAAGAAGAATGATGGCCTGGTTACCACTAGAGAACTGCATATAAATCTAGCAAATGGGATTGAATAGTTTTGTCATCCTCAATAATTTTCTTTATGTTCAAAGTGAGACTTAGGTCACTTCTATTGTTTGCTTGTAATATCCCAAATTTTGGACCTAACACTTATAGGCATGTGCCTATTGATTATGATGATTATCTTAATGTTTTATTTTATATTGGGTCAAATACCCCACTGCATATGAGCATGATGATTTGTTTTATATATTGGGCATAAGCCAATTATTGATGATATATGTATATGCTTGTTTGTGTTGGGTGTGGACCTTGAAGCACATGATTGATGAGATGTTTTTTGTTGAGCAAGGAGCTATGGAACACTTGAGTGATTGATGAATTGTGTTGAGTGAGAAGCTCTCGAGCACATGAGTACTTACCTTTGTGTTGAGCAAGAAGCTTTGGAACAAATGAAAATATAATTGGATGTGTTGGGCATAAACCATGGAGCCTTCCATGTTGATGTTGAGAATAATATCTGGAGCATCGGATCCTTGGCCATTGTATCCCTAGGTGTATCATACAAATACATCCTAGTATTTAGTGTTGAACGAAAGCTGTGGAATTGCACTATGTTTGTAACTCCCTGCTATAGGAATTGAGTATGGGATCTGGTAAGCACTAGGGGTTACTGAAAAGAATTTAATAACTTTCGAGTGAAAAGGACTTGAGAAAAATATTGATCTCAACATACTTATTTATAAGTGATTAAATGAAATATCAAATTTCTGTATTCTCATGAAAGTACTGACGAGCTACCATGTTATACAAGGGAAATCCAACATGCAAGGATGTTTAGAGATACCTATCCTAGTATACCTAAACAATCTACCTACTTGACCTTAATGAAGAAGTGTCATTAAGTCTAGGGATCATGGTATATGCTTCCCAGAGACAAATATTAATAAAGTCTTATATTATTACGTACTTTATACATGTTATGTATAAAGATTTAAATATATTAATATTATAAATAAATGAAAGAAAGGAGAAGAGCTCCATCAATTATTATTTATTATGAAATATTAATGAATATTATAATGTCTATAAAATTCCAACTATGAACTAGTATAAAGTTCCTAAGTGAAAATATTAATAATTACCCAAAGTAATTGAAAAGGGTTAAATCAAGAAACCAAGGTTTCTTGATTTAACTGTCCCTTTGATTGAAAATTTTGTCTGTAAATAATCAAGATAAGGAAATGCTTGGGGTTTTTATCTATCATTAGAGGAGTCAATTTTCTGCCTGTTTGCTCTCAAGTAAATTCTTGAAGAAACATTTCTTGAAAGGAAGAAGGAGAACTGATCTAGATCTAATACACTAGATAGGAAACCTTACCTTAGGAGCTCACTTGATGAGGCCATCCCTGGACAAGGAGAAAATTCAAAGTAAGGGCTCTTTCAATCCTTTTTAGTGGATGAGTATATACTCTGTACTAACATTTATTTTCTTTATTTTGGTCAGAATACAAATATTAGGAGTAGTAGAAGATCAAAAAATGGTATTGCAAAAAGAACAAGAAATGGCATATGCTAGAGTAGCAACAGCCGGCTTTGATATTCAATATATGGCTGATCTAGTCTCATTTGCAGAGATTTTTGGGGATTTCATTTGAGTTACTATTGCTTGAATACATGTAACAGTAAACTTGTATCTCATCAATAGGACATAGATAGAAAATACAGAAATGCATAACCTTAGAGTCATAGACTCAAACTATAGCAATGATAGGAAAATTAAAAAAAAAAATCCGACGAAAATGTCCGTCACTAGTATAGCAAGTTCGTCGACACTTGATAGGTATGTTCATCGCTTTATCCTCATTTATAAGCGCTACGTATTCAAATCTATAAACACCTGAGGCCTTCTATAAGCTAACCATCTGAATGGAATTGTTTAAGTCATTCCTCCTTAAGGTCATGGTTACCCTTTCTCCACTTCATTGGATTTGAAGGCTAAATAGTTGTGGTTTCCATAGGGGTATGCATACTTCGAAGCATTCTCACATACAAACAAAGGTCCACTATGAAAACAATTTTTTTAGATGAAAGACAAGGTTTCAAAAGAGGATTTTAAACCACTAATGATGTACCTGTTAAGATGTAGAGATTGCCATATATAACTTTGAAATTACAGAAAAGATAGAAATTTGAAAGCATTTAACCTCTAAGAAGAGATGAAACCGATCTTCAAAATCTTCTTGCTCCTCTTTCCTAGGCCCTATTTTTTTGCATCAATCCTTAATTGATGCAGACCAAAAGAAGAATGATGGCCTGGTTACCACTAGAGAACTACATATAAATCTAGCAAATGGGATTGAATAGTTTTGTCATCCTCAATAATTTTCTTTATGTTCAAAGTGAGACTTAGGTCACTTCTATTGTTCGCTTGTAATATCCCAAATTTTGGACCTAACACTTATATGCATGTGCCTATTGATTATGATGATTATCTTAATGTTTTATTTTATATTGGGTCAAATACCCCACTGCATATGAGCGTGATGATTTGTTTTATATATTGGGCATAAGCCAATTATTGATGATATATGTATATGCTTGTTTGTGTTGGGCGTGGACCTTGAAGCACATGATTGACGAGATGTTTTTTGTTGAGCAAGGAGCTATGGAACACTTGAGTGATTGGTGAATTGTGTTGAGTGAGAAGCTCTCGAGAACATGAGTACTTACCTTTGTGTTGAGGAAGAAGCTTTGGAACACATGAAAATATAATTGGATGTGTTGGGCATAAACCATGGATCCTTCCATGTTGATGTTGAGAATAATATCTGGAGCATCAGATCATTGGCCATTGTATCCCTAGGTGTATCATACTAATACATCCTAGTATTTAGTGTTGAAGGAAAGCTATGGAATTGCACTATGTTTGTAACTCCCTGCTATAGGAATTGAGTATGGGATCTGGTAAGCACTAGGGGTTACTGAAAATAATTTAATAACTTTCAAGTGAAAAGGACTTGAGAAAAATATTGATCTCATCATAATTATTTATAAGTGATTAAATGAAATATCAAATTTCTGTATTCTCATGAAAGTACTGACGAGCTACCATGTTATACGAGGAAAATACAACATGCAAGGATGTTTAGAGATACCTATCCTAGCATACCTAAACAATCTACCTACTTGACCTTAATGAAGAAGTGTCATTAAGTCTAGGGATCATGGTATATGCTGCCCAGAGACAAATATTAATAAAGTCTTATATTATTATGTACTTTATACATGTTATGTATAAAGATTTAAATATATTAATATTATAAATAAATGAAAGAAAGAAGAAGAGCTCCATCAATTATTATTTATTATGAAATATTAATGAATAGTATAATGTCTATAAAATTCCAACTATGAACTAGTAGAAAGTTCCTAAGTGAAAATATTAATAATTACCCAAAGTAATTGAAAAGGGTTAAATCAAGAAACCAAGGTTTCTTGATTTAACTATCCCTTTGATTGAAAATTCTGTCTGTAAATAATCAAGATAAGGAAATGCTTGGAGTTTTTATCTATCATTAGAGGAGTCAATTTTCTACCTGTTTGCTCTCAAGTAAATTATTGAAGAAACATTTCTTGGAAGGAAGAAGGAGAACTGATCTAGATCTAATACACTAGATAGGAAACCTTACCTTAGGAGCTCACTTGATGAGGCCATCCCTGGACAAGGAGAAAATTCAAAGTAAGGGCTCTTTCAATCCTTATCAGAGATGTTACAAAATGAGATCAACATTTATTTTATTTCGAAAGGAAGGGATATTTCAATCCTTTTCAGTGGATGAGTATATACTCTATAATAACATTTATTTTCTTTATTTTGGTTAGAATACAACTATTACGAGCACTAGAAGATCAAAAAATGGTATTACAGAAAGAACAATTAATGGTGTATGCTAGAGCAGCAACGGTCGACTTTGATACTAAATATATGGCTGATCTAGTCTCATTTGTAGAGATTTTTGGGGCTTTTCATTTGAGGTACTATTGCTTGAATACATGTAATAGTAAAATTGTATCTCATCAATAGGCTATAGACAAAAAATACAGAAATGCATAACCTTAGAGTCATAGGCTCAAACTATAGCAACGATAGGAAAAAAAATAAAAAATACGACGAACTTGTTATACTAGCGACGAAAATGTCCATCACTAGTATAGCAAGTTCGTCGACACTTGATAGGTATGTTCATCGCTTTATCCTCATTTCTAAGCACTACTTCTTCGAAGCTATAACCACCCCATGCCTTCTAGAAGCTAACCATTTGAATGAAATTGTTTAAGTCATTCCTCCTTAAGGTCATGGTTACCCTTTCTCCACTTCATTGGATTTGAAGGCTCAATAGTTGTGGTTTCCATCTGGGTATGCATACGTCGAAGCATTCTCACATATAAACAAAGCTCCACTATGAAAACAATTTTGTTAGCTGAAAGAGAAGATTACAAAAGAGGATTTTAAACCACTAATGATGTACCTATTAAGATGTAGAGATTGCCATATATAAATTTGAAATTACAGAAAATGTAGAAATATGAAATCATTTAATCTCTGAGAAGAGATGAAACTGATCTTGAAAATATTCTTGCTCCTCTTTCCTGGGCTCTGTTTTTTGCCATCAATCCTTAATTGTTGCAGAACAAAAGTAGAATGATGGCATGGTTACCACCAAAGAACCGCATATAAATCTAGAAAATGGGATAGAATAGTTTTGTCATCCTCAATAATTTTCTTTATGTTCAAAGTGAGACTTAGGTCACTTCTATTGTCTGCTTGTAATATCCTAAATTTTGGACCTAACACTTATAGGCATGTGCCTATTGATTATGATGATTATCTTAATGTTTTATTTTATATTGGGTCAAATACCCCACTGCATATGAGCATGATGATTTGTTTTATATATTGGGCGTAAATTAGTGATGATATATGTATATGCTTGTTTGTGTTGGGTGTGGAACCTAAAGCACATGATTGACAAGATGTTTTGTGTTGAGCGAGGAGTTCTGGAACACTTGAGTGATTGATGAATTGTGTTGAGTGAGAAGCTCTCGAGCACATGAGTACTTACCTTTGTGTTGAGTGAGAAGCTCTAGAACACATGAAAATATAATTGGATGTGTTGGGAATAATCCCTGGAGCCTTCCATGTTGATGTTGAGCATAAGATTTGGAGCATCATATCCTTGGCCATTGTATCCCTAGGTGTATCATACAAATACATTCTAGCATTTAGTGTTGAGCGAAAGCTTTGGAATTGCACTATGTCCATAACTCCTTGCTATAGGCATTGAGTATGGGATCTAGTAAGCACTAGGGGTTACTGAAAACAATTTAATAACTTCCGAGAGAAAACGACTCGAGAAAAATATTGATCTCATCATACTTATTTATAAGTGATTAAATGAAATTTCAAATTTCTGTATTCTCATGAAAGTACTGACGAGCTACCAAGTTATATGAGGGAAATCCAACATGCAAGGATGTTTATAGATACCTAGCCTAGTAGACCTAAACCATATACCTACTTGACCTTAATGAAGAAGTGTCATTAAGTCTAGGGATCATGTTATATGATGCTCAGAGACAAATATTAATAAAGTATTATATTATTATGTACTTTATACATGTTATGTATAAAGATTTAAATATATTAATATTGTAAATAAATGAAAGAAAGGAGAAGAGCTCCGTAAATTATTATTTATTATGAAATATTAATAAATAGTATAATGTCTATAAAAGTCAAACTAGGAACTAGTATAAAGTTCCTAAGTGAAAATATTAATAATTACCCAAAGTAATTGAAAAGGGTTAAATCAAGAAACCAAGGTTCCTTGATTTAACTGTCCCTTTGACTAAAAATTCTGTTTATAAATAATCAAGATAACGAAATGCTTGGGGTTATGATCTATCTTTAGAGGAGTCAATTTTTTTCGTGTTTGCTTTTAGGTAAATTCTTGAAGAAACATTTCCTAGAAGGAAGAAGGAAAACTGATCCAGATCTGATACACCAGATAGGAAACCTTACCTTAGGAGTTCTAAGCTACTTGCATGTTGGAGTCCAGCTCGAGGGGAATCCAGACTAAAACCAAGAATGGTTCGGGGTCATGGTTGGGAGGAACGTGGTAGTTCCCAAATTATTTGGTCTTCAAAATCAAGGGTCATATCTCTCTGAAATTGATAATGCTGCTTTTTTAAAAGTGTGCAGGTTTAGTCATTAAAGGAGTCTCAGGTATGAGTTCTTAGTATGTCAAGTTCATTTCTAGGGTAAATGCTGGTTGCTTTATATAATGCTCTTTTTATATTTTTAACCCTAGAAATGGTGGTTTTGTCCATAACTCCCACAGTTACATTTCTTAAAATCTAAACCTAGACTGTCTATGCTATCTTCTAGATTAATTGATGGATATGTTAGATGAATATTTTCAATGTGTCTACTAACCCTATGTATTTGATTTTTTGGCTAGACTCTACTAAGGTTTGTATTTTCTTCAATACTACCTTGGGTTGTAAATGTTATCTTAGGTTGTATATAGCTAGGATTGCATCTCTATGTTTGTTTCTGTATTCATTCAATATTCATAAATTATTACTCTAAACCAGGTGAATTCCAAGTCTGCTATTTATTGCTCAACTATTCTTTATAGCTCTATTGACATATTTCATTTGTCAGTATAGACATGTTCAGATTATAGTAGAATTAATCATAGGAGCAAGATTAAAGAAATAAATATACTAATTAGGTCCCTTAGGGTATTACTTACAAACATAACTACTTTATAGATAAATATATATACAGGTCAAGTCATCAAGCTTAAATATTTCTTGAAAGCTATCTATAATTAAAAAAAAAAAACTCATCTAAGACCTTTCAAGGTCTTCCATAATAAGAATATACTAGTATCAAAACTTGGTTTTAAATTATCAGAATCAGAACAAAATAAATGAATGAAGAATCATGACCATCCATGTGGTCCTTTACAAATCTTTGATCATAATTCATACAAAAGAATAAACAGTTCTATCCATTTTCCATCTATACATAACCATAAACAAAATTACATAACTCATCAAAAATTACCATAACCAAATTAAAATAATACATCTTATACAATAATCATATCATATTAAAATAACATCAAAATCATACTATAACCCCAAGTATTTCAAATAGGAACAGGAATTGAATCCTGTGGGCATGCAAGCCTAGTTTCTTTTATGTAATAAAATACAACTCATTACATTAATATCCAAAATAGAGTAAAACCCTATAGGGTATCATTTGGATACATGATAAGGCCACGCTATACATAATAGGTGTGCGGGAAACAATCTTTATAAACCACTACCACATTGCTAAGGCAAACTATGATTTCACTACAGCACAGTCTTGGCTAGCGTTCAAATGCATAGAGTCCATTTAACGGTTAAATACAATAATAAATGCCATTGTGGGCTTATAAAACCTAGATTCTACAAAAAAAACCATGAATTCATTGTATCAAACAACCAACAGATGCTACGCATATCATTCACCTAAGTCGTGGCCATGCCAAATTATAATTTACACAGTAAGTATTAAAACCAACTACTCTTCTAACGAATCACCCCTACACTTTTCATTAAACTATCTATAGTAATGAAATAACACCAAGACTATCGTAGCCATGATGGGGAAGGATCAAGCCATTCACGGCTTGGAATTTCAAAACGCACGTTGTTCACATTACAACCATTAAAATATACATAACACACAGATCTCAAATGAAGGCGAATTCCTGTGTCCAAACCAAGTTTAATAAACCATAAAATAGCACATACATTACAACACAGTAAGAAAAATGACAAGAGTCCTTTATTAAAAATGCAGAGTACAAATATCATACATAGTATGGTAATGCAATGTCTCCACATAGTCGCTTACAAATCCAAAAACGAAGTCTACGGGCATGCCAATGGGCTATGGAACCATTGCAAGCAATGGTGCATCCCATGGCTCAAAGGACCAAACTAGTAAATCATTACAAACCCAAAATTTATATACAGAACCATAGGGAGTGCGATTTCACTCCACAACTGAAACCATTTAAAAAAATTTCAAAATCCAATTCTGTAATCATATGCCAAAGGAGAATTTTAAAACCCCACACCGAAACCCAGAGCATAAAACCCCAACCAAGAAACAAATCTATACGTAGTCTTCCTAAGAGGGCCGAGAGGTAGCAACTAGAGACTTGTTCACAAGATTACTGTGGCCATGATTGCAAACACTTGAAGCCAACAGAGTTGAAGCCACACTGCTCCTCATTCCTTTTCATCACCTGCAAAACACAAATGGAACTAGGGATGAGAAGTATGGACACGTTCAGAACATTAAACCAAACCAATGTGCAGGTGTATGAACCAGATGAATCATACCTCATGGTCTAGAGGTTTCCTCCATGGTATTCTCCCTACGTAGAGCCAAAAAGCATAAACCCCGAATCACAAACACAATCCACAAACATCATGAGCCAATCCTGAGGGAAGGATGCCACGATTTCTAGGGACACTAAATGCACCAATTGGTGGCCATTAATGTAACACTAAAACCACTCTCCATAGTTAAAAACTCATTGCATTCATGACATCCAATACAAAGCTTAAACCCTACTATCATATGGTTTCTACCATATGTTATAGTTTCACCACCCCAAAACCTTAATGCAAATCGTATACTATTACATGCTATGCAATATTGCAAAGTCTCCTTCATACATAAGTATGCGCTAGTCTAAAGTCAAGAGTCCAAGCTTAAGTATAAAGGTAATGTTAAGCCATAGGTTTAGAGCTTAGGGTCTTAACCCCTTAGTATCAAAGTGTCAATTCTTAAGGACCATGGCATACGAAGTATGCCATGGTAACATCTCTGACTATAATAATACCATGGTCTGAACAAGTAACCAAGTTATAAACTACCATTAAAACAAGAAATACGTTAATAACTGTAATAAAATAGAAATCGAGTTCAATTGTATAGATTGTATAAGTATCACATAATTAATTATCTAGGCTAGATAATTAAAATCTAAGATTACCTTGCTACCAATCTGAAACAATAATAAAGCATAATGATGAATAGTAAGTGAAAAATAAAGACTGAAATAATTCTGTCTCCCTACTAAGCCTTGTGTCATGAGATAAACTTGGAGGTAAATAAAATAGGTGCCTTAGTTCGATTGAACTAAGTAAGCCTACGTAACAGAGTAGTACTTTTCCTATCAAACCGTCATGGGAGAACAAGTCCTGCCACTCTGCCCATTTTGTTTCCACAAACAAAGTTAAGTTAGGACTCGATAATTAAGAAGTGTGACAATGGAGAAAGGACAAAGCACATAAATCCAGTGATGACACTTAAGTGACAAAAGTGTAACCATAATACTAAGTAGTAAACATTGGTACAACTTCATAAGTAAAATACATTAAAGATAATGACTGAAATGTAAAGGACAGAACGTAAGAACAACTTATGACTAAATAGAGGTACATAAAGTGTACAATAAGATTTCCATAAGTGAATAATGTTCCATCTAGGTAGTTTTTACTATCCTATTAAAAAAAATCATATTCATTTTTTTGGGACATTGCAAGTGGTATCAGAGCCCATTTTCAATACTAAGAGACCTATGGGCGCACCAAGCATTCACGTAGGGAAAAATAAAGTATGTTAATTAAATATGTTACTAACAGATTTTTTTTTGTGTTGATAGGAATTTTTTACAGCACTGATCAGTTTATGAATACTTAGGAAGAAAATAGTTGTCAAGGAAATATGAACAACCCCACTCCAGAAGAGGAGCAGGTGGTAGAGTTAAACTCTAATGTTTTGAAAACTTTACACATTCTTCAAGCTGAATTGAAATTTTTTAGAGAAGACAACCTAAATGAAAGGATGGAAGAACAAGCTATAAATAAATCCTTACTAAGAAATATGATGAGAGGAAGCCCGCAAGGTAAACCTACTCTAGCCACAAACAGTTCCAAAAGAGACCCTTACCCAAAATGGGCCGGCAGCCCAAGAAAAGAGGAAAATTAATGTACCCCTGAAGCAACTAAAGAAGATCATCACAGTCCTTCTAGTGGTGACTCACTTCCTTCACAAAGAAATAAGCAAAAGAATAATGACAGTCTTCAGGGGGAGTTCTGAAAAATAAGAGCCCCAACCTATGAAGGTGAGTAAACACGGGTGAAAAGGATGAAGAGTGTATGTTGGGCATGAGAAAGTATTTTTAGGTTCATATCTATTCAAGTGAGATGAATGATCGGCTTGCCATTTATAACTTGAATGGTAAAGTAGCAAGATGGTGGAGATATTTAAAACACACCAAGAAAGATGAGCTACAGAAAATATGTTGGGATACTTTCTGAAAACTTTCCCAAGAAAGATATATGTCATAAAGGTTCTTTGACCAAAAAGTGAAAGAGTTTCATGAACTACGCATGGGATCCATGACTATGGATGTGTTTATTAACATATTTTTGGATATGTTGCATTATGTACCATACATCAAGGAAGAAAAGGTAAAGATCCAGGAGTTCCTAGGATGTATTCCTCCCAGTTTCCGAGACAGGATTGAATTTTAAATGCCTAAGAATTTGGATACCACACTACACAAAGCTAGGCTCTGTTATGAGCATGGAAAGCTGAGGCAGGAGAAATTGAACAGAAACCGAGACAAGTCTAAGAACTTCTCTGATATCCACAAACCTGGGTCCAAACCACAGGCATACAGAAAGCAGAATAATAGCTTTCAAGTGCACATGAAATTTAATAAACCTTGTACAAAGCCTTATGTACCAGCTGCTAATGTTAACAAACCCATAGAAAGTGGAGCCAATGTTAACTCACTACACATAAAGTTTTGGAAATGCAGCAGGCCTCATTATGCCCAATATTGTAAGAACAAGACCAGTGGGGTCTTGCAAAACTTACAAGAAGAACAAATAGTCGAGGACATAGATGGAACACCCCAGATCTGTGCAACATTGGATGGCTGACAGGAAGATCATCAAGCTACTATGGTTGAGATAGAAGGTAAGATCCTGAATGCTTCCATTTCAATACTTATTGATTCCTATGCTTACCAGAGCTATGTTGCGCCTAAAACTGTTGATATATGCAAACTAGGCAAAGTAAAACATGATAAACCTTGGTTGGTTCAGTTAGCCACAGGTATGAAATGGAAGGTTTCAGAATTTATTAAATAATGTGAGGTAAACTTGAATGGTTTTCTTACGAAATCAAACCTGAACATCCTACCTTTAGGATCGTACGATGTACTTATCAACATGGACTAACTTGAACAACACCATGTCATGCTCAATTGTTTGCACAAGTCTATTTTGTGTACTGATAGACTAGGGAACCAAGTGAAGGTTTAGGGCATTCCAAAGAAAGTTTCTATAAGACAAATATCTGCCTTACAAGCAAAGAATTGCGTTTGGAAAGGCTGTAAGTTGTTTGTAGTAAACATCTGAGACATAGAGTTTGATAGGGAACAACACATAGAAGACTTCCTTGTTCTTAAAGAATTCAATAATGTGTTTCCCTAGGAAATCCCTGGATTACCTTTGAAATGAGACCTAGAATTCTCCATCGAGCTAACCTGAGGATCAGTTTTTGCCTCCAAATCCCCTTACGGCATGAGTGCACCTGAGTTGGTGGAACTCAAACTACAATTGCAGGAGTTGATAGAGAAAGGGTATGTCTGACCTAGTGTGTCCCCTTGGGGAGCCTAGATTTTGTTCATAAAGAAGAAAGACGGTACAGGGCAGATGTGCATTGATTACCGTCAATTGAACAAAATGACTATATAGAACCATTACCCACTCTCCCAGATCGACAACTTATTCGATCAAGTGGGAGGATCCAAAATCTTTTCAAAGATTGAATTGCAATACGGATACCATTAGGTATGGATCCACGATGAATATACTCACAAAACTGCCTTTCGTACAAGGTACGATCACTACAAGTTTGTAGTGATGTTGTTCGAGTTGACCAATGCACCAGCAAAATTTATGTGTGTGATGAACAACATTTTCAGTACGTATATGGATAAGTTTGTCCTACTATTTATTGACGACATCTTGGTTTATTCCAAGAATAAAGAGGAACATGAAGAACACCTTCATGTAGTACTACAAGTGTTAAGAGAACACCAGCTTTACGCTAAGTTTAGTAAATATGATTTTCACAAACCACAGATGCAGTATCTAGGTCACATTATCTCCAAGATAGGGATAGCTGTGGACCCAAAAAATATTAAATCCATAAAGGATTGGCCTACCCCTACTAGTCTTAGTGACATTAGGTCATTCTTGGGATTATCCAGATATTATTGAAAGTTCATTGAGAAGTTCTCTAGAATCGCTTGCCCCATGACCACTTTGCAGAAGAAAGAAAATAAGTTCATATGTACTGACAAGTACGAAGAAATTTATCAAAATCTTAAGCAGCTTTTGATGACCATGCCAGTGTTGCAGATTGTAGATCTCGATGGGGATTTCGTTGTTTGCATGGATGCAAGCAAGGACGGACTTGGAGGATTCTTCTTGTAGAATGATCACATGATCTATTATGAATCACAGAAGTTGAAAGAACATGAGAAAAATTACCCTACGCATGATATTGAGTTAGTAGCCATCATCCATGCTTTGAGGATGTGGAGGTGTTAGGCACTCTATGTGCAAGTTAATTAAAGCCAACAAACAGAATGTTCAACATAAATTGTCAACCCACAAAAGTCTTTTTATTGCAAAGATAATTTACACTATCTGTGCTTAAACACCAAGTAGTTGATGCTATTGAATAAACTATACTACCTGTCTTTTCATCCCAACTCTTCCCATGATTAACTTAATCTAATTTACCTTCCTAAGAATGTAGAATTATGATTACCTTCTTACAAATTTGATCTAGAAATAAAAGATTCGGGAAATAAACATCTAGACTTACTTTTGCAGAAAGTTAAATCCTAAACTACAAGGCCATATGAAGATCCATTATAACTATCTCAATCCAAATTAATCTAAGAATAAAGAATGCATAAATTGAACTGAACAATTATAACTATAAATGGACTGAATTAGCAAAACTCAATAAAGAAAACAATTGAAAGAAACTAGGGATGAGATTGGCTGTTACAGCTATCACACAAGTGCATAAAGAAAATTAACGTACATAGTCGACTGTCACACCACTTTGCTGCAGCTTACAATAATTGCAATTACTGATCAATTAAGGAAACACACAATGAATCATTACTATTGCATCTATTATAAAAGAATGCATCTACTATAACATCCACACAACACCACATAAAATATAAATACCTAATTAAATTGACAATCTATGTAGGAAGGAGGGCCCAACCTTCAAATAGAGATGCCAAAGACTAACACAAGTTAAAACACAAAAATTAGAAGAATCCTGCTCCTTCTATTAGATGATGGAATGCAAGTACAGTCTCTGTCATGGCTTATACAATATGATCAATCATTTTCCAACCCTTGGCTCTAATAATTCCTAATATTTATACATCAATCTTCATAACTTGTACCCACTAATATTGGGCAGTCATGAAGATCTATGATCTTCAGGCTACCCTATTACAATGCCTTATTACAGCTGTGGGCAAAATAGAAGCAAGGAATATAGGAAATCTGTTACATGAGCCAATAATGAAGTAACAGAACCCAATTAAGAATTCCTCCATCAGTTGCAGCTACCCTTGAATAATGGTGCGTTGCTGAGGTAGAGTCTGTTGCAACCTTTCCTCGTGCAGCTTGTGTAGAATGAGGATATTTGACTGTGTTCCACCTACAAAGATGGATTCCATGGGCACAACTAGAAATAGATGTTCATCTCTTCTAAAAACCACTTGACCTGATGGACATGTATCCTTCATGTCTTGAACAATCTTCATAAATATCAACTTATTAGCATAATTCAACATGTAAAGCCCTGTTTATTACAATCATAAGTATTAATAAGATAAAAAATAAGTAATCATACCTATGAGGAATCAGGGCTCCAATCAAGGAAAAACATATTTTTGGTTCATAAAAATGGGATAAGATAAGGAAAATAGAGTATAGTGCATGTGGTAAAAAAGGGGACATTTATGGGCCCAACATCTCCCCCCAACTGTCATGTTCCATGTCCGTATGCAACAACCTCCATTAGTCCAAATTTGAAATTGGCATTGTACTTTGTTCATAAAGAGAGGAAAAGTCATAAGGGAGCTCAGGTGATCCCTGTGCTTCTAGAAATCCATTGTAGAAAACCCAGTATCTCCAACACTACTCCTCTTCTGCTTTTGTCAAAAAATATATTCCCTGTATGGTTTTGCTGGCCACTAGATAAGAGGAAATTTGAACTTGAGTCCTATCCAATTAGCTCCACACTTTCTTATATAGTCCACATATCCCTCGACCCTCTAAAGAGCATGTTTAAAGTTCCTGAAATAGTAAGGGTCCCTATTATGCAATGATAAAGAAGCGGCCTTCCATCTATTCTTACTGCCTTCTAGAGCTGATTGTTGCTGCATGGTAATTAGGTGACACACTTAGAGATGACCCTTTCTTGAATTTCAACTATCTGTTGGGTCTTGATGGAAGATGTAAGCCTTTTCCGCTGCAGAGAAAGAAGAAGGTGAGGAGATTGAGGCTCACTTTGAACCCAAAGATTAGTGATAGACTCATTGTGAGAATAGGTCTTGAAAGATATCTTCCATTGCACATGATTGCTGATAAGGGAGGAAAAATCCCTCAACTAAACATCTACAAGATAAGGGGCAGGGTTCGAATGGTGGTCCAAGGTGTTAACAACTTCTAACTTGTAGAGTATCGAAGGAAACATGGTGAAGAAAAATGAAATTTGTTTGAACTTAGGTTAAATATGATGATGTGAATGTATGATAAAAAGGCACATGAATGACAAAATTATCTCACAATCCAATGGTATAGGACAAAGATGTGAAAATCAACGGTTGGGATTAGATCTGCTTTGTGGATATGCATAGAAGATAAGAGTATGTGGAGATGATTAACAAGGTGTGAGGATCGACGACTATGGGACCAGGTTATCAAAATCTACGGTTGATGAGAAGTCCACTCCATAAAGTTGCACGTTGTTAAAAAACAAAAAGGCCCAGTGGAATGTGTACATGTGAGTTAATCGAACAACTTAAAAATAAAGTGCATTCTCATCAACGGTTATCATTGGATTCGGAGGCTAAAGTTGCATGACGGTTGGAGTAGAAAAGAGGTAGCAGAATAAAAACCACGATACATGCGGTGGCTTGTGGTACATTCCATGGAGAAAAATGGTTTGAGAAAAAACGCTAGAGGGTGCCTCCGGAATGGACTTCTATATAAAGTGAAGTTGACTTGTTTTGAGAAATCATTTTTTATTTTACACACCAGGATGAATGAAAGGGACCACCCACCATCCTTTGCAGTCAACTTTGGGTATATATAGTTACAGGTAAGCTTCAAACACTTGAGCTTTATTCACAGAATTATCATCGTTTTTTTATTATGGAGAAGGAGAAAGGGTTAGAAGGTCTTACTTGAGTCCTAGATGAAAGAGAAGAATTCTTGGTTGATAGAGATAGAGGCATATATGGCCCATTCTTGTTACTGGGAAATATATTGGTTATTAAAGAAAGATTGTGGCGATATAATTGACAAGGAAATGACATTTTAAATGCTTGCAAGTCATTTCTGTATTATTTCGCCATTGAGCAGACCTTACCCTTTTTTGAATTTGCTGAGTGGTGTGCGAGTAATTATTCATCTTCAGAGAGAGTCATTGTGATTCATTCCATGTCTAGGATATTGTGTAAATACAGATGAATCAATTTTCTTTTGAAAGCGTAAATAATGCAGAATTAAGTTCAGTTTTTAAATCTAAAGCAGAATTCATAAACAACTATGTATAAAAGCAGAGACAGTCCTTAGAAGAATCTAAAAATCTACTCCCACAAGTGAGAAGTCTAAATAACCCAAATACTTCCTTGATTTCCACTCGGGATGTAGAGAGAAACACTTTAAAATTAGTTATGGTGAGTGACAAGAAAGTGGCCAAAATGGAAGTAAGATTGGATAAAATTAGTGTACCGAACAAAGTACAGTTGCATAAATAAACAAGAGATATTATTTATTTAGATTTATTGCATGCCATGGTAAAAATTAACAAGTTGCAAGTTTTGGTTGATAAATTAGAAGTCCAATTAAAGCACGAGAAAGTTGAGAACAAGGCGAATTCTATTCAAATAAAGAAATTGCAAGCAGATATCGTAAGCTTAGTGGATGAAACAGGAAATACTCAAGCCATCAGAAGACTTTTAGAAGAGAAAGATAATGCCCTCCAGGTACTAAAGAAGAAGTTGAAAATCCTGAGTTCCAAACATGTTCAGTCATCGGAGTTATTAGCATTGCAGGAGGAGAAGGCTAAGATTCATCAGGAAATGATGGAGTAGAAAGGAAAAACTGTGAAATTGCAAGAAGAAAAGGACAAATGGGAGATGGAGCGAAATGATTTAATGGCACAAGTTTCATAGTTAAAGAAAGACTAGAATGATGAAAAAGAGATTATGGAAGAATTAATGATCCAGACTCCTACTGATGAAGATTTGACCATTGTAAATATTGAGAAACATTTGAATGATTTTTCTGCTACTGATTTACTAGTAGCCATGTCACAAGTTAGCTTGAAATATGTAGAGATAAGGGAATTAAAGGAAGAAAATGAGAAAATCAAATCTGAGCAGACCAAAATGGTTGAAAATAAAAATAAAATATTAGAGGATAAAGGTCAGTTACAAAAGAAGCTTAATGAATTAAAAGAAAGGAATACAGGAAAGGTCCTCTCTAGGGAGCTAAACACATAATCTAGGATACATTGTTCATGGAGATTACTAATTTCAGAAATTATTTGAATTTCATTGATGACCAAAGTACATTGGTTAATTTAGCCAATCGGAGATTAAAACTAGTAAATGAGACCATGGAGAGGAAGCCCCTAAGCACATCTCAGAATGCATTAAATTTATTGAATTCATTAACTTATCAAAAATTACAAGATATAGGGATCAAAGACAGAGTGGCAATGGTACTGTGGTAAAAAAGGTTCATTCAAAAACATCATCTTATGAAGACAATACAAGATAAGGCTGACGAGATGACTTCGCGTATTAATGATTTCAGGCATGCTTTTAAAGAATTATTTGAAGAAGGTCGTCCTTCTTTTTAGGACGAAGAAGGACGAATTATTTCTCTAGAACATTATCACAGCCTGCTAGTAAAAATCCATATGGATCACTCTAAGTTTGATGATTTGGTAAAGGGGCTGATGGGAAAAGTCATCGTAGACAAGTTAACAGAAGACTTCAAGATATTGCAAAAATTTTTGATTGTCAGGGGAGGGCTGCCTACTATGTCTTATGAAACCTATATGGATCTGGAAGTGTCTATTCGGGAAATGATTGAGTACAATATCCCAAGAACAGAACAATGGAGATCCGTGGAAAGATTCAAAAAAACAAAGTATATTCTTCATCCGTGAAAACAGGTGTTGCACGATATGGAGCTGGTTGTTCGAGCATTGTTGTCACCAAGTTGATTTTAATTAAATGATCTGTTATCAGGATCAAAGCAAGTATTTTATTCCTAGTTGTTAGGGATATAGTTACAAAAACTTTGATTAAATAGAGTATTCAATTATTAAATCTTCTTGGGGGAAGAAATCATTTATGTATATATTTGCATTTAATTGATGTAATGGTGGTTGGAACGCAGTTGTTGATGAATGTTTTTGAAGACATATAATTTTTGAAATAGCAAAGTTGAATGCATGTGGGTTATCAGAGATTCTTGTGCTATTTACATTACAGTCTGTATTTTCTTTCTTGTGTGACCATTTTTCCAGTGTTACATTCCATTTTGTTTTCCTCGTATTTGAAGCGTAGTATTGAATGGTTGGAATTCATACTTGTTATGCTCTGACTATTGTTTCAGATATTTCATAAATGTTTCTACTAAATTTAATATGGAACTCATCTTTTGATGCTATATATTGATGGACTGTTAATTATTTCTTCCTTTTCACCTGAACTCAATGAATGACTGTAATTAAGTGGTTATCTCGCCTTTGATGAAATCTCATGCATACGATTTTGTGGTACCTTTATGTATATTTGAATCCATTTCCAAATGATTATGGGTATCATTTCAACCGTCTATATGATTTTCAAGTGTTGATTTTATATCTAGCCTTGTTAAATTTATATTTGAGAGATCCCTCTCTGGAAAGGAAAGCCAGTTTCTTTCTGAAGTGGTTTTTGCTGTTACCTTTGGAATTTACCTTTTACAACCTGGGTACGTTCTGAGTGTTAACAAATTGGCGCTGTTGCTGGGGACGAAAGTGCAAATCTACCCTAGGAAGAATGACAGAGTTTTAAATGATCAAGAAGTGATTTCTGTGGGAAAACAAGAATTTTTGTCAGTAGAGAAGGTTGTATATTTGCCCTGGCGATTCCATTGTAATTTTTTTTTTAAAATTTAAAAGAACATTCTGGATTCGAGAAGACATACATGAGGTAATTTTGACACTAAAATTTTAGAGAGTTTAGAAGATCCAAAAAGGTTATTTAAGAGAAAGGATAAATAAAAGATAAATTTTCCTTTGTTTGGTGGATCATCTTCTCAAGATTCTCCTTATATTTTTGATCTAGAATGGGAATTTAATGTCGAAAGAATTTTGTTGAAAACTAAGTCTGAGTCTGACCTTAAGTATACTGAATTTAATTCTCGTAGATTAGAATCTTATTTGCTAGATTCCCTTTGGAGAGATTTACAACAGTTTGCAAAAGTTGAAACACTTGTTGTTCAAAACACTCAAAAGTCCTCAGTACCTTTGAATCCTCCTAGACCAATGGCAGCCCAATTTGCTCCCTTGCATTTCCCTACTTTATTACATGACCTTCCTCAAAATTATTCCCAAATAATTTCCTTATTTGATGGGGAAGGAGACATAACCGCAAAACAACATGTGGCTAAGTTTGAAGATTTTGTTGACTTGGAGGAAGTTGATTATGCAGATGTTAAAATGCGGTTATTTTCTCAAAGTTTATCAGCTGAAGTGAAGAAATGGTTTAAAGACTTGCCAAATGGGTCTATATTGAATTTCCAAGCTTTTCAGAATGCATTCTTGGAGAGATGGGATGAAAAATAGAATCCTTTGCAGCTCTTGTCTCAGTATAATAGTCTCAAAAAGGGAGGTTTTGAATCTATTCATGAATTTTCAGGTAGGTTTATGAGGATTTATAATTCTATTCCAAAAGATATAAAACCTTATCCAAAGGCCGCTAAACTGCATTATGCTGGAGCCTTTGATAATGACTTTGCATTTTCATTGAGAGAAAGGAAATCAACAACTCTTGCTGCAATTTTTATAGATGCTTTAGAAGTGGAAGCGAATATGATGGCAAGTGAAAAAATGAAACACAGAGACATTGATAGGAGGAAAAAGGATGAAAATTTTCCTTCTACTTCTTCTACCACTGATATCAGGTTTAAAATGATGTTGAAGACGATGGAGAAGTTGATGGACAGATTGACTATGGATAATAGGGCATTCAACAGAAAACAGGTCGATCCTCAAATTAGGAATCCTAATTTTATAAGACCAAGTCCTCCTATACTTCCACAAAATAGGTAGAAAGACATGAGAAACCCAAGAAATCAAGAAGAACAGCAAATTCAACCACTGTTTTCAGAGAATTATGTCGCTGACAAAGAAGGTCCTACTGAAAATGAAATTCATCTTTTTGGAGAACTAGATTCAAAGATATATCTTACTGAGGAAGAACATAACATGTTTGCATAGGAGGATGGGAATGACGAGTTTGAAAGGGAGACAGAACAGTATCAAAGAGGTTATTCGCATGCTATGGGTGATGTACAAAGGAAGATCGGATTGAGAAACAGAGAAGTCTTTATAAATAAAGGGAGGGTAAATCCAAATCAGCCTTCCACTAGTTCTCTAAATATAGAATGGGGAGAAGAAATTCCAAAAGAGTTTGTTGTAAATAAAGAAGTTGAGAATGAGATACAAAAAAACAAAGGAATGAAGCAAGTAACCCCACTTGATGTAGAAAGAGTTGGTTCTAGTTTCAATTTGCAAAATGAGCTTTCAAAGTTGAAAATTTCTGTTCCATTTAATGAGTTGTTGAGAAACAATGAATATAGAAATACCATAACAAAAATGGTCAAAGGTCAAGGAGAATGGCAATCTGATATTTTCCAATTGAATGATGATAATCCTACCATTTCATTTGGGTCGAAAGTTGAAAATATAGAAAATGAAGAAGTCCCTCCTTTTTATTTGAGTTTGAATGTGCATGATATAGTTGTTCATAATGCTATGCTAGACTCAGGTGCATCACATAATTTAATACCAAAAGGAATGTTTGAAAGTCTAGAATTGCAAGTGACAAGACCATATAAAGATTTGTATTCTTTTGATTCCAGGAGAGTGAAATGTCTTGGTTTGATTAAAGATATGGTAGTAGCTCTGAATAAATTACCATCTAAAACCATAGTAATGGATGTGGTAGTAGTAGATATCCCACCTAAGTTTGGAGTATTTTTATCCAGGTCTTGGACTTTAAAGATGAAGGGTAGTTTACAAATGGATATGTCATATGCTACTATTCCCGTTCAATATGGAAGTAAGAGGTTATATAGTGGGAAAAGAAATCCTTATGTAGTGAGCATTCATGATAAGCCTGAAGTTCATCATATATATGCTGTTGATACTAATTTGGGGTCTTCCAATTTCTTTAATTATACTGTCCCATATGATTTGGAAGCTACGTTGCAGATGAAGCTTGAAGAAAATAAAAAGGAAGATATGATGGAACAAGATGCTTTGGAGGCAAAATGAAAAAGAGAAGGTTTGTGGACTATGTATTTTGATGGATCTGTGGTAAAAATAGGCGCTGGAGCTGGTGTGTATATAATTTCTCCTATCAGGGATTTTAAATCTTTATCATATAAATTAACATTTGAATGCAGGAATAATGTAGCTGAATATGAAGCTTTATTACTGGGGTTGCATGCTTTGAAGGATTTTGGGAGCACAGAGGATAAAGGTTTTAGGGGATTTAGAATTGGTGATAAACCAGGTGAATGATAGTTATCAAACCAAGAATCCTCGAATGAGAGCTTATAGGAACAAAGTATGGGATATGATTGGTAAATTTTTTACAGAACATATGATTTAGGTGGTTTCCAAACATGAAAATACTCTAGCAGATTCCTTGGCAGTAGCTACTGGAAAATTCAAAACCCCTATTGTTGGTCAGAAATAATATCAAGTGGACATTGTGAAAATACCATCTATTCCTGACAATTCTAAATATTGGTAGGTATTTGAAGATGACATGCAGATAAGAAGATTTTTAAAACTATCGGTAGAATTTGTAAACACTCATATTGATAATGAAAATGACAGTCGTGAGATTTTTCAGGATGATGAAGAGCTTGAAAAGGAAAAGGATGGTGCTAAAAAATTAAAGGGAACTTTAGGAGGAAAAGATATTACTCAAGTAAAAAATAATTTTATACCCAGGGTTTTGATTCCTTTGGAAAAACGTTTTGATTAGAATGATGTTGCTAAGAATCCTAAAGTGAAGCCTGTTGAGAATGCTATTGAAGATAGGAATATTGGTACTGAGGAAAATCCTAAGATTATAAAATTATCCAAAAATTTGCGTATAAAAGGAAAAGTGGAATATGTGAATTTAATGAGGAAGCATATAGATGTGTTTGCTTGGAGTTATGAAGATCTTAAAAAGTATGATACATCTATAATACAACATACTATTCCTATAAATCCAGGAGAGAAGCCTGTCAGGAAGAAACTTAGAAGGATAAATCCTAAATTGCTTCCCATTATTGACAAGGAAATTAAAAAATTATTTGACGACAAAATCATCATGAATCTAAGATTTTCAAAGTGGGCTGCAAATTTGGTTCCTGTTAGAAAAAAGAATGGAGAAATAAGATTGTGTATAGATTTCCAGAATTTAAATAAAGTTTCTATGAAGGACAATTATCCCTTGCTGAAGATGGATCATATACTGTAGAAGGTAGTTGGAGCTGAGAGAAATTCGATGTTGGACGGTTTTTCTGATTACAATCAGATTAAAGTATTACCTGTAGATCAATAGAAAACTGCATTTACTACACCTTGGGGCACTTTTATGTATGCAAAGATGCCTTTGGGATTAATGAATGCAGGAGCTACTTTCCAGCGGGCCATGGACATTGCTTTTGTGGGAGAAATTGGAAATTTTGTTGTAATTTACATGGATGATATCACAGTTTACTCAAGATCTGACAGAGAACATATTCATTCTTTAGAAAATATTTTCATGAAGTGCAGGAAATTTGGTATATCATTGAACCCAAAGAAGTCCAATTTTGCATTGGAAGAAGGAAAGTTGTTGGGTCATATAATATCTAAGGACGGAATAAAAATTGATCCTAAAAGGGTGAGTGCAATTTTAAAGGTAGGAGAACCCAGGAGTAAAAAGGAAATACAATAATTTTTGGGGTAGGTAAATTTTTTAAGGAGTTTTGTGCCTAGTTTCGCTGAAATCTTAATGAATATTACAAACATGCTAAAGAAGGGTCATGAGATAAAATGGAATGCGGAGGCTAGGAGGTCGTTTTGGGAAATCAAACAAGCAATTTCAGAGGCTCCGGTGTTGGTGAGTCTAGAATTTACCAAAGTTTCTTAATATTTTTGTATGCTTCAGAGCATACCATTGCATTTTATTGCATAAGAATGGTGAGAACTTGGAGAAACCCATAGCATTTTTCAGCAAGATGTTGAGGGATGGAGAATTGAAATATGATATCATGGAGAAACAGGCATATGCTTTAATAAAGGCATTGAAATATTTCAGAGTATATATTCTACACTCACAAGTAATCATGCATGTTCCAATTGCTGCAATGAAAGGATTTTTGACACAACCTGATCTAGAAGGTAGCAGGGAAAAGTGGATAGCTACAATACTGAAGTACGACATAGAGATAAAGCCTACTAAGCTGGTTAAGGAACAAGGATTAGCGAAAATGATGACAAATTCAAATTGTGAAACTCTACAGATCAATTTCTTATCCTATCAGTTTAATCAGTTGGATATAGAGATGGAAGTAATGATTAATTTTTTGGCGTCTCCATGGTACTCTGACATTGTTTATGTCCTTCGAAATTTACAAGCACCAGTGGGATTGAATAACTCAAGGGAAATGTTAGTAAAATTGAAAGCTACCAAATTTTGTATTGTAAATTGATATCTTTATTGGAAAGACCCCGGAGGTGTGTTACTAAATTGTTTTTTGGAAAATGAATCTCAACATACAATTAAAGAATTCCATAAAGAATATTGTGGAGGGAAACATTCTTGGAAGGTGACTGCAAATAAAATTCTAAGAGAAAGCTACTATTGACCAACATTATTTTTAGATTTATATAAAGAAACCAGCATGTGTAATCAATGTGAAATTTTTGATGGTAAAAGAAAGGTACTTCCTCTCCCTTTAAATCCAATAACAATAGAAGCTCCTTTCCAATAGTGGGGTTTGGATTTTATTGACAAAATAAATCCCAATTCTTCGGGACAATACAAATGGATTTTGACAGATACGAATTATTTTACAAAATGGATTGAGGCAATTCCCACCAAGAAATCCACTGAAATTGTAATCATGGATTTTCTTGAGGAGAACATATTGGCTAGATTTGGATTCCCCAAATGAATAGTAATAGACAATGCAGCCGCTTTTAAATCCAAGAAAATGATTGATTTCTATCACAAATATCATATAAGTCTCAATCATTCGACCGCTTATTATCCACAAGAAAATGGGTTAGTCGAATCTTCAAATAAAATCTTAGTAAGGATCATCAGGAAGTTGTTGGAAGATAATAAAAGATCATGGCATACCAAGCTCAAATATGCTTTATGGGCTAACAGGATTAATACCAAAAGGGTGATTGGAATGTCTCCTTTCCAATTGGTGTATGGGACTGAAGTTGTTTTTCCAGCATCGTTAGGTATTCCAGTTATGAGGTATTTCCAAGAGCAGCAAGAAGAACCAAATCATATGCAAAGGAGGATAAATCATATTATTGAGCTAGAAGAGCAAAGGAATAAGGATTATGATAAAGTACAAATGCATCACGAAAAATTAAAAAATACTTTTGACAGAAAGGTGAAAGAAGAACAGTTTCAGATTGATGACTTGGTCTTGAAGTGGGATGCTCCTAAAGAAGATAAGCATGGAAAATTTGATCATATGTGGGTGGGTCCCTATGTTATCGCTAGATACAGAGGACAAAATGCATTTCTTTTGAAATATTCGAACAAGGTTTCTCTGGATAGTAACCTTGTCATCAAGAGATTTCTGAAACATTACTTATCCTAAGAAAGGTAAAACTTGTATCATAAGTTGTAAATATTTATTTTCTTTAGTAATCAGCACAGATGGTGACTCGAATGTTTTTGAAGCTCGCATTGAAAGCGCTAAGATTCAGGAGGCATGCCATTCCTTTCTAGTAAATATATCAACACGAAAGATAAATTTTTTGGAAGCTATCATGTAAAGATTAAAGATAGGCACTTGGTCTACAAGTTCTTTGATACCTCGCACAGAGGATATCATCCCCAGGTGGAGCCAGTTGTTAACAAGTTCTAACTTTGTAGAGTATCGAGGGAAACATGGTGAAGAAAACTGATACTTGTTTGAACTTAGGTTAAATATGACGATGCGAATGTATGATAAAAAGGCACATGAATGACAAAATTATCTCACAATCCAATGGTATAGGACAAAGATGTGAAAATAAATGGTTGGGAATAGATCCACTTTATGGAGATGCAAGGAAGATAAGAGTATGCGGAGATGATTAACAAGGTACGAGGATCGACGGCTATGGGATCGGGTCGGCAAAATCTATGGTTGATGAGAAGTCTACTGCATAAAGTTGCGCGCTATTAAAAAACAAAAAGGCCCAGTGGAATGTGTATGTGCGAGTTAATCCAACGACTTAAAAATAAAGTGAATTCTCATCAATGGTTATCATTGGATAAGGAGGCTAAAGTTGCACGACGGTTGGAGCAGAAAACAGGTAGCAGAATAAAAACCACAATACATGTGGCAGCTTGTGGTACATTCCGCAGAGAAAAATGGTTTCAGAAAAACCACTAGAGGGAGCCTCCAGAATGGACTTCTATATAAAGTGAAGTTGACTTGTTTTGAAAAATCATTTTTTACTTTACACACCAGGACGAATGAAAGGGACCACCCACCATCCTTCGCAGTCAACTTTGGGTACATATAGTTATAGGTAAGCTTCGAACACTCAAGCTTTATTCACAAAATTATCATCGTGTTTCTATTATGGAGAAGGAGAAAGGGTTAGAATGTCTTACCTAAGTCCTGGATGAAAGAGAAGAATTCTTGGTTGATAGAGATAAAGGCATATATGACCCATTCCTGTCAGTGGAAATATATCAATTATTAAAGAAAGATTGTGGCGATATAATTCACAAGGAAACACCATTTTAAATGCCTACAAGTCATTTCTGTATTATTTCACCATTGAGCAGACCTTACCCTTTCCTGAATTCACTGAGTGGTGTGAGAGTAATTATTCATCTTCTGAGAGAGTCATTGTAAGTTGTTCCACGCCTAGGATATTGTGTAGAATTGATGCAAAAGCTATCCATGGATTCTTGAATTTACCCGATACTTACCCTGATAATGGTGAGTCTGTAAATGAGACTGTTTTGGCTGAGGTGTACAGAGGTTGCAAAACTGAAGTTCAATGTGAATTTTTGTCTAGTATTCTTAATTAAGGTCATTCATTGGAAGGTCTGTTTTTTCCGTATCGTATTCACATTTTCAAAGAGGAGGTCCAATTGGTTGTGTCTTTGGTCTGTCAGGTTTTAGGTCTAGATGATGATGTTCATGTCAGTGAGGTTGTCTTTGGTTTCTTGTTGAAAATGAGTTTAGTTAGTCTTGAGTCTGAGTCCCACCCAGTCCATGTTTTCAGTTTGGATGAATATTTAGCAGAGGCTATCCATATCCAATTGGTTGAGTTCTCAAAAGTCATATTTTTCAAGTATCAGTCATATTTGTTGAACATGTTATTATGTTCAAATGTCAGTTAATTGCAATTCTTGAATACTATACTCTCTTTGGATTTGCCGAAGCAAATAAATATGTTCGAATTTGTAAATTCCATTATGTTAGAGATATATAAGTTGATGTTTGATGAATGTAGAAGGAGCAAGTCGACATACGTCGACTTGAAAGAAGACCGACTTAGTCGATCAGCCGACTAAGTCGAGGGACCGACTTAGTCGATCAGCCGACTAAGTTGGTCGGCTGAGTAAACACAGCGATTAGAGTCCGTTAACTAATAGTCGTGTCGGTTCGGTGAACCAACAGGTAGTTATGATTGTAACTGTTTGTAACCTGTATATATTAGGCTGTTGACCCTCACAAGAACTAAGTTCAGTTCTTGGCTTTGTACGATTTATTGAGAATAATATAATCTGTTCATCCTATCTGTTCTTGTCTCTTGTATCTGTGTATATTTCTGTATATTTTTGTATGTATTATTGGTAACCTTATGTGATCTGTGAGATTACAACATTGGTTCCGTTGCTGGTAGTACATAACTGGAGTATATGCTCACACATGATACCAGAGCAGGAGATAAAGGACTAGTGGGAGCGAAAAATTGCTAACTATCTACAAAATTACGCACGAAGGAACAGATTGACCGTCGCAGAAGCAAAAGCCAGATTTTTCACTGAGACTCACAAAAATTTTGTCGAATCCGTCCCACACCTGTTGAAGCAGCTTTTGAATGAGAAAACTGGACAAGACTAAAGAAGAACAGTTACTCCAGAAACTGATCCGAGGAGGACGTACAAATCTATCGGAGTGGTTCGAAAAGATAGCCGACGACTTCTATGAGCAACAAGCAGTCGAAGATAGGACTTCTGTGGAAACTGTCCGACAGAAATTTTTCACAGAATTTACTGATCAATTCTTGTGTTCCTTGCCGACTTTGCTGTTCAAGTTCTTAATAGAAAAAGGAGCAGGCCATATTGTCGAAGCTCGACCACTATTACGTGAACCACCCTCAAACACTAACTGGGCGGAGAAGCAGAAGCAGTGGGAAAAATTCATTGCTGAAAGGGAGTGGGAGTACTTCCTGAGCAAATAAGAACTATCCGGGCTTTCTAAAAAGCATCGGGTAGGCTATGGGGGGGTAGCTGGTCGTGTGTCGGACATCGAGCATAGTGGATCCTAGTCGACCAGAGTCGTAGTCACCAGTAATGCATAATCGACCGAAGAGGAACTGAAGGCATAGTATTGTACTACAGTATGTCGGACATTAAGAGAATCGAAAGGGATGAAAGATAGAAGAAAAGGGAAGCTAGATGAGAAAGGGCCGCAGAGCTGCAGCAAAACCCTAGGGAGACCGACCATGATGAAGTACCGCCAGAGTCGGGTCATGACCGATGCAGAGAAGGTGAAGAAGAAGAGGCGTCCCCTGAAGATGATGAAATGTGGATAGAGCAGCCAGAAGATCTCCAAATAATTGTTCCCGACGAAGGAGTGACCCTTTCCCCAGTAAATCCGTGTACCAGAATACAAACTATTATTGAAGATGACCTTCGACTAAGAGCTGGCGACATTACACTCTGGAGCCGACTAGGCGATGAACCATACCCGGGTCGACATCTGGTCATACGTCGACCGATCGAAGGTAACTGGGTGACCTTTCAAACGGAACCTTCCTTTCGAAGTATCCACTTGCTCCTGCCGACACATGAAGGAGCACCCCCCCTGCCACATACAGCTATCGAAGACATACAAGAATCGTACCTGCGCACACAAAATTTCAGTGGAACACCGACACTACAAATGCACAACAATCCACTATTCGGAGACAAAGGATCGACCTCAGACGACAGCATAAGTTCGGTCGACAAAAAATCTGCAGGTTCGACCATATCATCGACCCCACTACTTTCACCGACCTCTAAACCACCACCTCCTCCACCTCCACCTCCAACATCATCAGAGAGTAGTGACAGTGACTCCGACATGGGTCACGGATCTGCTCAGATTCCCCTTTATGAGGGTGGCGAAGACCCCAGACAACACTGGTTTGTCTGCGAGTCGATATGGGAGGCTAACAAAGTAACAGAAGAAGACCGACAGATAGCCCAGTTCGCAGGAGCCCTTCGGAAAAGAGCTCTCACATGGTATATGACATTTACCGAAAGGCAACCTAGAGCAACAAAATCAGAGATAAAGGCGCAATTCCTATCATTTTTCAAGACTCCAGATGCTAAACACCTGGCAGCCAAGAAGCTGAAGATGACCCAACAGAAGCCAGGAGAAACAATCCGCGATTACGATAAACGATGGAAGGATATATTGAGTCAGTTGGACTACGTCATCGACGAACAATTACTCATTCAATGGTTCCTTGCAGGACTTTCACAGAAAGTTCGCCGACACATCGGTCTGGAGACCTTCAAGTCGTACGAAGATGCGTTGACAAAAGCATTGCAGGTCGAGATGGATGAAGACATACCTGCCTGCCCGACTGACCACCGCTTGGAAGAACAGCTGGAAAATATGCAGAAGTCCTTGAAAGAGCTCACACTTAAGAACCAATACATCTTGTGTACTAACTGTTCAACAGCCGGACATACAAAAGATAACTGTCGACAGCAATTCAGTCGACAAGATGTCCGTTTTGTACAGACAAAGGCGTTTTGCGACATCTTCCAGGAACGAGGAGACCATTCCACCACCGACTGTCCTTACAATATGAAGAATGGAAAATCTTCATGGTGTGCTATCTGCAAAACTGCAAATCACAACACGGCCGACTGCCATATTAACCTAAAGAATAGATAGAATTATCAGGCCGTCTACCAGACAAATGCAGTAGCACAGAACATGGAGCAAGACAATAACAACAACCAGAATGGACAACGCAATGATGGCCGACGATACGAACGCAGAAATGACAACCGACGCCCAGGGTTTGGAAGAACAGGTCGATTTGTTGGGGGTCGAGAAATAAGAAGTCATCGACCCACACAATGCTTTATCTGTTACAAAGAAGGGCACAGATGCGCAGACTGTCCGTATAAGGACAGAACTGATCTCAAATTTTGTACACACTATGGGGTAGGCGATCACTCCTTGGAGGATTGTCCTACCATGTTGGAAAAAATTAGCAATAAAAAGAATGTTAATGTCTTGTCTTGTGTCCAGAAGAATGATGTAATAAACACTAAGAATTTACACATTGTCACTCGACAAGGCACCAAAACAGGGCCTGACAACCCTCAGATTAGCAAGATCACACACACAAATGCATACCCTGACCCTAGCAAGGAACAACACACATACCAAGAAGCTATACACATATTTCAAAATCTTGCACAGCACGAAGACAATATTCACAGTCGACTTAGCTCGAACCAACAATTAACCCATCTTATTCAGACAGACAAATCTGTAGGCCAATTCATTGATTTATTGCAACAAATCAAAAGCACAAACCCCGAGAAACAAACTAAGAACATTTGTAGCTTAAATCAAAAAGATAAAAATGATGTCGACCCACTGGTCAACCTAGAAATTGAAGGATACCACGTACGACAACTAGTCCTTGATTTTGGCTCTCAAGTAAATATTATGACTAGGGATACATGGGAACAAATGGGTAAACCTCGACTCTATGAGTCAGGAATCTACCTAAAACTGGCCGACCAAGGTCTTATTGAACCTATTGGGGTGTGGAAAAACGTAGACACAACCATTAAAGGTATATCGACTAAGGTTGATTTTGAAATTATTGACCCTAAGGAAGGATCTAGCTCCTTCCCAGCCCTTGTCGGTCAACCTTGGGGTCGAAAGATGAAAGCCTCTATCTCCTTAGATAAAGAAAGGATCAAGCTAAAAGGAAATGGCCAAAAAGTCATTGTACCCATCAACCCTTCCCAAGGAAAGCCTTGGATAGAACCTATTGAGGACGAGGTCAATGTTAGACAGCTATACCAAATCCACAACAATAATGACTACACCGAACCAAATAGCTATGGGGAGCTTTACTTAGGTAACCCCGAATCAGTCGGATATAATCCAGATGCTGAACTCTATGACTAGGAAATGGAAAATTATGAAACACAAGCAAGAGGGTGCTGGACTATCCAAACAGTACAGAAAAAACCCACCCGACAGTGCTTTATAGTCTCAATTATCCCCAAGATTTTTGAGAGAAAAATAAGAGAACACCCTACCTTACAACCGACCAACGAAAACACCAGACAACAACCTAGGTATAAGGAGAGGGAATCCCCAGTCATGCATGTTGAACAAGTGTCTAAAAACATTGGAGAGCATGGCCGACTACAGACCCTAGTAGAAACCTTCACAGGTCAAGCAGCTAGATGGTGGGACACCCATCAGACTAAACTACAGACCTGGACTAATGCTGCAACT
>LPNX010762152.1:148521-182248 GCA_001517045.1 Pseudotsuga menziesii
TCAACAGATCAATGAAGCTAAAGCTCCAGAATGGTTAGATGCAAAATTAAGCACTAAGGAGGTAGACATTTCAAATGATGATCGCCCAAATATAGCCAAAATTGGTGACTATTGGAATGAGCAACAAACTGCTGAAATAGTAACTTTACTTAGAGAATTCCAAGATGTCTTTGCAAGGGATTATAAAGATTTGAAAGGACTAGTTCAAGAAATGGGAGAGATGAAAATCGACACTAAACCTGATGTCCGACCTGTCAAGAAACGCCCTTATAAACTAGCTCATAAGTATAAGGAAATAGTTAAAAAGGAGATAGACAACATGTTAGCCGCAGGTATCATCTACCCCATCGACCAGTCGGAATGGGAAAGTCCCATGGTCGTCCAGCCTAAGAAACACGACCCGACCAGACTGAGAATCTGTGTCAACTTTAGGGAACTTAATAAAGTCACACTGACAGATCCCTTTCCCACACCTTATGCTGATGAAATCTTGAATGAAGTGGCAGGCCATGAATGCTACTCATTCACAGATGGATTTTCAGAATACAATCAAGTGCCTATAGCAAAGGAAGATCAGAAGACAACCACATTTGTTTGTGAATTTGGCTCTTTTGCTTATAGGGTTATGCCTTTTGGACTAAAGAATGCACCTGCAGTCTTTTCCATAATAGTTGTAAAAACTTTCCAAGAGTACATCTATAAAACTATGGCAGTCTACTTTGACGACTGGACCATATATTCCACCCTAAAAGATCACTGCACATGGCTCTGACTTATGCTGGAAAGATGTCGGCAGATTCAACTTTCCCTCAACATTAAGAAATGCATCTTTATGACCCCCATAGGGATACTACTAGGACATGTTGTTTGTAAAGATGGTATTAAGGTTGACTTTGCCAAAATTAAAATTATCCTTGACTTGAAGCCTCCAATAAACCCTAAACAGGTTCGGGTGTTATTAGGACATACAGGGTACTATAGGAAGTTTATCCGACATTACTCAGACATGACCTACCCCCTAGAAGAAATACTCAAGGATGATATAGAGTTTAAATGGACGGAGGAATGCCAAATCTCCTTTGACAAACTGAAGAGAAAATTGGTCGAAGCCCCCATACTTAAATTTCCAAATTGGTCGATCAAATTCCATGTGCATATCGATGCATCAGGAATAGCAATTGGAGCTATCCTGACTCAACCAGGAGACGATGGAATGGACTACCCTATAGTTTACAGCAGTCGGAAACTAAATAAGGCTGAAAGGAACTATTCGACCACCGAACGGGAAGCCCTAGGAATGGTCTTTGCACTTCAGAAATATCGACACTACCTATTAGCTAACCCCTTCATATTTTACACCGACCATCAAGCTTTGAATTACCTCGTAAACAAACCCCTTCACCATGGTAGAATCTGTCGATGGCTCTTACTGTTCCAAGAATTTGAATTTGAAGTAGTTGTCCGACTAGGGAAGCTAAATGTCGGACCTGACCACCTATCCCGAATCGACACAGGAGAGGAACCGACTGGAATCGACGACGACCTACCAGATGCACATCTATTTCGTATAGAAGCAGTACCAGAAGAACTGGAGGAAATTGCTCAGTTCCTAGAAACAGGTCAGGCACCAGAAGGTCTGAAAACTAAAAAGAAGCAAATCCTAGCTATGAAGGCTGCCCCCTACAGCCTCATCAACGGATTTATATACAAAATGGGGTTAGACGATGTTCTTAGAAGATGTGTACTTTCCCATGAACGAGAGAAAATCATGCACGAAGCACACTACGGACCAGCAGGAGGACACTTTCAGGCCGACACAACTGCTAAGAAAATTCAACAGTCTGGATTATGGTGGCCGACACTTCATAAGGATTGTAAAACCTTTGTCAGTCGATGTGATAGATGTCAACGACTCGGTCGACCTCTGCCCAGTACAGAAATGCCCCTGATTTCTGTAAACCCTAGTCTCACATTTGAAATTTGGGCTATAGATTTCATAGGACCATTCCCTGTCCCAGCCCGACGATCAGGTGCAAGATATATCATCACTGCAGTGGAATATGTCACGAAATGGACGGAAGCAGAACCTGTCGAGACCTGTTCAAGTGAAGTAGCTGCTAAATTTATCTATGAAAACATCATCACGAGATTTGGATGTCCACTCACCTTGATCAGCGACCAAGGATCACACTTCGTTAACAAAACTATCAAAAATCTAACCGACAAGTTTCACATCGACCACCGATGTAGTACAGCATACCACCCTTAGTCGAATGGTGCAATTGAAGATTTCAATAAAATACTGACAAAAGGACTGACTAAAATATGTAGTGCTGACAAAGATGATTGGGATGAGAAGATTCCTGCAGTTTTATGGGCATACAGGACAGCCTACAAACGGTCGACTGATCAAACCCCATTTCGACTGGTATATGGACAAGAAGCAGTCATACCTCTGCACTTCAGACAACAGGCACCTATCATTGCACAGATACTACATGTCGACATCGAACAGGCCAGGAAATATCGGCTACTTCAACTTAATAAATTGGAAGAACATAGACTTATGGCCATCCAGCACTAGGAAATACAAAAAAAACAGCAGAAAGCTTGGCACGACCGTAATATCAGAAACAAAAATCTGTCAATCGGTGACCTTGCCCTACTGTATAACAGTCGAGTCAAAGGCAAGCCTAAGAAATTACACACAGAATGGATGGGACCCTATGTTGTTGAAGAAATAAACCCCAATGGTTCAGTCTGACTAAAAACATTGCAGGGTCAAGTATTTTGGAAGCTTGTCAATGGAGCCCGACTTAAACGGTACAGGGCCTAAAAATAAAAAAATAAAAAAAATCATATAACGGTCTTAACTGACACCAAAAACTACATAAAAAGTTAGAAATAGTCCACAAATCAACACAATACACTCATAAAACAACCATCATGACAGCCACTCACCCCTTCGACAACCGACTTCATTTCCATCGACCATCTTCATCGACCGACCATGTCGACCGTTCTCACCACCGACACCGACCACCGACCTGGAGCGTCCCATCTCGCATTAATGGCCTCGAGCCCCGCCCCAGATTCACGAAATCGCACTCGAGTGTTGCAGTTGGACTGTCAAGTCCACATTAATTCACCCAGTTCAACAATCCACCCCACCCGCGCCTATAAATAATGGACATTCCACAGTTCATTCACCACACCACGTACCTACAGAGCATTCGAACTCCCAGTCGACTGAAATTTGCGAAACTTGTAAGAATTCTGACCAGTCTGTTCAGTCAAAAACCATGGCACCCAAACGCACCAGAGCTGCGGCTAAGGCCCAAGAACTTCAGGCAACAGACTCACCCTTACTCCAGCGACTAAAACGAATCCAAAACACGAAAGTCCAGGAGGGTCTGTTTCAAAAGCTATGGACGGATATTCAAGAATGGGCATTTGAAGACCGACGAATCACCCAGGAGGCTGAGAAAGTTAAGCATAGCACCATATATGCTTATGCAAACGCACCTCTCATGGCCAGCTTCACTGGTACGAAGGAAGCCGCAGTCAAATTCATTATCAGTCGTTACCACAACGGCCGATTTTACTTTGACCGACCGGTCGACATCACTGGAGATGTTATCTCCCGACTTACTGGTTTGTCAAACCAGGGTGACCCGGTCCCCATTGGGATCAAGGAAGGGCTAGTCGAACGCCTTACAGGTTCGGCATCGAGTAAAAACTCCAAGGGTTTGATGATCAGTCAGATCGACGCACGAACACCACAGATCGTGGCGAAAATCATCGCCATTACTCTCACCTTGGCTGGTCGCAGCAGTGACCTCAAATTGGAAATGCTAGACGCCGTCGACAAAATTGCAACCGACGGACGAATCTTCAGATGGGCAGACTACCTCGCAGACTTGGTCAAAACCATATGCGAGCGCTGTCATGAAACAGGAGGTATAATCAAATTCCCCTCCTTAATCATTTGGATTGTTATGTACTATATATGCCCGGAAGGCAGTCCCGTCTTCCGAGAGCCGACTAGATTCGAGATGCACAGGTTCAAACCCTTTTCCCAAAAAGGAACTGTGCATGAACTAAACCAAGGCAAGGTATTTCTGGAAAACTGGTTCCAGCAGCTTAAGCTGCGAACGACAAGGTGGAGGGTGCCCCAGAATATCCGACGAAACCTCCCAGCCGACTCACACATCCAGCTGGAGCTCGACCATACATCAGTATGGTCCTCAAACACTCAGGATTCAAATGCCAGGGACCTCAACTACTATCCCACAATCGACCAGATCTTTCGGGAGCTGTCTAGACAAGCAAAAACCAAAATTCAAGTCCCGGAGGCTGCAAAACAGGTCGACTTCTCTATAGTCGAACCTCTGACCGACCAGGAGAAGGAGGAAGATTACAAGCTGCACTTGTATATTAGCACCTTTGTGACGCAGGATACTCAGGCCGGAACTCCTGGTCGGGTGCACTTAACAGTGAAGCACCCGAATGCACCAGTAGTTGACCTCCCGTCAACTAAACAACAATAGCAAACACCAGTACAAACAATCCCAATAGTGCAACAGACAGTTCCCCTGACCCCAACAGTACAACAATCAGCAGCTGCCGACCCTCTGCAGACCTCGACAGGAGAAGTCGTGGAAGACGACCCTGAGTATGCTGTGTCTCGGAGCATTATCAAGAAACTGGCGAAGGAGATAGCCATTGCCAGAAGGAACATCAAACTGCAGAAACGTCAGCAAGGCAAAGGTAAGCGTAAGCTTGTCCTTGCTGACTCCACCGACGACGATGAAGAACTGGCAGCAGCAGCACTCGATATTGTCGAGGATGCCCGAGCAAATAAGGTAACTGTTGAAACCCAGTTTCAACGTTTTGTTGAAGCAGGAGCACCGGAAGGTCGGCCAAAGAAGGCCAAAACAACACCACTGTCCGAAGATGTGGTCGACCTGGTGATGACTCCTCCCCCTCCATCGCCGACTAAAATAGTCGAGGAGCAAGCACCAGTGCAGCAGGCCGACGTTCCCCCCGAAGTCTTTGAAAGAGTTATCCCTGAGGCACTCAGAGCTAGGGCAAGCTCGGACTATGAGCTTAAAGCCTTCTTTGCAACACTGCCTGCACTGTTCAAATCGGCGCAGACAATCAGGACAACAACTCCCCTAAAAGCAAGCAAAAAGACATATGCCCACCAAACAAAAGTATTTACAAGGGTTCGAGAAGTTGGCGATGTATCAGGCATTGAACAGACCTTCACTGACTACCGACCGCAAGAAGACATTATGTATTCCGACCACAGTTCTTCCCCTTCACCACCAGGATCAGGAAACCCACCATCCCCACCTTCACCACCATCATCACCACCTCCTGATTCACAACCAAAACCACCATCATCATAGCCGGAGGTGGACATACCACCTCCCCAAACAAAAAAACCCCCGACCACTGAACCAACCCCTCCGACACAAACCCCTTCGACCTCTGATCCACCTTCCACTTCTGCAGGTCCTCACAACAAACCAACAGAGCAAGCAAAGGAGACAACAGAACCTCTTCCTAGACCCGCTCAGCTAAGGATTAGCTTACGGGATGCAAGCTCGTTGACCGACTCAGAGGTCGGCCAATTACTCAACACCCTAGCAAAAGAGTCGAAGAGGAGGACGACCAGACTAAGGAAACAACTCAAGGATAAGGAGACAGAAGAAGTCGAGTTCCTCGACAAATGCAGGTCTCTTGCTCAATCCATTGTTCCAGGCCCTGTCGAAGTAGCCATAGATTGACCTTTGGAGATGGCATATCAGATATTTGAAGGGATGGTATCGACCATCCAGACACACCTCCAAGAGACCAAAGCAGAACAGAAGGAAGAAACTGCCTGACTGTTGTTGGCCCAACACACTGCATTTTCAGAGGCATACAAGGTCTTACAGGACCATATGGAGGAATCTATTGTCACTGAGGAAGTACTCAGAGATTGGCCGACACACTATGGACAGGTATACTAGCAGACAAGACAAACCAGACAAGGCATCCAAGCTCTAGAAGCTCGGAAGTCTACAGAAGCTGAACTAAGGCAGACCGTCGAAGAGCAGATTGTCATGGAAACCAACAAGCTGCAGAAATTAGAACGTGAGGCCCATCAGTGGGTTCAACAGGCTCTACCTAACCTGGAGAAAGTTGACAACCTCTGTCCCCACATAAAGAGACTCCTCCAGGCTGCAAACGAGCAAAATCAAATCTTGGGCCCGGCCATGGAAAACATAGCAGAAAAATCCATGTCTGAAAAGATGTCGATCCTGTCAAGTCTCACTACCTTGACCATCGATATCGAGAAGGAATTACAGAGCTGGACCGACTTTCAGCATCAATTGGCCATCACAGCTCCAGCCATCGTCGAAGTATGCGTTCAGCGACGGCTGACCATCCGCCTACATAGTCCTCAACAGGAGCAAGTCTGAAGGGTTCGACAGGATTTCAATTTTGGTACCTCCCTCTTTCTTCGGGACGAAGAAATGTTTTGTTTGTGAGGTAGATGTAGAAGGAGCAAGTCGACATACATCGACTTGAACGAAGACCGACTTAGTCGATCAGCCGACTAAGTCGAGGGACCGACTTAGTCGATCAACCGACTAAGTCGGTCGGCTGAGTAAACACAGTGATTAGAGTCCGTTAACTAATAGTCGTGTCGGTTCGGTGAACCGACAGGTAGTTATGATTGTAACTGTTTGTAACCTGTATATATTAGGCTGTTGAGCCTCACAAGAACTAAGTTCAGTTCTTGGCTTTGTACGATTTATTGAGAATAATATAATCTGTTCATCCTATCTGTTCTTGTCTCTTGTATCTATGTATATTTCTGTATATTTTTGTATGTATTATTGGTAACCTTATGTGACCTGTGAGATTACAACAATGAAGTATTTCCCATAGTATTGAAAGAAATGAAGATTATGATGCAATCAAATGACAGGATTGGAGATTGGTTTTTGTATAAATATTTTACAGTTTTGAGAGTATATGGTTTCATTGGAGAGCCTTACAGGCTGCCTGATTTCCTTACCCCTAGGATTTTTGCATTAGAATACATGAGACAAAGATTACATGTAGAAGAGGAACATTTTGGAGCTTTCAAAAAATCCTCCAATATCAAATTCCCCCTCAAAGTTGGTTCCTTCATATTTAAAAACAAGGGTGCCTTGGTGATTGTGGAGAAATTTTTGGAAAATATGGATTTTAAAAAGGAACAAAGGGTCAATTATGATCCTTATCGTATAATTTCTCTAAGAAAAAAAGAAAATAAAAATAAACCATTTGATCACCAGGTTGTTGAGGGTTTGAAGGAAGTGGCCAATTTGTCTCACTTTGTGGAAAATCCAGGATGCCATAAGAATACAAGCAGTGGATCAATTACAGTTTCTCAAATGCCAGAAAGTTCCAATGTTTTGATTAAAAGAATTTTTTATGACATTGAAAATATGGAAATAGATGAAGACACTTCACATACGAATACGAAAACATTTTAGGATGATAAAATTTCGAGTGAACTAGTTTCAGATGAGTTGAAAGGGGTAGCTTTGATTCCGAAGAAGTCAATACAGATGAATCAATTTTCTTTTGAAAGTGTAAATAATGCAGAATCAAGTTCAGTTTTTAAATGTAAAGCATAATTCATAAACAACTATGCAGAAAAGCAGAGATAGTCCATAGAAGAAACTAAAAATCTACTCCCACGAGTGAGAAGTTTGAATAACCCAAAGTCTTCGTTGATTTCCACTAGGGATGTATAGAGAAACACTTTAAAATTAGCTATGGTGAATGACAAGAAAGTGGATGAAATGGAAGTAAGATTGGATAAAATTAGTGTACCAGACAAAATACAGTTGCATAAACAAACATGAGATAATATTTATTCATATTTATTGCATGCCATCATAAAAATTAACAAGTTGCAAGTTTTGGTTGATAAATTAGAAGTCCAATTAAAGCACGAGAAAGTTGAGAACACGATGAATTCTATTCAAATAAATAAATTACAAGTAGATATCGTAAGCTCAGGGGATGAAACAGGAAATACCCAAGCCATTAGAACACTTTTAGAAGAGAAATATAATGCCCTCCTGGTACAAAAGAAGAAGTTGAAAATCTCGAGTTTCAAACATGTTCAGTCATCATAGTTATTAGCATTGCAGAAGGAGAAGGATAAGACTCATTAGGAAATGATGGAGTACAAAGGCAAAACTATGAAATTGCAAGAAGAAAAGGACAAATGGGAAATGGAGCGAAATGAGTTAATGGCACAAGTTTCATAGTTAAAGAAAGACCAAAATGATGAAAAAGATATTATGGAAGAATTAATGAGCTAGACTCCTACTTGTTAGGATTATTACTCCTCCCTTGTCCAATTTGGTCATATGTCTAAATTGGGAGTCCATCCAGTCTATTTATAGTCATTAGCACCATTGGGTAAACTTGACCTTATTGGGGCACATGTTTCAATTACTAAAGTGTGGGGAACACTAATTGAGGCTCACTGCCACTTATTGCACTTGATTGCATAAGTTTAGGAGTCTCCTAGATCAATCCCTACAATTTAGGAAGCCACTGGGAGTGCCGAAACCAACCAAGGTAAGTTCACTTCAGTTAATGACTAGTCAAGATAAGTTAGGAGTCAGTTACATTCAGTTCAAGTCCTCCACATTCATTTAGCACTAGGTTTACTTGACTGCACACATGTGGGGCACATTTCTCACCTACCACAGTCAGTTAACCATTAGTCAACACTAAATTAACACTCGAGTTGTGTTTTAGAGCACCGATGAACTCCGGTTATGGTTTAGACAAGGACAATTAACTACTGGGTCCTCCGATAGTGATTTAGACAAGTCTTGGTTACCTACAGTCAAGTAGATTCTAATCAATTCTAACTTCCTCATGTGGATTCGAATTGCTTGTGTCTATTAAAGCCATTTTACTTCATTGTAATTATCATTCAGATTACTTTTTTGATTAATGAAGCATTCACAGCTGCAAGCCTTTTGCACTATTTCATTCTTCAATTGCTGAGTAAATTGTGATATCATCTTTGTGAGTTGTGTATTTGTCTACAGATCTATATGCTCAAATTTACATGGTATCAGAGCCTCGACAGACAAGGCACTTCTCCTCCTCAGATCTCCTACTGGATCATTTTTTTGTTTTGCAGGTACAAATTTGAAATGATTTCATCTCTGATTAACTGGCTAAATAAAAGTGATGGAGATTTTGGAGCAATATGTCTGGCTCTTTCTCCTAGCTTGCGCTACCTTATTGGTTTTGCTGAATACCAAAAGGATCTCTGGACAAAATTGGACAGAACATTTGGCAAGCACAATGAGGATCATAATAGCACTTTGGAGATCACATCCAGCACCACAAGAGTTCTTTAATAAAAAATATCAGCCTCCACTCTCTCTGATGAAGTTGTTCAAGATGAAGAAGAAGCAGAAACGTCTACACAGTCAATTCGAATTGAAGACAGTCTCCATGCGGTGAATCCTTCTCCTGATGCTTCGAAAGTTCATGAGATCTCTGATATCTCATATTCTCATATTGCTGAAATAGAAGAAGACATTTGAATCTATGATATTGAAGAAAAATTATGCTGCACTTCCATGCAAACATTCACCAGTGATTTTCCTTTAAATTTAGTGCAAAATTTACCAGTAATTACTTCCGAAAGTGAAGAAAAATTTGATTTTTCTTCCTCTAATGTTGCTGCTGGTGTGAAAATATGTAAAAAATTGGATATTTTGGAAGAAATATCAGATTATAAGAGTGACACATTCTCTCCCCATGATCTATATTTTCCAGCAAAATCCTACAGGATTGCATGCACCAAAATTCAGAATTTTGAAGAAGAAGAAAGCCGTGCATCCACCGTCTCGGTTAACCATTTATTTGAATCTGATATTAAACTTACTGGATATAATATGATATTATTTAGATCTGATCTGATATTTCTTGGTTTAATATATCAAATTCATAATCTTTCAGTACTACTTGTAGCTGTTCTCATCAACGGCATGAAGAAATAAGTACCGCAAGTCTCCTACAAAACTGTTGCTGGGGATTTGATTCCATTTCACAGTTTTGGATATGTTTTGAAACTATTTAGAAATAATTTAATTTATGATATGATATTATTTGGTTCATATTTTAAAATCCAAAAGCATTCAGTCATGCTTGTAGCTGCTCTCACCAAATCCGGTGTGAAAAATCAAGTACCGCACTTTCTCTTCCAAACTGCTGATGGAGATTTGGTGTTAGTTTCCTCGAATGAGGTTGCTGATATTTTATTATGTGATTAATTATCTATTTCAGAAGCTATATCAGACTATGGATCTCAAGCATTTGCTCTCAATAGTCCCAGTGCTTCTCTACCATTGATCACATGTTCATCTTCTCACAGAACTAGTAAAGAGGAAGATTTTCTGCATCCACCTAGACACCTGCTCCTAACACTTGGGGCTGTTCTTACCACTCATGGTTTTCTGTTCATGGCTGCAAAATATCAGTTTCTTGAGTGTTATTCACATTCTCTGAATTCTCAAGAACCTTTTCTCACTTTTCAGTTGACTTCAGTTGCTCTACATGGGTCCATTCTTCATCTGGCAGCTGTCTATATTTCTGATTTAGTTGAGCATATCATTCTTCTTCCAAAGAGGAAGATTCCTCCAGACATAATGATGGATAGGTTCACATGCCAGGCCCCAGGATACCTCTGCACAGAAGAACCAGATTGATCCTGATTCTACCTGCTTAATTAGAAGGGGGGTTTTTTTCCCATGTGGTTTTTCCCCATCACCTTGTTTTTGAGTAGTTACCTTACTTTACTTGATGTAATGGGTGACCTATGGTCTTAGTTACCAGGGCCCATACATTGTCCAATTTAGCATTCAGGGGGGGTGTTAGGATTATTAATCCTCCCTTTTCCAATTTGGTCATATGTCTAAATTGGGAGTCCATCTAGTCTATTTATAGTCATTAGCACCATTGGGTAAACTTGACCTAATTGGGGCACATGTTTCAATTACTAAAGTGTGGGGAACACTAATTGAGGCTCACTGCCACTTATTGCACTTGATTGCATAAGTTTAGGAGTCTCCTAGATCAATCCCTACAATTTAGGAAGCCTCTGGGAGTGCCGAAACCAACCAAGGTCAGTTCACTTCAGTTAATGACTAGTCAAGCTAAGTTAGGAGTCAGTTACATTCAGTTCAAGTCCTCCACATTCAGTTACCACTAGTTTTACTTGACTGCACACATGTGGGGCGCATTTCTCACCTACCACAGTCAGTTAACCATTAGTCAACACTAAATTAACACTTGAGTTGTGTTTTAGAGCTCTGATGAACTCCGGTTATGGTTTAGACATGGACAGTTAACTACTGGGTCCTCCAATAGTGATTTAGACAAGTCTTGGTTACCTACAGTCAAGTAGAGTCTAATCAATTCGAACTTCCTCATGTGGATTCGAATTGCTTGTGGCTATTAAAGCCATTTTACTTCATTGTAATTATCATTTGGATTACTTTTTTGATTAATGAAAGCATTCATAGCTGCAAGCCTTTTGCACTGTTTCATTCTTCAATTTCTGAGTAAATTGTGAGATCTTCTTTGTGAGTTGTGTATTTGTCTACAGATCTATATGCTCAAATTTACACTACTGATGAAGATTTGACCATTGTAAATATTGAGAAACATTTGAATGATTTTTCTGTTGATGATTTACTAGTACCCATGTCACAAGTTAGCTTGAAGGATGTAGAGATAAGGGAATTAAAGGAAGAAAATGAGAAAATAAAATCTGAGCTGACCAAAATGGTTGAAAATAAGAATAAAATATTACAAGATAAAAGTCAGTTACAAAAGAAGCTTAATGAATTAAAAGAAAGGAATACAGGAAAGGGTCCTCTCTAGGGAGCTAAACACATAATCTGGGATACATTGTCGGTGGAGATTACTAAGTTTAGACATTATTTGAATTTCATTGATGACCAAAGTACATTGGTTAAGTTAGCCAATCAGAGATTAAAACTAGTAAATGAGACCATGGAGAGGAAGCCCCTAAGCACAACTCAGAATGCATTAAATTTCTTGAATTCATTAACTTATCAAAAATTACAAGATATAGGGATCAAAGACAGAGTGGCAATGGTACTATAGTAAAAAAGGTTCAATCACAAACATCATCTTATGAAGATAGTACAAGATAAGTATGATGAGACGACTTCACGTATTAATGATTTCAGGCATGCTTTTAAAGAATTGTTTGAAGATGGCCTTCCTTCTTTCTGGGAAAAAGAAAGAAGACTTTTCTCTCAAGAACATTATCACAGCTTGCTAGTACAAAGCCATATGGATCACTCTAAGTTTGATGATTAGGTAAAGGGGCTGACGGGAAAAGTCATCGTAGACAAGTTAACAGAAGACTTTGAGATATTGCAGAAATTTCTGATTGTCAGAGGAGGGCTACCTACTATGTCTTATGAAACCTATATGGATATGGAAGTGTCTATTCAAGAAATGATTGATTACGATATCCCAAGCACAGAACAATGGAGAGCCGTGGAAAGATTCAAAAAAGAAAAGTATATTCTTCATCCGTGAAAATAGGTGTTGCACGCTATGGAGCTGCTTGTTCAAGCCTTGTTGTCACCAAGTTGATTTTAATTAAATGATCTATTATCAGGATCAAAGCAAGTAGTTTATTCCTAGTTTTTAGGGATATAGTTACAAAGACTTTGATTAAACAAAGTATTCAGTTATTAAATCTTCTTGAGGCAAGAAATCATTTATGTATATATTTTCATTTACTTGATGTAATGGGGGTTGGAACACAGTTGTTGATGAATGGTTTTGAAGAAATATAATTTTTGAAATATCAAAGTTGAATGCATGTGGTTTATTAGAGATTCTTGTGGTATTTACATTAAATTCTGTATTTTCTTTCCCGTGTGATCGTTTTTACAGTGTTACATTCCATTTTGTTTTCCTCGTATCTGAAGCGTAGTATTGAATGGTGGGAATTCATACTTGTTATGCTCTGAATATTGTTTCAGCTATTTCATAAAGGTTTATACTAAAGTTAATATGGAACTCATCTTTTGACACTCTATTTTGATGGACTGTTCATTGTTTCTTCCTTTCCACCTGAACTCAATGAATGACTGTAATTAAGTGGTTATCTCACCTTTGATGAAATCTCATGCATGCGATTTTGTGATACCTTTATGTATATTTGACTCCATTTCCCAATGATTATGTGTATCGTTTCAACCGTCTATACGATTTTCAGTATTGGTTTTATATCTGGCCTTGTTAAATTTATATTTGAGAGATCCCTCTCTGGAAAGGAAAGTTAGTTTCTTTCTGAAGTGGTTTTTGCTTTTACCTTTGGAATTTACCTTTTACAACCTGGGTACATTCTGAGTGTTAACAAATTGGCGTGGTTGCTGGGGATGAAAGTGCAAATATTCCCTGGGAAGAACAACAGAGTTTTAAAGATCAAGAAAGGATTTATGTGGGCAAACTAGAATTTTTGTCAGTAGAGAAGGTTGTATATCTGCCCTAGCGATTCCATTGTAAATTTTTTTTTTCAAAATTTAAAAGATCATTCTGGCTTCGAGAAGATATTCACGAGGTAATTCTAACACTGAAATTTTAGAGAGTTTAGAAGATCCAGAAAGGTTATTTAAGAGAAAGGATAAAGAAAATATAGATATTCCTTTGTTTGGTGCATCATCTTCTCAAGATTCTCCTAATATTTTTGATCCAGAATGGGAAGTTAATGTTGGAAGAAGTTTGTTGAAAACTAAGTCTAAATCTAAACTTAAGAATACTAAATTTAATTCTCGTAGATTAGAATCTTATTTGTTAGATTCCCTTTGGAGAGATTTACAACAGTCTGCAAAAGTTGAAACACTTGTTGTTCAAAACACTCAAAAGTCCTCAGTACCTTTGAATCCTCCTAGACCAATGGAAGCCCGATTTTCTCCCTTGCATTTTCCTGCTTTATTACATGACCTTCCTCAAAATTATTCCCAAATAATTTCCTTATTTGATGGGGAAGGAGACATAACCGCAAAACAACATGTGGCTAAGTTTGAAGATTTTGTTGACTTGGAGGAAGTCGATTATGCAGATGTTAAAATGCGGTTATTTGCTCAAAGTGTTTTAGGTAAAGCAAAGAAATGGTTTAAAGAATTGCCAGATGGGTCTATATTGAATTTCCAAGCTTTCCAGAATGCATTTCTAGATAGATGGGATGACAAACAGAATCCTTTGCAGCTATTGTCTCAGTATAACAGTCTGAAAAAGGGAGGTTTTGAATCTGTTCATGAATTTTCAAGTAGGTTTATGAGGGTTTGTAATTCTATTCGAGAAGATATAAAACCTTCTCCAGTGGCTGCTAAACTACATTATGCTGGAGCCTTTGATAATGAATTTGCATTTTCATTGAGAGAAAGGAAATCAACAACTCTTGCTGCAATGTTTACAGATGATTTAGAAGTGGAAGCGAATATGATGGCAAGTGGAAAAATGAAACACAGAGACATTGAAAAAGGAAAAAGGACGAAAATTTTCCTTCTACTTCTTCTACCACTGATATCAAGTTTGAAATGATGTTGAAGATGAAGGAGAAGTTGATGGACAGATTGACTATGGATAATAGGGCATTCAACAGAGAACAAGTCGATCCTCAAATCAGGAATCCTAATTTTATAAGACCAAATCCTCCTATACTTCCACAAAATAGGCAGAGAGACATGAGAAACCCAATAAATCAAGAAGAATAGCAAATTCAACCACCGTTTTCAGAGAATTATGTCGTTGATGAAGAAGATCCTACGAAAAATGAAATTTATCTTTTTTTGGAGAACTAGATTTAGAGATATATCTTACTGAGGAAGAGCATAACTTGTTTGGATAGGAGGATGGGAATGAATAATTTGAAAGGGAGACAGAACAGTATCAAAGAGGTTATCTACATGCTATGGATGATGTACAAAGGAAGATCAGATTAAGAAACAAAGAAGTCTTTATAAATAAAGGGAAGGTAAATCCAAATCAACATTCCATTAGTTCTCTAAATATAGAATGGGGAAAAGAAATTCCAAAAGAGTCTGTTGTAAATAAAGAAGTTGAGAATGAGATACAGAAAAACAAAGGAATGAAGCAAGTAACCCCAATTTATGTAGAAAGAGTTGGTTCTAGTTTCAATTTGCAAAATGAGATTTCAAAGTTGAAAATTTCTGTTTCATTTAATGAGTTGTTGAGAAACAATGAATATAGAAATACCATAAGAAAAAAGGTCAAAGGTCAAGGAGAATGGAAATATGATATTTTCCAATTGAATGATGATAATCCTACTATTTCATTTGGGTTGAAAGTTGAAAATATAGAAAATGAAGAAGTCCCTCCTTTTTATTTGAGTTTGAATGTGCATGATATGGTGGTTCATAATGCTATGCTAGACTCAAGTGCATCACATAATTTAATGCCAAAAGGAGTAGTTGAAAGTCTGGAATTGCAAGTGACAAGACCATATAAAGATTTGTATTCTTTTGATTCCAGGAGAGTGAAATGTCTTGGTTTGATTAAAGATATGGTAGTAACTCTAAATAAATTACCATCTAAAACCATAGTAATGGATGTGGTAGTAGCATATATCCCACCTTAGTTTGGAGTATTGTTATTTAGGTCTTGGACTTTAAAGTTGAAGGGTAGTTTACATATGGATATGTCATATGCTACTATTCCCGTTCAAGATGAAAGTAAGAGGTTATATAGTGAGAAAAGAACTCCTTATGTAGTGAGCAGTCAAGATAAGCCTGAAGTTCATCATATATATTCTATTAATACTGATTTGGGGTCTTCCATTTTCTTTAATGATACTGTCCCATATGATTTGGAATCTACGTTGCAGATGAAGCCTGAAGAAAATAAAAAGGAAGAAGTGATGGAACAAGATGCTTTGGAGGCAAAACAAAAAAGAGAAGGTTTGTGGACTATGTATTTTGATGGATCTGTGGAAAAAATAGGCGCTGGAGCTGGTGTGTATCTAATTTCTCCTATAAGGGATTTTAAAGCTTTATCATATAAAATAACATTTGAATGCATGAATAATGTAGCTAAATATGAATCTTTATTACTGGGGTTGCATGCTTTGAAATATTTGGGAGCATATAGGATAAAGGTTTTAGGGGATTCAGAATTGGTGATAAACCAAGTGAATGATAGTTATCAAACCAAGCATCCCCGAATGAGAGCTTATAGGAATGAAGTATGGGATATGATTGGTAAATTTTTTACAGAACATATGATTCAAGTGGTTTCCAGACATGAAAATACTATAGTAGATTCTTTGGCAGTAGCTGCTGGAAAATTTAAAACCCCTATTGCTGGTCAGAAAGAATGTCAAGTGGACATTGTGAATAGACCATCTATTTTCGACAATTCTAAATATTGGAAGGTATTTGAAGAAGACATGCAGATAAGAAGGTTTTTAGAACTATAGTGAGAATTTGTAAACACTCATATTGATACCGAAAATGACAATGGTGAGAATTCTCAGGATGATGAAGAGCTTGAAAAGGAAAAGGATGGTGCTGAAAAATTAAAGGGAACCTTAGGAGGAAAAGACATTATTCAATTAAAAAATAATTTTATACCTGGGGATTTGATTCCTTTGGAATTTTTTTTTTATCAGAATGATGTTGCTAATAATCCTAACGTGAATCTTGTTGAGAATGCTGTTGAAGATAGGAATATTGGTGATGAGGAAAATCCTAAGATTATAAAATTATCCAAAAATTTTCCTGTAAAAGAAAAAGCGGAATATGTGAATTTAATGAAGAAGTATACGGATGTGTTTTCTTGGAGTTGTGAAGATCTTAAGGAGTATGGTACATCTATAATATATCATACTATTCCTATAAATCCAAGAGAGAAACCTTTCAGGCAGAAACTTAGAAGGATAAATCCTAAATTGTTTCCAATTATTGAGAAGGAAATTAAAAAATTATTTGATGCCAAAATCATCGTGACTCTAAGATTTTCAAAGTGGGTTGTAAATTTGGTTCATGTTAGAAAAAAAATGAAGAAATAAAACTGTGTATAGATTTTCAGAATTTAAATAAAGTTTCTATGAAGGACAATTATCCCTTGCCGAAGATGGATCATATATTGCACAAGGTAGTTAGAACTAAGAGAATTTTGATATTGGACGGTTTTTCTGGATACAATCAGATTAAAGTATTACCTGAAGATCAAGAGAAAACTGCATATAGTACACCTTGGGGCACTTTTATGTATGCAAAGATGCCTTTTGGCTTAATGAATGTAGTAGCTACTTTCTAGCGGGCCATGGACATTGATTTTGCGGGAGAAATTGGAAATTTTGTCGTAGTTCACATGGACAATATCATAGTTTATTCAAGATTTGACAGAGAACATATTGGTCATTTAGAAAAGATTTTCATGAAGTGTAGGAAATTTGGTATATCATTGAACCCAAAGAAGTCCAATTTTGCATTGGAAGAAGGAAAATTGTTGGGTCATATAATATCTAAGGACAGAATAAAAATTGATCCTGAAAGGGTGAGTGCAATTTTAAAGGTAGGAGAACCCAGGAGTAAAAAGGAAATACAATCATTTTTGGGGCAAGTAAATTTTTAAGGAGGTTTGTGCCTATTTTTGCTGAAATCTTAATGAATATTACAAACATGCTAAAGAAGGGTCATGAGATAAAATGGAATGCGGAGGCTAGGAGGTCATTTTGGGGAATCAAACAAGCAATCTCAGAGGCTCCATTGTTGGTGAGTCCAGATTTTACCAAATATTTCTTAATATTTTCATATGCTTCAGAGCATACCATTGAAGCAGTTTTATTGCAGAATAATGATGAGAACTTGGAGCAACCCATATCATTTTTCAGCAAGATGTTGAGGGATGGAGAATTGAAATATGATATCATGGAGAAATAGGCATATGCTTTAATCAAGGCATTGAAATGTTTCAGAGTATATATTCTACACTTACATGTAATCGTGCATGTTCCAACTGCTGCAGTGAAAGGAATTTTGACACAACCTGATCCAGAAGGTAGAAGGGAAAAGTGGATAGCTACATTACTGTAGTACAACATAGAGATAAAGCCTACTAAGCTGGTTAAGGGACAAGGATTAGCGAAAATGATGACAAATTCAAATTGGGAATCTCTACAAATCAATTTGTTATCCTATCAATTTAATTAGTTGGATACAGAGATGGAAGTAATGATTGATTTTGTGGCATCTCCATGGTACTCTGACATTGTTTACATCCTTCGAAACTTACAAGCACCAGTAGGATTGAGTGAGTCAAGGGAAAGATCAACAAAATTGAAAGTTGCCAAATTTTGCATTATAAATTGATATGTTTATTGGAAAGACCCTAGAGGTGTGTTACTAAACTGTCTTTTGGAAAATGAAGCTCAACATACAGTTAAAGAATTCCATAAAGGAGATTGTGGAGGGCATCATTCTTGGAAGGTGACTGCAAATAAAATTCTAAGAGCAGGCTACTATTGGCCAACATTATTTTCAGATGTATATAAAGAAACCAGCATGTGTCATCAATTGCAAATTTTTTTATGGTAAAATAAAGGTACTTCCTCTCCCTTTAAATCCAATAACAATAGAAGCTCCTTTCCAATAGTGGGGTTTGGATTTTATTGGCGAAATAAATCCCAATTCTTCGGGACAACACAAATGGATTTTAACAGCTATGGATTATTTTACAAAATGGATTGAGGCAATTCCCACTAGGAAAGCCATTGAAACTGTAATCATGGATTTTCTTGAGGAGAACATATTGGCTAGATTTTGGATGCCCCAAATGAATAGTAACAGACAATGTAGCCGCTTTTAAATATAAGAAAATGATTGATTTCTGTCACAAATATCATATAAGTCTCAATCATTCGACCACCTATTATCAGTAAGGAAATGGGTTAGCCGAAACTTCAAATAAAAGCTTAGAGGATCATTAGGAAGTTGTTGGAAGATAATAAAATATCATGGCATACCAAGCTCAAATATGCTTTATGGGCTGATAGGATTAGTACCAAAAGGGCAATTGGAATTTCTCCTTTCCAATTGGTGTATGGAACTGAAGTTGTTTTTCCAGCATCGTTAGGTATTCCAGTTATGAGGTATTTCCAAGAGCAGCACGAAGAACCAAATCATATGCAAAGGAGGATAAATCAGATTATTGAGCTAGAAGAGCAAAGGAATAAGGATTATGATAAAGTACAAATACATCAGGAAAAAATAAAAAATACTTTTGACAGAAAGGTGAAAGAAGAACAGTTTCAGATTGATGACTTGGTCTTGAAGTGGGATGCTCCTAAAGAAGATAAGCATGAAAAATTTGATCATATGCGGGTGGGTCCCTATGTTATCGCTAGATAAAGAGGACAAAATGCATTTTTTCTAGAATATCTGAACTAGGTTTCTCTGGATAGTAACCTTGTCAACGGGAGATTTCTGAAACATTACCTATCCTAAGAAGGAAGGTAAAACTTGTATCATAAGTTGTAAATATTTATTTTCTTTAGCAATTAGCACAGATGGTGAGCCGAATGTTTTTGAAGCTCGTAGTGAAAGCCCTAAGATTTAGGAGGCATGCCATTCCTTTCTAGTAAATATATCAACAAGAAAGATAAATTTTTCAGAAGCTATCATGTGAAAATTAAAGACAGGCACCTGGTCTACAAGTTCTTTGATACCTCACAGGGAGGATATCATCCCGAGATGGAGCTAGTTGTTAACAACTTCTAACTTGCAGAGTATCAAAGGAAACATGGTGAATAAAAATGATACTTGTTTGAACTTAGGTTAAATATGATGATGTGAATGTATGATAAAAAGGCACATGAATGACAAAATTATCTCACAATCCAATGGTATAGGACAAAGATGTAAAAATCAATGATTGGGAATAGATCCGCTTTGTGGAGATGCACAAAAGATAAGAGTATGTGGAGATGATTAAAAAGGTGTGAGGATCGATGGCTATGGGATCGGATTGACAAAATCTACGGTTGATGAGAAGTCCGCTCCATAAAGTTGAGCGTTGTTAAAAAACAAAAAGGCCCAATCGAATGTGTACGTGTGAGTTAATCCAATGGCTTAAAAATAAAGTGAATTCTCATCAATGGTTATTGTTGGATCTGGAGGCTAAAGTTGCATGCCGATTGGAGTAGAAAAGCAGTAGCAAAATAAAAATCGCGATACACATGTCGGCTTGTGGTACATTCCACGGAGAAAAATTGTTTGAGAAAAACCGCTAGAGGGAGCCTCTGGAATGGACTTCTTTATAAAGTGAAGTTGACTTGTTTTGAAAAATCATTTTTTATTTTACACGCCAGGATGAATGAAAGGGACCACCCACCATCCTTCGCAGTCAAATTCTGGTACATATAGTTAAAGGTAAGCTTCGAACACTCGAGCTTTATTGACAGAATTATTATTGTTTTTCTATTATGGATAAGGAGAAAGGGTTAGAAGGTCTTACCTGAGTCCTGGAAGAAAGAGAAGAATTCTTGGTTGATAGAGATAGAGGCATATATGACCCATTCCTGTCAGTGGGAAATATATCAGTTACTAAAGAAAGATTCTGGCGATATAATTCACAAGGAAACGACATTTTAAATGCCTACAAGTCATTTCTGTATTATTTTGCCATTGAGCAGACCTTACCCTTTCCTGAACTCACTAAGTGGTGTGGGAGTAATTATTTGTCTTTTGAGAGAGTCATTGTGAGTCATTCCATGTCTAGGATATTGTGTAGAATTGATGCAAAATCTATCCGTGGATTCTTGAATTTACACGATACTTACCCTGATAATGGTGAGTCTGTAAATGAGTCTGTTGGTTGAGGTGTACAGAGGTTGCAAAAATGAAGTTCGATGTGAATTTTTTTCTAGTATTCTGAATGAAGGCCAGTTATTGGAAGGTCTCTTTTTGCCGTATCGTGTTCACATTTTCAAAGAGGAGTTCCAATTGGTTGTGTCTTTGGTCTGTCAGGTTTTAGGTCTAGATGATGATGTTCATGTTAGTGAGGTTGTCTTGCGCTTCTTGTTGAAAATGAGTTTAGTTAGTCTTGAGTCTGAGTCCCACTTGGTCTATGTTTTTAGTTTGGATGAATATTTAGTAGAGGCTATCCATATCCAATTGGTCGAGTTCTCAAAAGTCATATTTTTCAAGTATCAATCATATTTGTTTAACATGTTATTATGTTCAAATGTGAGTGAATTGCAATTATTGAATACTATATTTTCTTCGGATTTGCCAAAGCAAATCAATATGTTCGAATTTGTAAATTCCATTATGTCAGAGATATATAAGTTGCTATTTGATGAAGTATTTCCTAGAGTATTGGACGAAATGGAGATTATGATGCAATCATATGACATGATTGGAGATTGGTTTTTGTATAAAGATTTTATAGTTTTGAGAGTATATGGTTTCACTAGAGAGCCTTAAAGGTTGCCTGCTTTCCTTACGCCTGGAATTTTTGCATTAGAATACATGAGACATAGATTACATGCAGAAGAGGAACATTTTGGATCTTTCAAAAAATCCTCCAATATCAAATTCCACCTTAAAGTTGGTTCATCTTTAAAAACAAGGGTGCCCTAGTGATTGTGGAGAAATTTTTGGAAAATATGGATTTTCAAAAGGAACGAAGGGTCAATTATGATCCTTATCATATAATTTCTCTAAGAAAACAAGCAAATAAAAATAAACCATTTGATCACCAGGTTGTTGAGGGTTTGAAGTAAGTGGCCAATTTGTCTCACTTTGTGGAAAATCCAGGATGCCATAAGAATACAAGCAGTGGATCAATTAATGTTTCTCAAATGCTATAAAGTTCCAATGTTTTGATTAAAAGAAGTTTTTCTGAGACTAAAAATATGGAAATAGATGAAGACAGTTCACATAAGAAGACCAAAACATCTCGGGATGATAAAATTTCAAGTAAAGTAGTTTCAGATTAGTTGAAAGGGGTAGCTTTGATTCCGAAGAAGTCAATACAGATGAATCAATTTTCTTTTGAAAGTGTAAATAATGCAGAATGAAGTTCAGTTTTTAAATCTAAAGCAAAATTCATAAACAACTATGTAGAAAAGCAGAGACAGTCCCTACAAGAAATCAAAAATCTACTCCCATGAGTGAGAAGTTTGAATAACCCAAAGACTTCCTTGATTTCCACTCGGGATGTAGAGAGAAACACTTTAAAATTAGCGATGGTGAGTGACAAGAAAGTGGTTGAAATGGAAGTAATATTGGATAAAATTAGTGTACCGGACAAAATATAGTTGCATAAACAAGCATGAGATATTATTTATTCATATTTATTGCATGCCATGGTAAAAATTAACAAGTTGAAAGTTTTGGTTGATAAATTAGAAGTCGAATTAAAGCATGAGAAAGTTGAGAACAAGGCGAATTCTATTCAAATAAATAAATTGCAAGCAAATATCGTAAGCTCAGGGGATGAAATAGGAAATACCCAAGCCATTAGAAGACTTTTAGAAGAGAAAGATAATGCCCTCCAGGTTCTAAAGAAGACGTTGAAAATCCTAAGTTTCAAACATGTTCAGTCATGGGAGTTATTAGCACTGTAGGAGGAGAAGGATAAGATTCATTAGGAAATGATGGAGTACAAAGGAAAAATTGTGAAATTGCAAGAAGAAAAGGACAAATGGGAAATGGAGCGAAATGCATTAATGGCACAAGTTTCACAGTTAAAGAAAGACCAGAATGATGAAAAAGAGATTATGGAAGAATTAATGAACCAGACTCCTACTGATGAAGATTTGACCATTGTAAATATTGAGAAACCTTAAAATGATTTTTCTGCTAATGATTTACTAGTACCCATGTCACAAGTTAGCTTGAAGGATGTAGAGATAAGGGAATTAAAGGAAGAAAATGAGAAAATCAAATCTGAGCTAACCAAAATGGTTGAAAATAAGAATAAAATATTACAGGATAAAGGTCAATTACAAAAGAAGCTTAATGAATTAAAATAAATGAATACAGGAAAGGGTCCTCTCTAGGGAGCTAAACACATAATTTGGGATACATTATCTGTGGACATTACTAAGTTCATACATTATTTGAATTTCATTGATGACCAAAGTACATTGGTTAATTTAGCCAATCAGAGATTAAAACTAGTAAATGAGACCATGGAGAGGAAGCCCCTAAGCACAGCTCAGAATGCATTAAATTTCTTGAATTCATTAACTTATCAAAAATTACAAGATATAGGGATTAAAGACAGAGTGGCAATGGTATGGTGGTAAAAAAGTTTCATTCACAAACATCATCTTATGAAGACAGTACAAGATAAGGTTGATGAGATGACTTTGTGTATTAATGATTTCAGGCATGCTTTTAAAGAATTGTTTGAAGATGGCCTTCCTTCATTCTGGGACGAAGAAGGACGACTTCTTTCTCAAGAACATTATTACATCCTGCTAGTACAAATCTGTATGGATCACTCTAAGTTTGATGATTTGGTAAAGGGGCTGGCAGGAAAAGTCATCGTAGACAAGTTAATAGAAGACTTTGAGATATTGCATAAATTTTTTATTGTCAGACGAGGGATGCCTACTATGTCTTATGAAACCTATAAGGATCTGGAAGTGTCTATTCAGGAAATGATTGAGTATGATATCCCAATATTAGAACCATGGAGAGCTGGGGAAAGATTCAGAAAAACAAAGTATATTCTTCTTTCGTGAAAATAGGTGTTGCACGTTATGGAGCTGCTTGTTTGAGCCTTGTTGTCACCAAGTTGATTTTAATTAAATGATCAGTTATTAGGATCAAAGCAAGTAGTGTATTCCTATTTGTTAGGGATATAGTTACAAAGAATTTGATTAAGCAAAGTATTCAGTTATTAAATCTTCTTGGGGGAAGAAATCATTTATGTATATATTTGCATTTACTTGATGTAATGGGGGTTGGAACCCAACTTTTGATGAATGTTTTTGAAGAAATATAATTTTTGAAATAGAAAAGTTGAATGCGTGTGGGTTATCATATATTCTTGTGCTATTTACATTACAGTTTGTATTTTCTATCCTGTGTGATCATTTTTCCAGCGTTACATTCCATTTTGTTTTCCTCGTATTTGAAGTGTAGTATTGAATGGTTGGAATTCATACTTGTTATGATTTGACTATTGTTTTATATATTTCATAAATGTTTTTGATAAAGTTAATATGGAACTCATATTTTGATGCTCTATATTGATGGACTGTTTATTATTTCTTCCTTTCCACCTGAACTCAATGAGTGATTGTAATTAAGTGGTTATCTTGCCTTTGATGAAATATCATGCATGCGATTTTGTGATACCTTTATGTATATTTGAATCCATTTCCCAATGATTATGTGTATCGTTTCAACCGTCTATATTATTTTCAAGTGTTGATTTTATATCTGGCCTTGTTAAATTTATATTTGAGAGATCCCTCTCTATAAAAAAAAGCAAGTTTCTTTCTGAAGTGGTTTTTGCTGTTGCCTTTGGAATTTACCTTTTACAACCTGGGTACATTCTGAGTGTTAACACAAGGGACAAGACATTTCATGTAATTAAATTTTGTAGAGTAGGTTATGCTCAACGAAATTACTTTCCATAGAACTTTCCAGAAACTAGGCTGAGGTTTCGATTTCATAAGGTATCCCCTCCTTGACTTCTTTCAATTTAATCCAAATAAATTGTTCAAACAAAAACACAGGGTAAGAAGGATATGGCACTCTAGTGCTTAACAGTTCTTGGGAAGGAGTATACAGTTGGTCCTTCTCCACCTGCATAGATTTGAGATTTTTCAGTTCCTTGAATTCTTTATGTATCCCTTCCCATTGTAATTTCTGGAACATCAATTAGTCTTCCCATTTCCCCCTCAATTCTCTGATAGTATTATCATGATCAGTGAGGGGAATCATTCCTTCTTGATACTTGTCCACCTGCCCCTTCCATTTCTTCACTTCTATTTCTAACAATGAGAGCTCTTTGATCAGCCACTGGATTCTTTCATATTTTACATTTTCCTCATCATCAAATTCCATATTGACAATGTTCTGGAAAAATTGCATTCATACCTTGCCATTTGATGTTTCATCTTGAGCATTCTGCACTAGGGGTGTAGCAACTTCCTTTTCTATCAAGGTTTCAGCAGTCTCTGTCTGAATAGGTACTTATGAAACCACTCCTGGGGGTGTTGTTTCTTACGTAACAACATATTATTTTTGAAACTCCCCTTCAATAACTTCAGCCTGTGTGGGCACTTCTGCCATTAATTCTAAGGGTGCTGGTTCTTGTGTGATAACATCCTTTCCTTGAAACTCTCCTTCAACAAATTCAACATTCAATTGTGAAGATGTTGGTTCTTTCATAACAATTTATTCTTGAATTTTTATTTCCACATCTTCCTAAGTCCCAGCTACATCTACTTGGAATTCAACCATGGCTTTCACAGAGAGATGCAATACTACTGGTTCTTGTGTATCAACATCCTGTCCCCCCATTTCTTCATGCTTCTAAAATTGCTCTTGAGTTACTTCCATATCTCTTGAAATATGGGACTATTCCCCAAATCTCTCAGTATCCCTTGATGATTGTGACTGCATCTATTCATCTTCTCCCAGCTCCACATTAGGGATTATTTCCATCTCAGGATCAGTTGTTCTTGGTTAAAATGGAGTTTCAACAAGGATTTATAAGAATGTTGGTTCTTGTGTAACAACATCCTGATTGAATTCAATATCTTCCTATTGCTGGGAATCCTCTATTAGCTCAGTATCCTGATATGGTTCTGGGGTCATAGTAAAAAATTCTAAGTTCAAGTTAGGAATTACCTCAATATCTAGTTTACCCACTTCTTCTTGAATGGAAGTTTCAAAAAAAAATTAATGAAGGTGTTGGTTCTTGTGTGACAACACCCTAATTGGCTTCAGTATTTCCTTTGTTAGGTTGATCCAGCATTTCTGGTGGTTGAGGCTATAATTTCTCATCTTCTTCCAATTCTATATCAGGGATCAATCCTACTTCTGGTTCATATTCTTTCCTTATTTCTACAACAAGTGCCTCTTGTTCATCTTCAGCTACTGGTGCAGGATTTTGGGTTCCAAATGAATGCACTATGACTGTGTAACCCAATTGACTAAATATTTTTCCACATGCAGGGAAGACTACTTTCTCCACTTTTTCATCCTCCTTAGCAGGAGATGATCCTTCTAACTGGTCTGTAGCTTCTACCAGTGTGTGCAGCCTTCTCTCTACATGTTTCTTACAAACCTCCTTCAATTCTCCAATTCTTTCTGAATAAATTGCACTTCTTCTTTCAGTAACCCATTTTCATACAAAATCCCCTCAATTTGAGGTTCTTTTATAACAGGCTCCCATGGAGCATTGTTTGTCCTTGGTCTCAAAATGGGAAATTCAATGCTTTCTTCAATATCTACCCATTTTGCTCGTGCTACTTCAACTGCTGTGACCGATCTCATTCTCCTTCTCCTCACTAGTCAAGATGCCTGTATTTCTTCTCTTGAACTTATTCTCTTCCTTCGAGGTACAAAGGATTCCAACATTGCAATTGATGTAGAAGGAATATTTCCTGTTTCAGCATCCCCTCTGTCCTCTACCATCTTTGTTTCTTCTTGAATTAAAGTTCCCCTCCATTTACAAGAGGATTTGATGGTGTGGACTTCTGCATTCTCTTATATCATCATAGCTCCCATAGCTTGAGCTTCAACTATTGCAACATCCAATGCTGCTCCAGTTTCAGCTTCGGCTACTGGAGCTCCCAAATTATCTATCTCCTCCATAGGGTTTTCTACTGCTACATCCTCCGCTAATCCTTCCTCTTCTTCTAATCCTATGTCAACTCCCCCCCTAACTAAATTGGAGGGGCTCTGGTCATCCCTTTCTTCCTCCAATTGAATTCCCAACAGAAGTGTAGGTGCCCTTACTTCCTCTCTGATTAAAATATTAGGCAAAAGTATAGGTCCCTGGGCTATCTGAGGTTGGCTAGTAAATTTTTCCCATATTTGATTTCTCTGAGCTAGGGCCCTTAAGATTAAAATTTTAACGAGGTCGTCATGGGTAAGGGAAGAATATGGATGCTTAGCTGTTCTAACAAATCCCGCCATGTGATGTAGGTATTTAAATAGAAAAAATGGAACATTAAGTAGATTTCTATGGCGTAAATGAGACAGTAGCCGAAACTCAGAATAATAGACAGTCTAGTACCTGCCTTCATAGGTGATATAATTTTTGAGGAAGATGACCACTTGATCCCATGGGAAAGGCAATGATTGTAATTCTATTCCTCATCTTGATGGATGCAATTGTTCACCTACCACCAAAAAGTCTTGTACTGCGGCGGCATTGGGATTTCTTCTTCCAAACCAAGCTCTTCCTACCTATGGGAGGCCGCTAAATTGAGCTACAATATCCTCAAAAAATTATATCCACAAACTGTTAACCTCCAAGTGGGTTTCAGTAAGGTTTAAAGTGAACTCTAGAGTAGTTTCACGATGAAAACCATTGAGACATTGGAAAAACTTAGTCCAGACCGTGACTTCGAAGTTTGACAATTCTTGCATGTTTGGAGGCTCATGCTAGGTTAGGATACCCATGTTATGTTTCCTTCTAAATTCTAGTATCATCTTAGCAAATTGCAAGATCAGACAATGGATATTTCAGCACATGACATGCATGAACAACGGAGGTTGGAGTTGGAAAATTTGGAAAGTTAAGACGGAAGTAAGCATAGAATAATTGGTAATATTTTGCCCCAAATTAGGAAAGGGTGGTGTTTGTGAAATAAATTTAGTAGCCATTAGATCGTGGGAATGGGAAGTTCATGAAGCACGAGTGTAACAAAAGATATAAAAAGGTAGGTATGATTAACTCTATCAAATCTGTTTAATGTTTAATAATGTAAATAACTAGAACCATACCTTAGTAATTATGGGATGAACTATAACTTCTCAAAGTAATACAGCGTGTCAATGTGGCTTTTAAATTTAAATATTATTGCATGCATGCTACCATGATCCTTCTCTCGACGAACCAAAAGTTGTCTTTTCGGTCCTGACAAAATCATAATTAAAGTTATGAAGTGAGTTGAAATCAGCAAAATCATGGGCAGCAGAAATTCTAGAAGAATTTGAAGGAGTTGTAGCCTTACTGTGGAGAAATTTGTAGGAGTTGCAGCCACAAGCCATAAGAAACATTAGCCAAATTAGCAGAGTCACATCCACTAAAAAGAGTCAAAGTAGGAAAAAATTTAATGGAGTCTCCGCTATGGTAACGGGAAAATGGATGATATTTTACGGTGTTGCAACAGTGACAAAACATAAAAGTAGGCAAGGTTTTACGGTGTTGCACCTGTAGAATAGGAAAATAGGCAGGGATTTATGGTGTTGCAGCTGCGGAATGGAAAGGTAAGTAGGGATTTACGATGTTGCAGCTACAGAAAGAAAAAGTAGGCATTGTTTTATGATGTTGCAGCTACGGAACATAAAAGTAGGTAGGATTTTATGGTGTTTCAGCTGTAGAATGGAAAAGTAGGTAGGGTTTTACAGTGTTGCAGCTGGGATAGGCCCGAAAGAAAAAAAATAGGAAAATTTTGTAGAGTTGCAGCTACCGAACTGTTCATCATTCAAATTTTCTTCTGTAAGGAGCTCTTCAAACAGAAAATTACAATAGGTGCTCATGGTTGTCAAGCCCAGTCATGACTATTTCCCCTTAATTAAATTCTTACATAGATTCTAAAAAACAAATCAATTGTAAAGGAAAATGAAAAAAAGTAAATAAGCATTAATTTATTTGTGTACAGAAATTTTGTGTGGAAATTGCAATGACTTTCTAAAGATTGATAGGGGCAGAGAAATATTCCTGCCCTTGATCAACTGGTATCCTGGATCAACTACAATCTGTGAAACAAACATGTCCCTTGAAATTGGCTTATGATATAGTCGCATCCTGTGACCGTTAGCAAATAATGGTGCACGATTCGCATCAATGGTGACCAGGCGGACTGTACCGTTGTCGAATTCTCTGTCTATCAAATATGGACCTAACCATATTGTGCGTAGATTAAATTTAAATTCCCTTTTGAATATTGAATCATATAATAGCACCTATTCTCCCTCACAAAAGACTCACTTCTTGATGAACCAATCATGCCAATTGGATCTCTATTGGTGAATTAATGTTGTCTGATCCACAAAAAACTATGTGTTTTTCCTCAAGTTCATTCAATTGATTCAATATATTCCTATGGTATTTAGTTACATATAAGTTTACCTCCATGGCTGTCTTCAAGGTTTGTATTTCGAATTCAATGGGAAATACAATTCTCTTCCCATACACCAAGTCATAAGGGGAGAAACCTGTAGTATTGTGCCATGCAGTGCGATATGCCCATAGTGCTTCTGGAAGTCTATCAGCCCAGACTCTGTGATATCTCCTAACTATTTTGGTGACGATAACTTCAATAACTTTATTGGTACTTTCCACCTAGCCATTGGCTCAGGGATGGTAAGGTGAATTTATCCTATGTTGAATATGGTACTTCTGTAGTAAAGCTTCAAATTTGTGTGACACAAATTGCGGTCCTCCATCTATGATTACTTCCCTGGGTATTCCAAAATGGGTAAATATTTCTCCATACAGGAAATCTATTAGAGCATGGTCATTGGATTTCGCCAAAGCCACAACTTCTACCCATTTTTTCATGTAGTTGGTGGAAAAAAAAATGTAGGCTTTTTGTTTTGAATGAGGATTGATATGCCCAACAAATCTAAGGCCCATCTGTCAAAAGGTTCCACCACCAACTATGGTAGAAGAGGCATTTCATCCAATCTATTAGGTTGGCCCATTCTTTGATAGCAGTCACAAGATTGGACATATTTCTTGGCATCCCTGAAAACTGTTGTCCAATAATAATCCATTCTCAACACCTTATGACCTGTTCTCCTGTCTGCAAAATGTCCCCCACATGGATTATCATGATAGGCCTTCAATATATGGAAGAATTCATCGTCCCTTACACACCTCCAGATCTCAAGATCAAGACCTGTGTAGAAAACATGACTATATATCTAGCAATACCTAGCACTTTGTTGAATAATCTTCCTTTTATCTCTTTTTGACAAGTGTACCAGAATCTTACCTGCAACCAAGTAGTAAGCAACATTTTCATACCAAGGGGAATGAGTTGAAACTGGAAACAAGTATTCATCTGGGAAAGAATCCTCAACTGGTATGCTGTCATCACTATTAGTAAAACGAGATAAATAATCAGTAACAACATTTTATTTCCTAGTCCTGTCGATAATAGTAATATCAAAATCCTGTAATAGTAACAACCATATAGTTGTCCTAGCATTTGTAACTGGTTTTTTCATTAGATACTTGATGTCTTAGTGGTCAGTATGTACAAAGGAGGGATATCCTGTGATGCAGTGTTTAAATTTGTTAATGGAGTAAACAATGTCTAAAAATTTCTTCTCTATAATAGTATAATTGAGTTCAGCAGGGGCCAAGTTCTTATTGATGTAATAAATTGCATATGGTGCTTGACCATCTTGCTTACCTAATACTGCTCCAAAGGTAGTGCATTGAGCTGCAAAAATACTACATTTTATTCATCATTTCACACACTATTTATCACCTTATTCCATTATATCCTTCCATAAAACCATTAATATTCACCACTTTCATAATAAATATGGGTTTATTACCATTTTCCAAATCATTTATTTTCGAGTATTTTGAGTGAATTTGTGGTTAATTATTGAGAAAAATAACATATTTTCATTATACTTTAAAGTTGGGTGAGTTTGGTGATGTTTACAGGTGTATTTGAAGACTTTAACAAGCTCAAAAGTGACCACCTAGTCTCAGATTCGAATTTCATCTTCTAGATGTGGCCTAATTTCAAGGAGAAGATCATGGAAGTGTGGAGAGAATATCTCATCCAATATTTGTCAAGAATACAAAGGGATGAGTTGTATATTTGTTGATAATTTAAAGGGATGAGTTGTAGATTTGTTGAGGATTTGAGGGGATGAGTTGTCTATTTGTTGACAATTTAAAGGGATAAGTTGAGAGAATAGTGAATCTATAATTAAGATCAGTTATCTTGAATTCATGTATAAATAGGAGGGCTCTTTGTTATAGCCCAAAATGACACATCTCTTCCTGTGACCACTTTCCCATGATTTCGTCGCATGTCGGCACTTCATGAAAGTCACTGAAAGTCACTGAAAAAACACCCATCTTGGAGGACCCATATCTTGAGTTCTGTAACTCTGTTTGACCTCATTTCCTTGCCATTGGAAAGGTATTTCAGTTAGCTAAAACTTTCCAGAAGACACCAAAGTCTGAAAATGCCCAAAAATACCTTAAAAATGCATTTTTTGTGTATACGCGACTCTCCTTAAGGCAAAGTCACATATCATACGTGAGTATCATGTTATACAAGTCGCGCATGCATATATTCGCGGGTTGCTCTTGTGTAAACTTGCGTATCATGCACGGGTTTCTCTCCTTCAGACCCGCGTATCTGTTTCTTAACATTAAAACATAAAAACACGCCTTTTGAGTTAGTTTGGGTAGTTATGCAACTGACTCCTTCAGTTGTAACCACTTTGGCTTCGCCCCTAACTCTTCTTCATCATATAAATAGAGGTAGGGAGGTTCATGAAAGGGGAATTGGAATTTATTCATTGTTATTCTGGCGGAATCAGGACTCTTTTTTCCCACACCTTTGCCTTGGAGGTCTTCCCCTTGTGTTGCAGAGCTTGGAGGCTGAGTTCTTTGGAGAAGAGAAACAGCAGATCCAGATCAAGGTTTCGTGAGATGCCAAACTTGGAGAGAAGGTATATTTGTACTTGTTTTCAAGATTAATAAAGATGTGATGTCCTTCTTCTTCCCAAATCATTGTTCAATGTGTGATTGAATCTTTGTTTATGATCATATGATGATGTTATTCAGATCATTAGTTCATGTTTATTTGATTATCATTGTCTTATATGTGGTCATAATGGTTTGAGGAAGGTATAACTTGTTTTGCAGGTCTCTTGGAGCGAGAGGAGCAAGAAGAGGATTGAAGAGAAAGCTTGGACCAGCCTTCAGTTAATCAGGTGTGGACTTTTCTCATCTCTGAAACTTGCTAATATATGCTTGCTGAACATTGTGCATCTCTCTTTCAACCCCAGTACGTTGATGGCCTCTTAAACCCTAGCCATAGGATACTTTCCTTTACAACAGAACTGGCGACTCCGCTGGGGAGAGCCTTCTCTGTTTGGGGTTTTTCTCTTAATTTCTTTTCAGCTTTTGCATTGTTTCAGGTCCTTCTTACCACTTAGGAACACCTTGTAAGTCTGATAGCAAACCTTCCCTGCCTTTCTAAGGCAGTTTGTTGATCTTTTTTAAGATTTTCCTCCCCATTCGCGACTTGCTCTTCTGAACAGTCGCGAATACAAGTTTGCATGCGCGGGTTGTTCTATTGAACAGTTGCGTATCATTCGCGACCTGCCCTTATAAACAGTCGCGTATATACCTGTAAGTTAGGATTTTTAAGAAGTGTTTTGCTTGTTTCCTTTCTTTGGGTAATCCCTGTTTGTGAGTGGTTTCTCTTTATGAATGCTGTGTAGCTTGTCTGAAGACTTGTGGTGATCACCCTGCCTGCTTTTCCAAAAGCCTTTGAGTCTTTTTGCTTGGAGTAATTCTCACTTGTCTACTTTATTAGATCCAAGTTTGCTCAAAGCACAGTGCATTTCTTGGTGCATGGTAGGTCTGTTAATGTCTTCTGCGGGTGTTTGAATCCAGGGAGTTTGTGTCTTTCTTTTTGTTGTTCTTTATCTAGGTGGTAAGCCCCTTTATAGCATTAGGATTTACTCTTTGCTCTTTTACCTACTTCCTTTGCTTGGTTTGCTTTTGGCCTATGTTTCTGATCATCCTCTGTTAGTGGCCTTTGTTTGATTTCAGAAGCTTGTTGGTGATGGTTTCCTTCTTCTTTTGTTGGTTACCTTTACTTTGCCAAAGTTGTTGACTTGTCTCTTATGCAAGCCTTCCTTCCAAGTAGAGTTTATGTTGACTTTAGTTTGGTCTAGAGTTTGTTGGGTGGTTGTATAGCAGAGATCCTTTTGCTTTGTTCTTGTTATCTGCATGCTTTGCTTTGTAGGTAGCTTTTCTTTTGCACTTATAAAAGAAAATTAAAAAGAACTTGTTTTTGTTGCTTTCCCCCCTACCTCTTTCTTTGGTTTGACCTTGTTGGACAAGGTACTGAGCAGCCTTTGTTTGTAGGTTTAGATTGATTTTTGGGACCTCTTTGGCCTTTGTTTATGTCAGTCTTTATGCTCAGTCTTTTCATTCCAAAGTTGTTGGCTTGTTTACTTTTGTGAGCCTTCCTTTCTAGAGAGGTTTATATTCAACTTTAGGGAGACCTAGGGTTTGTTTGTTGGGGTATAAAGCAGTTGTCTATTTTCTTTGATTTCAGTACTTGTTTGCATAAGTAGATAGGCTGATTTTTCTTTTGCATTTATAAAAGAAAAATACAAAAACATGTATTTGCTTTATATGCATGTAGATT
>LPNX010762152.1:182805-196017 GCA_001517045.1 Pseudotsuga menziesii
AATCCATGGTTCTACCGCTGTATCTGGGAAGCTCCTCTCAAACGGGAGTTAAGCACGAGGCCACGTGGAGGCTTGGACAGAGGGGATAACCCCCCGAATCCTTGTCAAAACGTAACCCAGGACTTTTGCGCATCTGAGGATTCTGTCTAGGCAGAATTTCAGGCTCAGCTACCCTGCTCATGCGTACGAGTCCGGCTTGCGACTGTCCCCCTAGATAGTAGGTATTGTCAAGGTAGCCTTTAGTCTCTTTGACATCTAGGGTTCATACACAGGTAAACCGAAAGGTTATTTCTGGTTGACCTTGGACAGACTTGGAAGGTAACCCTTGTGGAAAGTGCAGGAGGGTGGTGGGTGATTCCTCCGCTTGCGCCTGAGAACCCCTCAAGGACGCCAAGTAACTGTCTATCAGCCTTCTTCTGGAAGGTATATCTTTATAGCCTGTTTATATTGCTTGAGACTCTAGGATATTTTTAGTGAGTGCTGTGTGGTTTGTCTGTACTTAGTGGGCCTTTAGGTGTCTGCTTTGTAATTTTGGTTGACCATCAACCTCAGACTTTGTCTCTTGTTTTGAAACTATGGCTATCACCCCTTTGAACACCAACCAAGAGATCCCTTCGATGGGAACTCCTTGTCCTATTCCTCTCACAGGGAATGTTGGTGTTCCCTTGATGGCCACCTTGAATCTTCCGGGATTCACCCTAGGGCTACCGGTGTGGTTGTTTTCCACTCCAACTGTCCTGAATGCTCCTAATGCTTCTCAAGTAAGCTCCTTATATCAACGGCATCAAAACAATGCTACCCCTTCATCTGTAGTTAGTTCTCCTCCTCCTTCTACCTCATGTGGTGAAAGTACTGATACTAGTAATCGGCAGTCTAAAAGGAGTAAAAGAAGGAGGAATAGGAAGAAAGCACATAAGCAAGGGGGCACCCGTTCAACCTCTGCAATTCAAGTTGAACCTCACCACCCAACCTCTGTTTTTCAAGCTGGGGGCACCCATCCAACCTCTGCAAGTCATGTTGGATCTAGTCATTCAGCATCTGGTGTTCAAGCTGAGTGCACTCGTTCAACCTCTGGTTTTCAAGTTGAACCTCCTCATCCAACCTCTATTGTTCAAGTTGGATCTATCCATCCAGCCTCTAGTGTTCACGCTGGTGGAATCCTTCAAACCTTTCCAGGTCATGTCGGATCCGGTCACTTAGCCTCTGGTGTTCAAGCTGAGTGCATCCGTTCAACCTCTGGTTTTCAAGTTGAACCCGCCCATCCAACCTCTGGTATTCAAGTTGGATCTATCCACCCAGCCTCTGTTGTTCACGCTGGGGGCACACACTCAACGGCTGCAAAGCACGTTGGTCCTAACCATTTAGCCTCTGTTGTTCATGTTGATGGTGCCCGTCCTACCTCTGCAAGTCAAGTTGGACCTAGTCTCTCAGCCTCTGCCAGGCACGCTGGGGGCAGTCTTTCAGCCTCTGTGGTTCAAGCTGAAGACAACCCGTCAACCACTACGAGTCAAGTTGACACTGTTGACAAGTCTACCTGTTCAAAACACAAGCTCAAGTTTCCTTGTAAGCTTTGTGAGGGAGACCACCTTACTTATAAATGCCCTTCTATTGCTGAGGTGCGAAGAGTTTGGACTCATGGTCATCCCGTTTTTGAACATTATGGAGTCTCTCAACAACCAGCCTCTCTTAGTGAGGTTGGATCCAGTCACCCAGCCTCTGTTGTTCACGTTGGGGGAAAACTCTCATCCTCTGCTAGTCATGTTGAGAGAAAACAGTCATCCACTGCTAGTCATGTTGACTCAGTTGAGAAAACTGGTCGTTCGAAGCATCATCTTAAGTTCCCTTGTGTGCTATGCAAGGGAGATCACCTTACTCATCTATGCCCTGCTATCCCAGAGGTGCAAAGAGTGTGGTCCAAGACTCATGGATTTCTTTCTTCTGAACACCCTATAGTTTCTCAACATCCTACTCAACCTTTGGTTGATCAAGTGGTCGAACAAATCTCAGATTTGGTTGATCCCACTCTTCTTTCAGAGAGTGATCGTCATGTGATTGAACCAATGCATATTTGGTCAATCCCACTCTCCCTTCGGAGAGTGACTTTCACGAGGCGGTTGAATCGATCCCAGTATTGATCAATCCCACTCTTCCTTTGGAGAGTGAAGTGTCTACTAGTCACATTTTCTTCACTGCCAGTTCAGAACTTACTGAACAAGGGGGCACTGAACTTGTTTCGGATCAACCCCCACCAAGCCCTCGGATTGCTTCCTTTGATTGGGATAGCCTAGTTGAGCCGCGCCTTCCTTCCCATGCACCTTTTCAGATAAAGGTCAAAGTTGAACCCTATACAATTGCTCGTTGCATTGTTGATGAAGGAGCCTCAGTTAGTATTTTGTCTGCTCGTGCTTGGCGAGGCATGGGATCTCCCAGCCTTGTGTCGACTTCTAGTTAGTTACTGGCGTTTGATAGAAGAACTTGTGTAGCCTTGGGAATTCTTGCTCAAACACCTGTTACTTTGGGTGGGAAGACCGTCTTAGTTGACTTCATGGTGATAGAAGACCCCTTGGACTTCAATAAGCTCCTTGGACGTGATTATGTCTATGCCATGCAAGCTGTGGTGTCAACATTCTTTCGTGTGATGTATTTTAATCATGGCGAAGAAATTGTCACTATTGATCAGTTGGATTTTCTTGATCCGTCTCCTGACCTAACTAGAGACCAGGTCTTTCCTTTATTGGTTCCCAGTGTTTCTATAGACACCACCCCACCACAGGTGAACTATGTGGCCTCTTGTCCTTCGTGTTCAATTGCTACTGAGAAGTAGCCTCTGTTTTCATGCTTACCTTCTCGGGACTTGGTCCCAGCAGTTGATCGGGTGAGTCATCCTATATAGACTGTAGAGCCTACTCTCCACTCTGTTGATCCATTTGAAAGTTTAGACATGTGTCCTATCTCAGAAGATCTCCTTCCTTTGGATGAAGTCTTCCTAGAGTCTTTGATACAGTCTGATCTTCTTTTGGATGTTGGTTTAGTTGTGACTAAGTCTAACCCTGATTTGCCTAGTAAGCCTGACCTTTCTTCTTATGTTGGTCTTGTTAAGTCTTTTGACTCTTTTGAGCAGCAAATCAGTGATCCTGATGAGTTTGATTTTTCTTATGAATTTTTTGACTCGTTGGATATTGAGTTTGTTCCTGCAGACTCTATCTCCCTTGTTGATTTTTGCTCTCCTTCTGAGGTTGATCCTATTGATTATAAACCCTCGAGCCTTGGTTCTATAGAATCCTCTTCAGTTGATTCTGCCTTGACTTTACCTTTTATAGAATATAGCAAAGTCACATGTGTTTCTGCCAAAGTGACCCGCATCGGATCTTTTCTTCTGAATATGATCCTGATGTTGTTGTTTCTTGGAGACAGGTTTCTTAGTTGGATTCACAACTGTTTACTAACCTCACCTTATTATTCAAGTCGTAATTGCATTTACATGTGCCCTGCTTGTGCTCATGAGCCTGATGCCGGCTTCCACGCTTTTAGCTCGTTGTATAAGCCCTCATCTTTGTTCTCATCGTCGCTAAGCCTTGTATCATTTTGCCTTTGAAACTTGACACCCTTTACCCCAAGGAGACATTCCCCGAGTGTCCTTATCTTGCTCACTTTCCTTGCATTATGCATAGGTTTGTTCCTTGCGCTTGGAACTAGTTTCGCCTACCTATGACACTCATCTCCTCGCATTTAGAGCATTCTTTCTGCTTTCCTTCGAGCTCGTTAAAAACAGTAAGGAGGCCGCGAGTTGACTTTTCCGGACTCGTTAAAACTTCACGGGGAAGATTATGAGTTTCTTTAGGCCCAGGTCTGACTCCTCAAAATAGACTTGACTGCTGAGTAAACTTGTCCGTTCAGGCTCATTAAGAATATGTGAATGGGCATCCACATTGGTGGTAGGTTATCTCTTTCTCGGACCATGTGGAATAATACGAGAAAGGATCCCTCTCTTTCCTACTGAATTGAGAAGAGTATTCTCAGGCATAGATTTATCTCTTTTCTGGACCTGAGGGACTAAACTTACGGAAAAGGACCCCCTTTATGAGCTTAGTTTTCTCTTTTTCGTGCTCTGGACCAAAACATGAAAAAGATTCCGAGTGTACTTTATGTCTTTGTCATGCTCGTTAAACCCTAAAGAACAAAGCATCGATTTTATTGTTGTAAGCTCCATTTCTCGTAATCAAATGGATCTTTCCGAGTGATCTTGCCTTCCTTCACACTCGTAAAACTCAGGCTGTATATGCTGCTTTTGAAGGAGCATTGGGTAGGTGGTAATTTAACCTTTTTCGGACCTTCCTGACTAATTACGAAAAAGGTGCGCCTTTTCTTCTTCAGAAGTTAAGAGAGTTCTTCTCTGGTTTGTTTTATACTTTTTCGTCCTTAGGAGACTAAATTGTACGAAAAAGGACCCCCCCTGGAGTCTTCTTTGGAGTTTTCAGACTCTCTAAACTATGAAAACACCATCGAGCATGTACTAGTTCGGGCTCGTAAAATCCATGAATTAGTGCTTTATCAAGCATTCTTCTTTCTTTTCTTCGAGCTTGTCAAAAAATGAAGATGGTCCCGAGTTTGCTTTCTTGGACTCGTTAAACCTTTACAAGAAAGAGGGGAAGGGGAAGGTTATTTCCATGTCTTTTTACATCATGGCAGCAAGTCTTGTTTTCTTGAACAAAGCACCAGTTTTGAGTCTATCAACAGTTGGGTCCTAGTCTTTTGACCTTATCCTGATTCAGAGTTTTCTTACTCCTCCAGTTGGTCTCTTTTCCAATTCTATGGGGAATCTGTCAATGTCTCCTACATTGTAGATTTGTTTCGTTGGTCCTATTTTGTGTCAAAAGCTGCCTAAGTCACTTTTGTGTCATGCTCACTGTTCAAGGATTAAACCTTTGTCGGCCATTCTGCAGTTGCCTTGACCTTTTGTGTCGGCCATTCCCTGGTATCAGTTCATTACATTATGTCTTCAGTGGTCCTTTTTGTGAAAATTCAGTACCAATTCTAGATCCAATTAATCTTGGAGTTACCTCGTGTTGGATGATGAAGGATGCCTTAATGCCTTCCTTCCAACGGATCTCTTGCTATCGACTGAAACACATCTTGCTCTGGGGATGAGATTTAGAGTTCTATGACAGTACCTTGGGAATTGTTGTCCTCAATGGCAATTTCCCTCGCTATTGGGTAGTTGGGAATACCTTAATGTCTCCTACTCGATAGATTCTTCAAGTGTTCGACTTGAGGTCCTTGTAATCACACTTGTTAGAATGTACTAGGTACCTTGGGGACCATTTTCATTAATGGTGGTTTCCCTCGTGTTTGTTAACGGTTTTCATCATTGACCGGTAATCAAACGGTTTCCTCCATGTTCAACTTCAGCTCCTTTATTCGCATGGTTAGGATTCGTACCTTTTTTGGGCGGTTTGGATTGAAGACCTTGGGCCGACAGTAGCATTGCCATTTTTTGCTATTGCCCAAGTTGCACAAGACCTTGTTATACTTTATATGTCATTTTGCTGAGACATAGATCCACCTTGTATTTTTTTGGCTGTGATCGATTGTTGAGTATGGATCCACCTTGTTCATTTGTGGCCATGACTCCTTTAGATTTGATATGGCGCCTTTTTTGCATATTGAGCGACCATGATAGTTTCATCAGTTATACATATGTTGGATCCGCCTGTATCTTTATGGCGATGTTTTGTATATGGACGCGTATGTTCTAGAGATCAGTTTTTCTGACATTTATCTCTCTTACAAGTACCTTCACTCGAGCCTTTTGATCTTGGATTCTCTGCTCTCTCCATACTCAGCTGTTTCCTTTATAATGTATTTCGGCTATCATCTTCTCCTCTAACCTCACACATTAGGGGGCATCTGTTATAGCCCAAAATGACACATCTCTTCCTGTGACCACTTTCCCATGATTTCGTCGCATGTCGGCACTTCATGAAAGTCACTGAAAGTCACTGAAAAAACACCCATCTTGGAGGACCCATAGATTGAGTTCTGTAACTCCGTTTGACCTAATTTCTATGCCATTGGAAAGGTATTTCAGTTAGCTAAAACTTTTTGGAAGACACCAAAGTCTAAAAATGCCCAGAAATACCTTAAAAAATTCGTTTTTTTGTGTATACGCGACTCTCCTTAAGGCAAAGTCGCGTATCATACGCGAGTCTCATGTTATACAAGTCGCGCATCCATATATTCACTGGTTTCTCTTGTGTAAACTTGCATATCATGCGCGGGTTGCTCTCCTTCAGACCCGCGTATCTGTTTCTTAACATTAAAACATAAAAACACACCTTTTAAGTTAGTTTGGGTAGTTATGCAACTGACTCATTCAGTTGTAACCACTTTGGCTTCGCCCCTAACTCTTCTTCATCATATAAATAGAGGTAGGGAGGTTCATGAAAGGGGACTTGGAATTTATGCATTGTTATGCTGGTGGAATCGGGACTCTTTTTACCCACACCTTTGCCTTGGAGGTCTTCCCCTTGTGTTGCAGAGCTTGGAGGCTGAGTTCTTTGGAGAAGAGAAAAAGCAGATCCAGATCAAGGTTTCGTGAGGTGCCAAACTTGGAGAGAAGGTATATTTGTACTTGTTTTCAAGATTAATAAAGATGTGATGTCCTTCTTCTTCCCAAATCATTGTTCAATGTGTGATTGAATCTTTGTTTCTGATCATATGATGATGTTATTCAGATCATTAGTTCATGTTTATTTGATTATCATTGTCTTATATGTGGTCATAATGGTTTGAGGAAGGTATAACTTGTTTTGCAGGTCTCTTGGAGCGAGAGGAGCAAGAAGAGGATTGAAGAGAAAGCTTGGACCAGCCTTCAGTTAATCAGGTGTAGACTTTTCTCATCTCTGAAACTTGCTGATATATGCTTGCTGAACATTGTGCATCTCTCTTTCAACCCCAGTACGTTGATGGCCTCTTAAACCCTATCCATAGGATACTTTCCTTTACAACACTCTCTCCTAATTTTGTTTAAATATCTCTCTAGTGGTTTTGTTTATGGAACTGGTTCATCTTTTTAGATAGTCATGGATTTGATCTTGTTGTAATAGATTTTATATTTTGGAATAGATAGTTTGATTTCTCCATATTTTGATGTCTTGGTTATGAATTAGTTGTATTGATTTTATGTGAGCTCACAAGTTAATGATTGTTTTCTTTATCCCAGTTTATTTCATGCAATTTTAGTCTTTCTTTATCAAGTTAATTTATGCAATTTTATGTTTTCTGTAATTAGATTTATTTCGATACAATTTCCTGTTTTTATAACTTAGATTCAATTTTAGTCATAGATTAAGTTCAGCGACACTCTGCCCCTGCATATATTTTGTTTGTACCTCATAAGTATACGCTCTCTCTGGGTTGACAATTAAATCGTTGGAATTCTATTATAACTTGTTTAATAATATTTGCACCAACATTTTGGCGTCGTTGCCTGGGAGGTGCTAAAAGGGATCACAGTCTAGATAGATAGATAAATTAATTTTACATTACACATCAAGGGGGAGGGGAAAATGGTAAGATGCAAGGACGACTTCACTACGGAATTTCCAGGATTTCTATGGTGTAATAGCTAGACGCATCCACTATAGTGGGGTGCCCTAAAGCCTTACTGTTTCTTTGATTGTTTTTTGCAAAGTGTTTATTTTCCCGCAAGTTCTTTTATTTTTTGCAAATGCAAGTTTGTTTTATGAAAGTTGTCATTTTTCAGTTACAGTTTTGTAGTATAAAGTTTGGATTGCTTTCGTTTTTTAGCACCTTTATTTCATACTAACTTGCTTTCAATTTTTGTATATGTTCATTTCTGTTTTGTACAAGTTTTTGTGCACTTTTCATTTTTGTTTTTTTTCACTCATTTTGTTCTAACTCATTTCATATTTTTTGTCACATTCGTCATGTACTCATTTTTTTATTATCTATTTTCTTTCTTTTTGCATTTGATTTGATTTTAGCTTTACGATGAGCATAAGCTTAGAGAGCCTCACTCATATCCTAGCAAAAATCAGGATCTCCTCTTCTTTAGAAGATGAGATCTTGACAGCAGTCAAAGATGAAATCACTCTTCCTAAAGCGAACAATGAAGAATTGACATTTAAAGAGTCATGCATATCAGATGAATAACACCTGTTCAAACTGGAGATTGAAGAAGATGAAGAAGGGATCTCATGTGATCATCATGCAAATAAAAGTTGCATCGAACACAGGTCCCAAGTAAGTATTAGGTTAGATCAAATTTTTTTTTTTTTTTGATTTTGTTAATTTACATTTACAATTTGAATATATTAGATTTCATTTTGTAAAATCATATGTAAATATTCTTTTACTACTTTTACATGTATGGTTCCAATAGAAATTTCATTACACGTAAAAGATTATAAATTCCAATTAGAGTAAAGTAGGTAGATTTTAGTTTTTATCTTTAATTCAAAAATTAATGTAGGATGCTTTAATTTGTTTTAATTAATTGTTTATTGAAATTTTCATTTTCTTGTCCTATTTACTATTCTGTTTTAATTTTGTTAGGAATTAAAAATAGTTTTAATACTTTAAATTTAAACATATTTATAAAGAAAAAAAACAATTGAAATCTTGATATCTTTTCAGTTTGAATTTTCTTTTTATTTATTTTCATGCTAGGAATAAAAAATAAATTAAGAGTTAGCTTCTTTTTATGAACAATTAGTAAACAAATAAATTAACAAACAAATAAAAATAATAAAAATTTATATAATTTTTGACATGTTCCTTTGTTTCTTTTTCTTTTTAGTTTATATATATATATATATATATATATATATATATATATATATAAACCTAAATAAAATAAGAATTTTCCCTTTATTTTTGTTAGGGATAAAAAAATCCAGGTTGTATTTAAGGATATTCTAAAATAAGATTAAAAAATATTAACAATATATGTATAATAAAATCTAAAGGTGTTATGCTCTAATTTTTATTTAAAATAAAAAATTAACATTATATACATTATGTTTCCTTTGTTAAGGTTTTTTTTTTTTTTTCTAGTATATCCTACTGTTATTAAAATTAAGAAAACCTGCAAAAATAAATAAAATCATTAAACATTATAAAAAGTGAAAAAATATACAATAAAAATTATATAAATAAATAGAACAAACAGTTTTACAGTCTATCCTACAAAACTTGCAAACAGTCCTCCATGCGCAACCTGCAAACAGTCCTCCATACGAAACTTGCAAACTTAATTTTTTTTAATATAATGATCGACCGATCCACAAATGAGAGATTTTCTGGATCGTTATTCCTGTGATTAAAATATATCCGAAGCCTGAAACCTGTTAGATGATAAACAATGAAACAACCCTGTGCATAATAGAAGATCTCATGCTCACCGAGATTTGCTCATTCCCGGCTTTTCCTAAGCTGTGATTGATAGAGGCAGATCTTAGCCGCTTGCTTATGGTCAAGGCCAGGGTTTTCTATTCCTTATTTGAAAGGATCTTGTATATGAGATTGATAGATGACTTCTGACTGGACCACCTAGGGCTATAAAACTGCCAGTCTTATCTAACATTGAAAACAACTTTAGGGATTAGCACTTTATTTAAGAATTCCATTCTCCCAATGAGCGCAATGACCTTTCATGTTTCCATGACCTTGAAAGGTAGGTGTTTTCTGGGTTAAACATTTTATTCATTGATCCCCACATCGAACGGTGCTTTGTACTTGCATGATCTGGTAGAATCCATGCACCTATTTCAAGCAGCCAAGCTAACAAAAGGCCCATACTCCAAGCGAAATTCAATTTCCGTAAGATACCTCCATGTTTCTAAAATTTCACAAGGTGATGAGCACAAGTATCTTCATCCTATACATTTCTGTAAATTCTATGAAGATATACACACAGGTTACTCTACATTTTGACAAATTCTATGAGGTGATGTGCCCATATAACACAAGTAGCTTGTGTAGGTTACATTTTGTGCAAATTTATAGCAAGTCGTAGTAATAGTCCAGCTCCAATGAAGAGTGATGACACAGTCGATACTCAACACCAGAATAAAAGAAAATGAAATCACACAGCTTCGAACGATAGTCTTCATCACTTCAACGATGATGTCATTCATGGCTTCTTCAATACCTGAATGATATGGGATACTTCCTCTTCACATAATTCAAGCATGATATCAAGATCCAATGCTTGTTTGACTATTTATATCTCTCATGTGAACTTGTGCTCAATCTACTAAGCATATTTCTAGAAATCCACTCAAACAAAGCATGTTACAGCCATAACACCATCATTTCAAACAACACGATGGACATTTTGGGAAAGACCAATGATTATCATACTATCACAAAATTTCTCCACCAAATGAGCTCAAGCGATATGACCATTGCTTCCAAGTGTCATTTTGACATGGTTTAATAATGGCACTTTGCACTGATAATGGCCATCCAATGAATTGGAGCTTGAAGGAATGTGAATCTCCTGCCCTAATTCTCTTAGTTTAGTGGAGCCACTAACAAACTCACAGAGAGTATGGCATAATGAATTAATGTTCTTGCTTTGTGTCTAAGATTAGTTGACATGTGTAAAAGCCATTTTGGGCTTGGCTATTCTTGGGTTAACGATTCAAACGCGTGGCTAAACGATAACATACCCCCATATTATTAGGACCTTTGATCTATTATTTATCTCATATCAACAAACACTACCTCGTGGCTAAATGCATGGCTTTTTCTCTAGCAAATTCGTAGGATGAACAACAACATTTGATAAAACCATTCACTACTTCTACAAATTCATACGCCATACGAGTTTCCTAGTGACATCTTTGTAGGAATTTATACTTGAAACAAACTCTTTCATCATGATCCTGATAAAATAGATCTCTATGGTATTAGAACCTCCGATCCATCATTTATCTCAACAAACTGATAATCTTGACTCTTTAATGTATGCTTGGCATTTTTGTACACTCTTCAGTTACAATTCAACCTATCGTATTCAATGGTGTGACATGAAAGATTGCTCTTCTCTGTGGATCCTGCACATTATCAAAACCAACCAAAATAAGAGATAAAATTAAAGTAAACAAAAACTTACCTTCTCTTCTCCATCAATTGGCATGCGATCACTTAATATGAGTTTAAACTTGTGCCACATCCTGCAATTTGGTTTTTCTTTCAATCAGGTTGGAATTTATAAACATTCATCTACCCGTGATTTTCTCATAGTCCCATAGCGAACTGTTGATGCCCTTCAAAAATTTCAATTCTAATGTGATACCCTTTTTTATTTTTTCAGCAATCAATGATTGTAATGCAAAATAGTTTTGCAAATTTATAACTTGAAATTTACATTTCGTTGGGTGTATGTATACTTCAAATGTCACCCTTTCTAAATTCACGATGTGATACTTTGAAATTTTTTCATTTTATTTTCTCCATGCTTCATCCTCGACCAAGGTAAAGTTATGAATGTGTTTGTTATTAATATCGCCAAGTCATACTTTTTAAATGACAGCATGTTTTACTTGTGGTATTTTCTTATAATATCCGCTTTCTCCTCATGTACTTAAAGATCATTTTAACATCCAACTCCATCCCTAAATTAAAGTAAATTCATTTTCAATATATTGAAAATGTAGAGATTTATTACTATATTTTATGCACTTTCTCTTTATATGATGAAAATTTTATTCTAACAACTAATCTCATTATTGCCTACATTTTGAACATATTTTGATCTGCTTCAGCATTGGAATTATTTAATAAATAAATTGTATGAATAATGGACCTTTATCATTCAATCTAAGGTTTGAGATTTATGGAATTTAGTAATGGTATTATTTTTGATAATATCGACTTAGTGCACCAACAACATCCATCTATTAACTATATTTGTTTAGAACCTCCATCACAAAACAATATAAAAATCCCAATCCCTTTTAAAACTGTGACCATTTTGAATTCAATAGTTTTCATATAAAATGAAAACCAAAACTTAATGAACAAGTAAAATTATTTTATTTGAAAATCAAATTAAAAATTTAAAGAGAATTCACTATGTAAACTTGAAGTAGATTAAGATGGAAACTATACTTTTGTCTATGGTTTCCCGATTGATTTGTCTTCTTGAAAATGACATGTAGTATATTTTTTACAATTCATTAAAATATTATTTTATGTGTATGTTTATGCATGGTTTGCTAGTAAAACTGACTTCTCAAACTTTTGTTTGGCCACACATAAACGTTATACTCATATCATCATTTAAATGTTTTAAGAGTATATTAATTAATAAATATTTAAATTTAAAAGATTTAAATATCAAATCATTAAGTTTTATTGAAAAGCCATTACATTTTAATAATAATAAAAAATAACTGGCTACATTTTAATAATATTACTAAATAAAAACATGATTGGGTTCAATTGCTTCACACCTTCAATCAAATGGAGGATTGTTTTATGATGAGACATTGATTTTGTCGGACAATATAAAGCATGGTTTATTTGTGCAAGGATAAATATGTAAAAGTTCATTATTATAAATTTTGATGAATATATTTAGATTATTGTATAGTGATCAATTCATAAAGTTATATTTCAATTGATTTTTAGAGGCTTGAGGATCAATATTTTAGTTAAGACAATAATATGATGAAAGTTAGTAAGATATATTTAAGAGAATTTGTTGAAGTTTTAAGTATGAAATTAGAGAATTGATGCTTTATTTGGAAAGAGGGTGAAAATTTATTTTTCTCTAGATTATCCATTCAATCCACTTAAGGTTGTCTGCATTGATATATTAAAGGAACAATAGAATGCTTTTGAGAAACTTGGTGTACATTTAGATGATAAGCCCTGAATCTCACTTGCATCCATATTTATCTTTCCAGGTCGCACGAGAATAAATGAAACATGGTAGGGATGATTTCCTATTCACTTATTCATCTTCTCGTCCTTATTCCTTTACCATTTTCTCATGATGTCTTTCAGAAATTTTTTGACAATTTTGAAGTCTGATACAAAAAGTCTAAATTGATGTATATTTCATCTTCTTTGAAATCAAAGGAAACTATTGTTGCAACTAATCCTTCTTCTTATTTTTTTATTTCTACATAGTGGGACCGGGCATATCTTCAGTTTGGGTGGGGGGGGGGGGGGGGA
>LPNX010762152.1:196167-246167 GCA_001517045.1 Pseudotsuga menziesii
GAAAACGTTTTAAAAAATAATTATGATAACATTATAAAAATAAAAATAGAATAAAATTAAAAAAGAATAAATAAAAAGTATTATGTAACAAATAAAATCATAAAATTAAAATTATAAATGAATCTAGAATCTTCTCAAAATTTTATGATCATTGCACTAACTTGTTTTCACAAGTCACTCAGAAACAAGTTTTGACAGGAAGCGTTGCTATTTTCAGGTATAAAAGCATTTTATTCTCTTCAACTTGGCTTGATTAAGAACATATTTTTCTATATTTTCAATGCTCTCACAAGTTGGTTGCGGGAAAATGCTAACCTCTTTTCAGAATCACATAAAATTTTCAAAAAAAAATGCTCGATTGAAATCTTGAAGAAGCTAAATTTCCACCATGTATGTCATGACATCCTAGTACCACAAAGAATCCTTTCAAAAACCAATTACGCCATGTCATGATTACTACCCCTTTTTCTTCCAAGCTTGTTCATCATTCATGTTAGAGTCTACGTTTTTACTGCCGTATACATCATGATTTCCCACATGTCTACCTTTCTGAGTCACACATAATTTCCTTATTTTCAGTTTCTCTTTTTCCTTATGAATAAAACCATTCAGCTTCCTTTCCATGACTACATTGCTTCGTTATCTCTGCTATAAAAATTGTTGACCTTGAGATCTTTCATCTGTATTACTACCACGTATTATGTACAACTCGTGTTGACTGATGTGGGATTCCTTAAGGCCCAAATTTCAACAAGTCTTGCCCCATCGACCTCAACACCTTATCTGGGATAGAGACTAGAGTTCATTTTCAGTACCTTGAGGCTTGTATGCCTTAATGGAAAGTTCTCTCACTGACAATCATGGGAATACATCAATGTCCCTTGATCATTAGATCTTGCAAGTGGCTCAACATCGACTCCTTTATTCACACTTTTCATGATGTACTTAGGTACCTTGGGCACTCATTAACATCAATGGTGATATTTCCTTGCATTGGTTAATGACATTCATCAATGGTCGGTAATCCAATGACTTCTTTCCATGCTCGACAATGACACATTTATTCGCATGGTAAGAATTGTACCATCGAGTTTTGTAGCAGGAAAAGAGTATATATTTTTCATGACCGTCATCAACAATTTTACAGCAGCATACTTCTAGCCATATGAGACTACAACAGTTCTACTTTCAGCTCTCATCTTCTACTTCATCCAATCAAGCAGTAGTTCTATAATGTCCCCAAAAATTGAAAATATTTTTTATTTATAGGCTAGTAAAACATACCTGAATGGGATCACTATTACTCATGCAGAAATTACACGTGTTACTTAAACTTTCGATCTCTTCATAACTGCTCATACTGTCTTAGTAATCTCTTATCCATTCAGTGATTATTAGTTCATTTACTTCTTATGTATTAGTTTTGTTATTTAAACTATTTGTACATCTTAGTTATTACTGTCGGTGAATTAATGAATTGTATAGATCATTATTTTACTCCTGCACATGTGTACTTTGTTTATTTTTTAAAAACTAACTTAACTTTGTTGATGGGAATAAAGTGGTGGAGTGAAGGGACTAGTTCTCCCATGACGATTTGAGAGGTAAGGTATTACTTGGTTATGCAAGCTTACTTAGTTCAATCGAGCTAATGCACCTCTCTCTTTTACTTATGCAGTTCATTACTTGTGATAGGATCGGATGTCAAGTGTGTCGACAGCCTTAGTTGTCGATAACCTGCTGCTAACTATTATGTTGCATATTAACTTGGTTTTAAAACTTGGTAAGTGTCATTATCGTCAATTTAGCTATTCTGGCTAAGTTTCCTGTACATTAATCATTCTTCATTATGGTTTTAAATTCATTATCCTGTATGTCATTAATGTCTCTTTCATGCTATGTATATTTTTACTATACTCATTAACTTCTCTTATGTTCTTTTATTGACATATTATTATATTGTTTTGAGAGAAGAGCTTTGGAGAGGTTATCATGGCATACTTTGTATGCCATGGTGCTTAAGCATAAACACCTAGTTACTAAGGTATTAAAACCCTAAGCTCTAAACCTATGGACTAAATATTATCTACATACCTAAGCAAGGGTCCTTAGACTTTGGACTAGCACAACCTATGACTAAGTATTATTGTAATAATGTCATAGTGAAAGCTTTGTAATATTTTAATGTTGATGTTAGAGTTTTGGGTGATATGATATATGGTATAAACCATATGTTTCCAGGGTTTAAGCGTTGGTATGGAGGTTGGCATGAAACGATACTTTGTAACAAGTCATGACTATGGGAGTGGGTTTGTTGATTCATTAATGGACTCCAGCCTGGTGCATTTAATGTTCATTTAAAAACGTGATAGCCTTCCCCTTAGGCTTGGCTCACGATGGATGTGCATTGCATTGTCATTTGGGGTTTCATTGTTTTGGCTCTACGCAGAGATATAACCATGGAGGAGGCCTCCATCTTGTGAGCTACGCTCACATGAATTTAAAAGCTAGCACATTATTTGGTTTACAATTTGATAGGATGGCATACTCCTCATCCCCATCTTGTTTTTTGCATGTAGGTTCCGAAAGGAATGGAGGGACCATGTGGATACGACACTGTTGGATCCAAGCGTTCATTCATGGCCATGGTAAGATTGTGAATCAAGATTATGCTTGTCACCTTTCAGCCCTGTGGGTAGAGTGAAGTTCGATTGGTTGTCTAGTTGGGGTTTGGATGCTGTAGCGAATTCGATTTCTCCTTCAGGCTTATGAATACAAACTTGGTTATTTTTAATGTTGGGGGCATTATGCCATGATTTGATTTTTAGGCCATTCAGCTCTGTGTGAATCCATTTTGGTTATGTAAATCATTAATATTTGGTTTTTGGGATTTTATAGCCATGTGCTGCACCATTTCTTGCAATGGTGCCATAGCCCATGGGCACGCTTGTGTAAAACCTTGTTCTCGGCCTTTAATGGAAACTGTGTACAGACATTTTGGATCTCTGTGTAAATAGATGTATGTATTGGTTTTTATAAAATGTAATGGTTAACTTGATACATTGTGTATGCAATTTCCTTCTACGTTTTTATTAGGCACTGTTTTGAAAATAGGTTGGGGTTTTAAAAATAGAGGCACAGGCCTTATTGGATGCTCTGTGTGTAATTGCTATTGATTAGTTTGGTTAATGAAATAATTCGATAGCATGGGTAAAGGCCATGCCATAAATGGAATGAGCCTTCCCACAGTGCTATGATAGCTTGAAGTTTATTTGATTATGGTTATTTGGTTCTTATGTAATTTGGGTTGTGGAAAAACCATGGGTTGGGAACCCTGGTGGCCAACGCTTATAGTAGGGTTATAATTATCGGACTGTGTATTAAAATGTTTAGTGGCTAAGGTTGTGCTGTAGCTAGAGTGTTATGCACTTTTTGCTAGCATAGGAATTTTAATTATATGGCAAATGGTGTGAATCGTGGCCTCTATAGCGATATAAACAATGGGTTTATAAAAAGGATTGACTCTTACTCGAATTGTTATTTAAAATGCATTTGATGTGTTGGTAAACACAGCCCAAATTCTTAGGGTATATTGTGGCCTCTGTGATTAATACTATGTGGTTAGATTTGGTAAACTTGGCCGTGGCCGGTGACTGGGTATACAACTTTCATCGATTTTGGCCAGGGCGATTTCAAGCTATGAATTTTTTTATAATAAATAATAGAAATGGTAATAGGTACTCTATGGATTTTGTTATGTGTTTTGATTATGGCGATAATTTATGTAAAGGTTTTTATTATGGATTTTAATGTTGTTTATGAATTGAATTTGTAACTCGTGAGGTTCGATACTACGACCTTTGTTTATTATTGCGACCTATATTTAATAATACAGAGTTATATAAACTATTACTTGGTAGAATTTTAGGTGGATGTTTATGATAAGATTTCGATGTTGTTTTATTATGACAAGATTTACTGTATAAGATATAATATTTTTGTTTGACTATGGTAAAGCTTGTTGAGTTATGTAATTTTATTTATCTAGAGTATTCTTAATGTAATTTGTAATATAGTTATAGAACTTGAAAGGTATTAGATGAGTTAATAAATTTTGGAATTTGAATGTATAGATTGACTTCATAAACATTTATACCTAATTGTCATATTTATCTATATATATAATTATCTTATAAAGTAGTTATGGTTGTAAGTAATACCCTAGGATATTTATATAGTATAATTATTTCTTTAAACTTAGTCCTATGATTAAATCTACTATAATTTGAACACATGTCTCTATTGACAAATATAATATGTCAGTAGAGATATAAATAATAGGTGAACATTAAATAGCAGGTCTAGATTTACATAGTCTACAATATTAATTTTTTGAATATGAAATGAATAGAGAAAAACAAACTTTAAAGATGGGAAACTAACTATATAAAGCCTATGATAATATTTACCATCCTAGGAGTATTGAAGAGAGATAAAGACCCTAGTAGAATCTAGGCAAAATATCAATTACCTAGGGTTAGTAAAATATATAAAAGCTTTTACATTAAGAAGCCTACATTTACCCTAGAAATGAACTTTGACATACTAAGAACTCATACCTGTAATTTATCTTCCTGAATCTCCTTTAATGGATGAACCTACACTTTGTTTAAATAACAAGCATTATCAATTTAAGACAGATATGAACTCTGATTTTTTATGACCAAATCACTTGGGAACTACCACGTTCCTCCCAACCATGACTCGGAACCGTTCCTAGTTCTAATCTGGATCCACCTGAGCTGGAATGCAACATGCAAGTAGCTTAGAGCTCCTAAGGTAGGGTTTCCTAACTAGTATTCATATTTTGAATCAGTCCTCTTTTCTTTGCAGAAGAAAGTTCTCCAAGAAAACACTTGAGAGCCAAAAACAGGCAAAATAGTAATTCCCCAAGATAAAAATCAAAACCCTAAGCCTTTGCTTGGCTTGAGTCTTTATAGGCAGAATTTTCAGTCAAAGGGGTAGTTAAATCAAGAAAGCCTTGATTTCTTGATTTAACCCTTTTAAATTTACTGGGGTAATTTTCAATTCTTAACCTAGGAACTTTTCAATAGTTCCTTGTAAATCTTTCATAGATATTTTCACTATTTATAAATCTTTCAATAATAAAATAGTAATTGGTGGAGCTTCTCTTCTTTCTTTATTAAATTATATAATTAATTATAATTAATTCTTTATATATACTATGTATAAAGTACATAGTATTAAAATACTTGTTAGCATTTGTCTTCGGGCATCATGTGTCATGATCCCTAGACTTAGCAACACTTCTTCATGGAGGTCAAGTAGATATATGGCTTAGGTCTACTAAGCTAGGAAACTATAAACATCCTTGCATGTTGGATTTCCCTCATATAATGTGGTATCTCTTTATTACTTTGATGAGAATACATAAATTCAAAATTTCATTTAATCACTTATAAATAAGTATGATGATGATCAATATTTTTCTCGAGCCGTTTTCGCTCAGAAGTTATTAAATTATTTTTAGTAACCCCTAGCACTTACTAGAGCCCATACTCAATGCTTATAGCATGGAGTTACAAACATAGTGCAATTCCAGAGCTTTCACTCAACACTAAATGCTAGGATGTACTTGTACGATACACCTAGGGATACAATGGCCAAATATCCAATGCTCCAAAGCAAATACCCAACATTTCCAATTATATTTTCATGTGTTCCAGATATTTATGCTCAACAGAAATGTAAGTACTCATGTCCTCCAGAGCCTCTCGCTCAACACAAAACATCTCATTGATCATGTGCTTCAGGGTCAATGCCCAACACAAAACATTTCATCAATCATGTCCTTTAGGGTCCATGCCCAACACAAAACATATATATATATACACATATATCATCAACAATTGGCTTACACCCAATACACAAAACAAATCATCATGTTCATACACAGTGGGGTCTTCGACCCAAAAATAAAACATCAATATAATCATCATGATCAATAAAATCATGCCTATAAATGGTAGGTCCAAAAATCAGGACATTACAAATTTAGTTCCTTCACTTCACACTCTATGATCTAGTAGTAGTATCAGCCACATTCCTATTGTATAGTTCATCATCTTCTTGGGTAAGTGGAGGTATGCTATTTTCTAATATATAATCATGCAATTCCTTAAATGCTAGAAAATGAATGAATCTGGAAAATTCCCTCACTACATTTCCTTTCTCCTTTTCATAAACCTAATACATCTTAAGTTGGGGTTGGGGGGGAGGGGGGGGTACTATTCATTAGCATTTTACATATTCATCATCTCATTTACCCTTGATCAACATGTCTTTCCCAAACTATGTTATATATCTTGGCATGATTCATAAGTATGAAGAAAAGGCTTTCTAATATACATTGATGGTTCATCATTTCTAATGCATGTATAATATTAAAATCTTATGTATTGCAGCAAAAATACAAATAAAGCGAGCAAATTTTTTTTACGCAAGAAACAACATTTGTTATGGTTGTCACACAAGAACCAGCCACAAAGATATATGAAGAAAAAACAAAAGAGAAAAAGAAAAATTGTTGCCACACATGCATTTCAAAATCATGAAATGATCTACTATTACATATCATCATTTAATGCCCAGCTCCAAAGCCAAAACATTTTAAAGAGAACCAATGCATAGTTGCATGAGGACATGAAAATAATCAAGCTGGACAGAATGTTGAGATGCAAAAAGACTACATTTTATTCATCATTTCACAAACTATTTATCACCTTATTCCATTATATCCTTCCATAAAACCATTAATATTCACCACTTTCATAATAAATATGGGTTTATATTACCATTTTCCAAATCATTTATTTTTGAGTATTTTGAGTGAATTTGTGGTTAATTATTGAGAAAAATAACATATTTTCATTATACTTTAAATTCGGGTGAGTTTGGTGATGTTTACAGGTGTATTTGAAGACTTTAGCAAGCTCAAAAGTGACCACCTAGCCTTGGATTCGAATTTCATCTTCTAGATGTGGCCTAATTTCAAGGAGAATATTATGGAAATGTGGAGAGAATATCTCATCCAATATGCGTTGAGAATCTAAAGGGATGAGTTGTATATTTGTTGAGAATTTAAAGGGATGAGTTGTAGATTTGTTGAGGATTTGAGGGGATGAGTTGTCTATTTGTTGAGAATTTAAAGGGATAAGTTGAGAGAATAGTGGATCTATAATTAAGATCAATTATCTTGGATTCATGTATAAATAGGAGGTCTCTCTCCTCATTTTGGTTAGAGATCTCTCTAGTGGTTTGGTGGTAGGGAACTAGTTCATCTTTTTAGATAGTCATGGATTTGATCCTGTTGTAATAGATTTTATATTTTGGAATAGATAGTTTGATTTCTCCATATTTTGATGCCTTGGTTATGAATTAGTTGTATTGATTTTATGTGAGCTCACAAGTTAATGATTATTTTCTTATACCAGTTTATTTCATGCAATTTCAGTCTTTCTTTATCAAGTTAATTTATGCAATTTTATGTTTTCTGCAATTAGATTTATTTCCATAAAATTTTCTATTTTCATAACTTAGATTCAATTTCAGTCATAGATTAAGTTCAATGACACTTTGCCCTTGCATATATTTTGTTTGTACCTCACAAGTTTACGCTGTCTCCGAGTTGACAATTAAATCGTTGGAATTCTATTATAACTTGTTTAATAATATTTGCACCAACATTTTGGTCGCGTTGCTGGGGAGGTGCTAAAAGGGATTGGAGTATAGATAGATAGATAAATTAATTTTACATTACATAGCAAGGAGGAATTCACTACGAAATTTCTGGGATTTTCATGTTTTAAAAGCCAGACACATCCACTACAGTGGGGTGCCCTAAATACTTATTGTTCCTTTGATTGTTTTTTGCAAAGTGTTTATTTTCCTATAAGTTCTCTTATTTTCTGCAAATGCAAGTTTTTTTTTTGAAAGTTTTCATTTTTCATTTACAGTTTTGTAGTATAAAGTTTGGATTGTTTTTTTTTTGGGAGCCTTTATTTCATACTAACTTTCTTTCAACTTTTGTATATGTTCATTTCTGTTTTGTACAGGTTTTTGTGCACTTTTAATTTCTGTTTTTTTTCACTCGTTTTGTACTGTTTGTCGCATTTGTCATGTACTCATTTTTTTATCTCTTTTCTTTCTTTTTGCATTTGATTTGATTTTAGCTTTACGATGAGCATAAGCTTAGAGAATCTCACTTAGATCCTAGCACAAATCAGGATCTCCTCTTCTTTAGAAGAGGAGATATTAACAGCAGTCAAAGATGAAACCACTCTTCCTAAAGTGAACAATGAAGAATTGACATTTAAAGAGTCATGCATCTCAGATGAAGAACACCTGTTTGAACTCGAGATTGAAGAGGATGAAGAAGGGATATCGGGTGATCATCATGCAAATAAAAGTTGCATCGAACACAGATTCCAAGCAAGTATTAGGTTAGATCAGTTTTGTTTTTGTTTTTATTTTGTTAATTTACATTCACAATTTGAATATATTAAATTTCATTTTGTAAATCCCATTATCAATTCAGATAATTTCCCTATAACATGGACAGTGGGAGGATCTCTAGGTTTTCTTCCTAGTTTTCTTGTACACATATCTTGAATAGTTATGGCATAGATAGGCACATCATGAAGGGCCTACAGCAATGGAATTTTGACATAGACATTTTATAACTCTCCTAAAAGATTAAATCGAGGTTTCTCCACTACCTTCTATAGTATTAGTATTTCAGGATATGGAGGTTCCCTAATCATTTGTGTAGGTTGTGTGTTAATAGATGTTTCTTCTTGTGTTTTAGCTGGTGTCTCAGTAGGAATTTCAATGTCCTCAATAATTGGGATCATTGCATTGGATAAGCACTACTGGTTCATTCTTTCTTCAGAAGTAGAGGATGGAACATCCTCAATGACGAAAGGCTCCACTACCCTCCTTGATCATAAGTGGATGTCATTACAGGGAACTGGAGTAGTGAGCAGGCATGTTGTTAGTCTCAAACTAGTGGACTACTTTATTTTTTGGGTTGGTATTAGGTTGAGTAGGAAGTTGTGGTCGTATAGGCATATTGGGTGCAACATTGTTCTAGATTTGCAGCTACGGCTACTGATACTACTGATATGGCGGAGGGTATTGTTGAGGAGGTTATGCTTGATGAGGAAACTATTGTTATAGAAACTATTGAGGAGGTTTACTACAGGGAAACTGGTTTCCTGGATGGAAGTTCCTCCACCCAGGAGACCAAGACTTCTGTTGGTTTGGTGGTTGTGTCCAAGAGTTCTAAGAGTTGAAATTTTGCATAGGAGGTTGAGAACAATACCATTGATGGTTGGAGTATGATGAAGGGAATTTTGTATTCATGTGATGCAAATTATTCCAATTATTCATGTTATTCAAAAATGGAAATGAGTCTCGATTCATACCTTGGTTTCGAGGTTGCCAAAGATTTTTCTGGGCAATGAAGTAGGCTAGTTCCACATCTGGAGTTGATGCCTATAGAACTGCCTTCACTTGAGGTAGTGAAAGGAATTCCTTTGTATCATGGTTTAGCTCACAGAGCTGACACACTTCTACTTTGTCGATTGGGCACTCCTTTAGGGGATGTTTCTTCCTACATTTAGGGAATAATACCCTGAGTGTTAGATCCTCTACTTCTTGTTTCTGCTTTTCCCTCGGGACATCTATTTCTGAGGAGATGGAGCTCATCATTTTTGTTTTAAAGTTCTCAAGAAGGTTGCCTATTTATGCTCGAGTAGCTCATCCATTGGATGACTTCTGTGTCTTTTCGAAGACATATCGTTCTAATTTATCCCATTTGTTTTTCCTGGAAGATCCTTTGGAATACCACTTGCATAGTTCAATAATATTTTCAAGGGATTCCTTTGAGATATCCCCCTTTCCTAGCAGGTTCAACATGTGTAGGAAGTCTTTCCTAATCCCACGAAGTAGGATTATATTGAGCACATATAACCCCATATTAGTCTGTCTATCTCTTTGCACATTGTGAAAAAGACTCTCAACAAAATATTCCAAGATTTTTTTATCCCTTTGTACCATCTTGAACAGTTCTTCTCTTTTATCTTTGGTGTTGCAGTACTCTTACTGTTTTTCTAGGAACACCTGTTTCATTTGGTCCTAGGTGGTGATAGTTCCACCACCTAGGCTCATGAACCAACGTAGTGCATTATCCTTCAAAGTAGCAGGGAAAGGTTTCAACTTCTTCTCACTAGAGGTGTAATCATAGCTGCGATAGAGGATGTCAAACTAAAAAAGGAATTCATCCATATCTTCTATCAGTTTTCCATGAAAACGAGGTAAAACTGATGGTGATATGTTTTTCATGGGGGCTATTCCCTCTGGCTGTTGAATGGGGAACTGGAGTGTGGCAACGGTCCCCTTAGGTAGGGGATCATCTTCATTATGATGATTTCTCCCCATCACCTATTCATGATCTTCTAGATTTCCTCTGTTATTCATGTTTTATTCTACTCTCTCCTCTCTATGCTTCCACTAATTGTCCCACTTCTGATGGAACCATGTCCACTCCTCTTTTGTCACCACCTTCTTGTTAATGTGATAAATCAAGTCTCGGTTAGTTGATCCCATAGCACTAACTTTGTCTTCCTCTGCAGGGACACCTGAGGGTGTTCCAGTTCTCCTGTGTTCTCCACTGTGGAAACTGATGCTTCCACCCTTGGAATAATTGGTCTTATTCTGACGGAGGACCCCTGATGGTGAGATCTGGTAGAGGAACTAGTTCTGGAAACCAGATCATCAATGAATGTTATTCTTCCCAAGGTTGGATTTCTTCCATGACCTCGACAACCTACAATGTTAGTATTCTGGGGAGTTATGGGGGTTGGAGGAATGTCATGCTGTACCCTTCTCATATTCATTCAACCCAAAATATGCAAACTTAAAAACTAAAGAAAAATGAATGGATGCAACTACTATGGTGTCTAATAATTATCTTCCTCAGCAACATTGCCAAAATGCTGGGCACTCTATATGCAAGTTAATTAAATCCAACATACAGAATGTTCAATATAAATTGTCAACCCAAGAAAGTATTTTTATTGCAAAGATAATTTACACTGTCTATGCTTAAACACTAAGTAGATGATGCTATTGAATGAACTATCCTTGCTGTTTGTTCAACCCAACTCTTCCCGTGATTAACTTAATCTAATTTACCTTCCTAAGAATGCAGAATTATGATTACCTTCTTACAGCTTTAATCTAGAAATAAAAGATTTAGGAAAGAAACATCTAGACTTAATTTTGCAGAAAGTTAAATCCTAATATACCAGGCCATATGAATATCCTTTAAAACTATCTCAATCCAACTTAATCTAAGAATCATAAATGCAGAAATTGAACTGAACAATTATAACTGTAAATAGATTGAATTAGCAAAACTCAAGAAAGGCAGCAATTGAAAGAATCTAGGGATGAGCTTGACTATTACAACTATCACACAAGTGCATAAGGAAAATTAACCTACACAGTCGACTGTCACACCACTCTGTTGCAACTTACAGGAATTGCAATTATTGATCAATTGAGGAAACACACAATGAATCATTACTCTTGCATCTACTATAAAAGAATGCATCTACTGTAACATCCACACCACACAATAGAAAAGATAAATACCTAATTAACTCAGAAATATCTATAGGAACGCGGGCCTAACCTTCGAACAGAGACACCAAGGACTAACACAAGTTAAAACACATAAATCAGAAGAATCCTGCTCCTTGTATTAGATGATGGAATGAAAGTACAGTTTCTGTCACAACGTATACAATACGATCAATATTTTACAACCCTTGGATCTAAATAATTCCTAATATTTATACATCAGTCTTCATAACTTCTACCCACTAATATCGGGAAACCATGAAGATCTATGATATTCAGGATTTCCTATTACAATGCGTTTTTATAGCTATGGGTGAAACATAAGCAAGGAATATAGGAAGTTTGTTGCATGAGCCGATAATGAAGTAACATAACCCAATTAATAATTCCTTCGACAATTGTAGCTACCCTTGAATAATGGCGCGCTGCTAAGGCCGAGTCTATTGCAACCTTTCTTATTGTAGCTTGTGTAGAATGAGGATCTTTGACTGCGTTCCACCTACAAAGATGGCATCCATGGGAACAACTGGCAATAGATGTCCGTCTCTTCTAGAAACCACTAGACCTGATACACCTATATCCTTCACGTCTTGAGAAATCTTCATAAAATATCAACTTATTAGCATAATTAAAGAGGTAAATCCTTGTTTATTACAACCATAAGTATTAATAAGATAAAAAAATAAGTAATCACACCTATGAGGAATCGGGGCTCCAATGAAGGAAAAACATCTGTTTGGTGCATAAAAACGGGATAAGATAAGGCAAAAAGAGTATAGTGCGTGTGGTCAAAAAAGGGTCATTTCTGGGCCCAACAGGAGGCACTACCTAATGGAAAGGAAGTTCCTTCTAAAAACAGACAATATGAGTCTAAAATACTTGTTTCATTAACCGGATTTGAATGCGAGGCAAGACGAATGGTTGGATTTCCTAAGCGAGCACCATTTTGAGCTAAAGCATATTAAGGACAAGGAGAACAAGTTTGTCTATTCTTTGAGTCGACAATATCACATGATTTATGAGGTGGCTTTGAGTGAAACCGATACAGAATTGCATGAGAATATTAGAGCGACCAACAAAGTTGACCCATTCTATGTAGAGATCCTCAAGAAAATCCAGGAGGACAGGTTGTTTCAACAACAAAAAGAATACAAGGTCAACAAATCCAGACTATTATGGTCCAAGAATCTCTTGTATGTTCCATAAGGAGGGGACCTTCGATCCAACTTTCTCACAAAATTTCATCAAGGAACCCTACTCAGGGCACCCGGGATATCAAAAGATGATATCCACGATCAAGAGACACTTTTTATAGCCTAAGTTAAAGTCTGGCATTGCAATGTTGATTGCGAAATGTCAAGAGTGCCATCTAGTCAAGGCTGAGCATCAGCATCCCATGGGATTGTTGTAGTCGTTACCCATTTCAGAATGGAGGTGGGAGGTTATTATTATGGAATTTATCATCGGTTTACTAAAAAGTAAGAAGCAAAATGATTCTATTTTTGTGGTCATCAACAAGTTGTTGAAGGTGGCACACTTCATTCCTATAAATTCAACCTACAAGGTAGTGAACATTGCTGATATCTTCTTGAAATAAATATTTAGATTACGTGGGATACCCAAGGTGATTATCTCGGATCAAGATGTTAAGTTCACAAGAAACTTTTGGAGATATTTTTTCTTTGGATTGGAGACGTGGTTGAACTTCAGTATTGCATATCACCCACAGACAGATGGGAATACTGAAAGAGTAAACCAAATTGTCAAGCACATGCTCTGAATGTATGTCATGAACAATCCCACGAAGTGGGGGGATTACCTTCATCTCACAGAGTTTGCGTATAACAATGGTTATCAGGCTTCCGCTAAGATCATTCCCTTTGAGGTACTCTATGGATGGAAGTATAGGACATGGGTTACTTGGGATATCCTGGTGGATGGGCTCATGTTAGGGCCTGATTTGTTGATGGACTTGGAACATTTGGTTACCAAGGTCTAGATGAACCTTAAGGAAGCACAACAATGCCAGAAACGTTACATGGATTGGAAAAGAAAGGATAAGGACTTTCAAATAGGTGATCATGTTTACTTGAAAGTAAAATCCAAACAAATCTCGTTGAGCTTGGGTAGGTGCGGTAAGTTAGCACCTAGATTTTGTGGACCTTTTGAAATACTAGCCAAGAAAGGGCTAGTGGCTTATCAACTAGCATTTCCTGCACATGTAAGAGTCCACAATTTTTTCCATGCATGTTTGTTAAAGAAATATGTTTATGATACTAAAAATGTTCTTGGTTGGTCCTTATTACAAGTGAAACTTGATGGGGAGTTCACCCCTGAGCCTACTCATATATTGGACAAAAGAGAAGTGCAACTTCGGAAGCGCACCGTGGTCCAATTGAAAGTGCAGTGGAAGGATTTTGAAGCTGACGAAGCTACTTGCGAGAATGAGGCCACCATGAGAAAGGGTTACCCTGCCTTGTTTAATGATATCATTTTGAGTCCCTAGAACACCAAGGACAGTGTTGTTCTAAGCGGGGAGGGATGTAATATCTCGAATTTTGGACCTAACACTTATAGGCATGTGCATATTGATTATGATGATAATATGGATGTTTTATTTTATATTGGGTCAAATACCCCACTGCATATGAACATGATGAGTTGTTTTATATATTGGGTGTAAGCCAATTATTGATGATATATGTATATGCTTTTTTGTGTTGGGTGTGGACCCTGAAGCACATGATTAATGAGATGTTTTGTGTTGAGCGAGGAGCTTTGGAACACTTGAGTGATTGATGAATTGTGTTTAGAGAGAATCTCTCGAGGACATGAGTACTTACCTTTTTGTTGAGAAAGAAGCTCTAGAACACATGAAAAGATAATTGGATGTGTTGGGGATAGGCTATGGAGCCTTCCTTGTTGATGTTGAGCATAATCTCTAAAGCATTGGATCCTTGGCCATTGTATTCCTAGGTGTATCATACAAATACATCCTAGCATTTAGTGTTGAGCGAAATCTATGGAATTACACTATGTTTGTAACTCCCCGATATAGGCATTGAGTATGGGCTCTAGTAAGTGCTAGGGGTTACTGAAAATAATTTAATAACTTTCGAGTGAAAATGACTCGAGAAAAATATTGATCTCATCATACTTATTTATAAGTGATTAAATGAAATTTTGAATTTTTGTATTCTCATCAAAGTATTGAAGAGCTACCACATTATACGAGGGAAATCCAACATGCAAGGATGTTTAGAGTTACCTAGCCTAGTAGACCTAAACCATCTACCTACTTGACCTTAATGAAGAAGTGTCATTAAGTCTAGGGATCATGGTATATGATGCCCATATACAAATGTTAATAAAGTGCTATATTATTATGTACTTTATACATGTTATGTATAAATATTTAAATACATTAATATTATAAATAAATGAAAGAAAGGAGAAGAGATCCATGAATTATTATTTATTATGAAATATTAATAAATAGTATAATGTATATAAAAGTCCAACTAGGAAATAGTAGAAAGTTCCTAAGTGAAATTATTAATAATTTCCCAAAGTAATTGAAAAGGGTTAAATCAAGAAACCAAGGTTTCTTGATTTAATTGTCCCTTTGACTAAAAATTATGTCTATAAATACTCAAGCTAAAGAAAGGCTTGGGGTAATGATCTATCATTAGAGGAGTCAATTTTATTTCTATTTTCTCTCAAGTAAATTCTTGAAGAAACATTTCCTAGAAGGAAGAAGGAGAACTGATCCAAATCTAATACACCAGATAGGAAACCTTACCTTAGGATCTCTAAGCTACTTGCATGTTGGAGTCCAGCTCGGGGGGAATCTGACTAAAACAAGGAACATGGTAGTTCCCAAGTGATTTGGTATTCAAAATCAGAGGTTAGATCTATCTTAAATGGATAGTGCTGATTATTTAAAAAGTATGCAGGTTCAGCCATTAAAGGAGTTTCAGGGAGAAAAATTACAGGTATGAGTTCTTAGTATGTCAAATTAATTTCTAGGGTAAATGTTGGCTGCTTGATATAAATTTTATTTATATATTTTTAACTCGAGAAATGATGGTTCTGTCGATATCTCCTAGGGTTACGTTTCTTAAAATATAACCCTAAACTGTTTATGCTATCTTCTATATTAATTGATGGATATGTTAGATGAATGTTTTCAATGTAACTACTAACCCTATGTATTTGATTTTCTTGCTAGACTCTACTAGGGTTTGTATTTTCTTCAATACTCCCTTGGGTTGTAAATGTTATCTTAGGCTGTATATAGCTAGGATTGCATCTCTAATTTTGTTTGTGTATTCATTCAATATTCATAAATTATTACTGTAAACTAGGTGAGTTCCAGACCTTCTATTTATTGCTCGCCTATTCTTTGTAACTCTACTGACATAATTCATTTATCACTCGAGACATGTTCAGATTATAGTAGACTTAATCATAGGAGCAAGATTAAAGAAATAAATATACTAATTAGGTACCTTAGGGTATTACTTACATACAGAACTACTTAATAGATAAATATATATACAGATAAATTCATCAAGCATAAATGTTTTTGAAAGCTGTCTGTACTTTTAAAATCCCAAAAACATAAATAACTCATCTAAGACCTTTCAAGGTATGCCATAATAAGAATATACTAGGATTGAAACTTGCTTTTAAATTATCAGAATTAGAACTAAATAAATGAAGGAAGCATCGTAACCATCCAGGTGGTCCTTTAAAATATTTGATCATGATTCATACAAAAGAATCCACAGTTATATCCATTTTCCATATATACCTAACCATAAACAAAATTACATAACTCATCAAACATTACCATAACCAAATTAAAATAATACATCTTATGCAGTAATCAGATCATATTAAAATAACATCAAAATCATAATATAAACCCAAGTATTTCAAACAGGAACATGAATCGAATCTTATGGACATGCAAACCCAGTTTATTTTATTTAATAAAATACAACTCATTACATTAATATCCAAAATAGAGTCAAACCCTATAGGGTATCGTTTGCATACACGCTAAGGCCACGCTATACATAATAGGTATGTGGGAAACAATCTTTATAAACCACTACCAGGCTACCAAGGAAAACTATGATTTCACTACAGCACAACCTCGACCAATGTTCAAATGCATAGAGTCCATTTACCAGTTAAATACAACAACGAATGCCATTGTGGGCTTATAAACCCCAGATTCTACAAAAAAGCCATGAATTCATTGTATCAAACAACCAATAGATGCTATGCATAGCATTCAGCTAAGTCACGACCATGCCAAATTATAATTTACATAGTAAGTATTAAAACTAACTACTCTGCTAACGAATCACCCCTACACTATTCATTAAACTATCTACAGTTATGAAATAACGCCAAGACTATGACAGCCACGATGGGGAAGGATCAAGCCATTCATAGCTTGGAATTTCAAAACCCACGTTGTTCACATTACAACAATTAAAATATACACAACACAGAGATATCAAATGAAGTTGAATTCCTGTGTCCAAACCAAGTTTAATAAACCATAACATAGTACATACATTACAACAAAGTAAGCAAAATGACATGAGTCATTTATTAAAAACACAGAGTATAAACATGATACACAGTATGGTAACATAGTGTCTCCACGCAGTCACTTACGAAGCCAAAAACAAAGTCTACGATCATGCCAATGGGCTATAGCACCATTGCAAGCAATGGTGGAGCCCATGGCTCAAAGTCCCAAACCAATAAATCATTACAAACCCAAAATTTATACACAGAACTAGAGGGAGTGTGATTTCACTCCATGATCGAAGCCATTAAAACATTGTTCAAAATCGAAGTCTGTAATCATATGCCAAAGGCGAATTTTAAAACCCCACATCAAAACCCACAGCATAAAACCCCAACCAAGCAACAAATCTATGCGCAGTCTTCCCAAGAGGGCCGAGAGGTAGCAAGTAGACACTTTCTCATAGGATTACCCTGGCCACGATTGCAAACACTTGAATCCAACAGAGTTGAATCCATGCTGCTCCTCATTCCTTTTTGGCACCTGCAAAACACAAGTGAAACTGGGGATGAGAAGTATGGCCACGTTCAAAACATTAAACCAAACCAATGTGCAGGTGTATGAACCAGATGAATCATACCTCATGGTATGGAGGTCACCTCCATGGTATTCTCCCTGCGTAGAGCCAAAATGCATAAACCCCAAATGACAAACACAATGCACAACCATCGTGAGCCAAGCCTAAGAGAAGGCTTCCATGATTTCCAAGGACATTAAATGCACCAAATGGTGGCCATTAACATAACACTAAACCCAGTCTCCATAGTTAAAATCTCATTGCATTCATGACCTCCAATACAAAGCTTAAGCCCTGCGATCATATGGTTTCTACCATATGTTATATTTTTTCCACCCCAAAAACTTAATGCATATTGTATACTATTACATGGTATGCAATATTTCAAAGTCTTCTTCATACATAACTATGAGCTAGTCTAAAGTCAAGATTCCAAGATTAAGTATAAGGGTAATGTTAAGCCATAGGTTTAGATATTAGGGTCTTAACTCCTTAGTATCAAAGTGTCAATGCTTAAGAACCATGGAATACGAAGTATGCCATGGTAACATCTCTGACTATAATAATACCAAGGTTCGAACAAGTAACCAAGTTATGACCTACCATTAAAATAAGAAATACATTAATAACTGTAATAAAATAGAAATCAAGTGAAATTGTATAGATTGTATAAGTATCAAAAATTTAATTATCTAGGATAGATAATTAACAAATTTAAGATTACCTTGCTACCAATTTGAAACAGTAATAAAGCGTAATGATGAACAGTAAGTGAAAAATAATACTGAAATGATTCCACCTCCCTACTAAGCCTTGTGTCACGAGATAAACCTAGAAGTAAATAAAAAAGGTGCCTTAGTTCAATTGAACTAAGTAATCCTACGTAACAAAGTAATACTTTACCTCTCAAACCATCATGGGAAAACAATTCCCGCCACTCCACCCACTTTGTTCCCACAAACAAAGTTAAGTTAGGACTCCATAATTAACAAGTGCAACAATGCAAAAAGGATGAAGCACATAAATCCAATGACGACACATAAGCGACAATAGTGTAAACATAATACTATGTAGTAAACAGTGGTACAACTTCATAAGTAGAATACATTAAAGATAATGAGTGAAATGTAAACGACAGAACGTAAGAACAACTTACGACTAAACACAGGTACATAAAGTGTATGATAAGAGTTCCGTAAGTGAATAATGTTCCGTCTAGGTAGTTTTGACTAGCCTATAATTTTTATTTTTATTTTTATTTTTGAGGACATTACATTGCTTCAGAATGACTTTCAAGTTTCATCATATTCTTTGAGAATACAAGACATATTATGTCCTGCTCCCCTTAGGAATAGTCACTGCACTTCCTTTCCCTCTGTAGGAAAAAACATATTCTTCCTAGTTCTATTGGAATTAAACCCATCTTATGACACCTACAAGTTTCTCCACAAGCTACTAGTAGCAGACATGGGGTCTAAATTCTACTGCAAAATTCTACATTGAGGATATCACATAGATACATGGAAGCAAGAAGTATGCAAGACTCTTTTTCCTCTATTGGTTCTATGTGTTCACCTTTCCCATAGCATATGCTTATCTTCTCATCATGATTGTTAAGTTGAAATTACTAAATTTAGGGCCAAAATAGAGATTACCTATGAAATTATTGTTAGGTCACTGAGTTTTCTTCCTTGGAAATTACATCCCTAGGAAACCCCTAGGCACTTCCCCTTATTCCAAGGATGTTACCCAGTGTAAAGCATACCATGTAGACTATTGTATGTTGACCCATTAGAGACATCAAGTCTATCCCTCAAGGTATTTGTTCCCTTTTGACAGTTGGGAAATCTGAAGTTATGATAGATCAATACCAGTGGTTATTGATTTTGTTATTCTCATTTTTATGGTCCTCTTGGCTTTTACATATTGTACATGGATGTGAAAGTTTTTTTAGTCCATTTCTTCTACTGTCCTAACCTCATGCACTGTGAGAACAAATGGATACCAGCGACTCAAAATGGATACTAAATTTCTTAATAAATTATTATTATATCATACTCTTAGTCTAAATTATGACTCCATTATTTTTACATAATGCTTGCATGCATATATCAAATTGTTTCCAATAGACAACTATAAAAATATATAGAACATATTGAGAAGGGAATGCCTTTTAACATAATCAACATAAACAAGAAACATGAATAAAAGTGGTTATAGGTACATGCATTCATCTCATATCCCCTTCATGGACCATATTTCAAATTGAAAAATACTTGCACTTAAGTTTCTTGTAACAAAACTACATTTTTCCCTTGTCCTTTTAAATGCATGATCTTTTTTAGAATTGGTTTAAGTGTATAGACTATAAATAGACTATCATGTTATTTCTATCCTCAACCTACCATCCCTTGAAAAGTTTGGGGATGTATTCTATCCATCCTAGGGGTGTGTCCCCCCATCTCATAAACCAGTGCAACATTCAATATCGATTTTGCATATCAAATGAAGAAAAACTAGAAAAATGCAGAAACTCGTAGAAGGTACCAAATATGGACATATTGCTAAAATTAGTTTTATTCTCCTCATCGGAAATCTACAGAAATATTGTAACATAAGAACCATTGAGGGCCAAAATATGCTATGGAGAAGCAAAAAGTTGTGGCCAACTGCTCCTAAAATGTGAATTTTCCACCAAATTATGGAAACTATGGAACACATAGACCAGCCAGCCCAGCACAAAGGTTAAATCTACCTAGGATTTGTTCAAGAAATGGGGCAAATCCACAGGATAAGAAAATTTGTGAAGAAAATATGGGCTCAAAATCTATCCTATATGATAGTCTACTATCCATAGCAAAATTAGAAATGGACCAATATCGACTATTTTTATCCAGTTGGCTACTTGGTTTCTAAATCTGATATTGAAGAATTTTGTATTGAGATATGTTATGTATAATTTATTTATTCCACAGTTCAAACCGTCCATGACTTGGTTAATAAATTTATATGTAAATAGATTATTAACATCAAATCTAGTATGGATTCATTTCAAAAGAGCTATCATAAGAAAAGGTACAATAAGAACAAAAAAACATGTTGCCTCAAATCAATAGAAGGAAATCAGCAATCTTAAATAAGCAGATCCAAATTAAGGTATATCTATGTCAATGGCAAAAAATATCCACATAAATATAGTAATAGAAGAACCGTTGAGATCCAAATAAACAATTCACCCATCAAGGTCCAGACTCCATACAATTCCTTGGAGAATAAAAAAGCTATGGCCAATTGCACCTAAAATGTGAATTTTCCAACAAATTATGGAAACTATGGAACATATGGACAAGCCAGAAGAACACAATGATTAAATATACCAAAGAGTTTACCAAGAAATGGGGCAAATCCATAGGAAAAGGAAATGTTCTGAAGAAATCTGGGCTCTAAATCTAGCCTAGACGACAGTCTCCTATCCATAGCAATGGATCAATATGGAAGTTTTTCATCCTGTTAGCTTCTTAGTTTCTGAATCTAATATGGAATAATTTTCCATTAAAATTTATGTTATGTATAGTAGTTTTATTCCACAATTCAAACAATTTCTATAATCTGATTTATATATGTAAACATAGTATTAAAACTAGAGCTAGCACCAATTCAATTAAAAAGAGTTGTGATAGGTATAGGTATAGTAAGAACAAAAAAACTTGTTGCCTCAAATAAACTGAAGGATTTCAACAAACTCATAGAAGCAGATCCAAACTGAGGTAGATATAAATCAATGCCATATCAAAGAAAGTCAAAAACTATTTGATCCCTTCAAAATGACAAACTCAGGTTGGCTTAAAGAAAACTTTTGAAAGATCATCTAAAGTCATACATTAGACAATAGCTTGTTCTCACAATGAAATGATACAATCATACATTCTCTTTGACAAGGACTTATACATTATACATTATATAAACTAGATAATGAATTAAAACAAAAAAAATGTACTTAACTAGCAAAAATGACAGAACATGAGTGATATTCAGATAAATATAAGTGCAGAATATAAAATACAAGATACACTTAAGTAAACATGTTAAATGAAACCCTTGTTCTTCCTATTTAATTTCTACAGTTTCTATGTCTTCTAATATTACTCATAATTCATTTTTTATTCTATCTAAGTACACTCTAAAGGAAGGATCATTAGATCAGCCAGGTAGTAGGGTAGCTTAGTAACCTCATGATGAAAAAGGTCTCTGCCCCTAAATTTTAGACCCAGGTATCCCGGTGGTAGATGTCCACATAAGTAATTTCCTCATTCAAAAAACCTTTATTGACTTACGAGAAACTATAAATGGAAACAATGGACAAGTTCAATCTCCAAAGGCTATTGGGACAAATTTATACCATTCTCCAAATGGAGGATAGGTCAACTGTCAAGCTCGAAGGAATGATGGATAATGTTATTATATCAATAGATGCATGAAGTACCCTGTACAATGAATGGCACTGTAAAATATTGACTTTAGTGGCTATCCCATGATTCTTGGTAGATCATGGCTACCAAAATATGCTGCTTATATTAACTACAAATCCATAAATGTGACCTTCTCCTACAGTCAATATTTAAATAAACTTACTTTGTATCCTCTTGCCAAACCTTTCATAGAAGATGAGGAGCCATTATGGGTAGGGTAGGAGGAATATGATGCACTCTTTGGAGATGTTGTTAAACTTGTTCTTACACTTAAAAAAACCTTGGCATTGAAATACCTTGATGAAGAAATAATGATTTCTAATTGTATGCAAAACCTTTACCCCTTAAATGTACAAATTTGAGAATATGTTGAGCAATCCAATGAGAATGAACTTAATGATGAAGATCCAATTCAAATTTTCATTACATTTGATGAATCGGTAGGACAAGTAGAGACCTAGACATTTTTAGGTATCTGAATTATGTCTTCATTGCTAAGCCCACAAAATTGTTTATCACCATCATTGAGATTCTTCCAAGAAAATATTAAACATGAGCAACTAGTGGAATTCCATTTAGTTGCAAGACTTTATTCTTTTGTTACAAACTTTCAACTCCACTTTTACTTGGGATTATCAATACATGAGAGGAATTGACCCTAGTATTCTCCAACACCATATTAACATTTAGGATTACTCTCATCCAATCCTACAACCTCAAAAGATGAAACTCTTTTATCAAGGACATTGTAAAAACAAAGTTGCTTATATATCAACCAAGAGGGATATATAAGAAACCAAGTCTCATTACCGTCCTATGCTTCTAGTATATAAGATGTTGATATTATATACCAAAGTCCTATTAGTATCCCATTCCCATGCTTATTATACACAACTGTGTTGGTTAGCAAGTTTTTGCTTTGAGCTATTGCAATGGATTTTCTTCTTTCAATATTCAATAGAAGATAGATGTGTAGTGAGAGTTTGAATCTGTGTGCTTTCTATTCAACTTTCAACAGTATGTGTTTTTAAATTAGCATATTTAGATCTACTAGTTTGATTTAAGCCTTCAATTTTTCAGCTACCTGGTATTTAGATTATTTTTTCTAAGTACAGCATTACCTTGTTTGAAAATTAGCAGCATGTTTCTTAATATAGGAGTATTTAAGTTCCACAATAAGATATACTATAATCACATTGAAGAAATACCAATGACTATCCATAATCCTAAACCACCAGCCACTAAAGCTTATAACCATATGAGATTGAAGAAACCATACAAAACATCCATCAATTTTGGCAATAACTGTTCATTTGTTGAACAATTATTGAATAAAACAAGGACGTTCGTAAATTGGAAAGGGAATATATGAGAGTAAAGAGAAAAAAATAAAAGGTGAAAAGAATATATGAATAAAGTCAGCAAATCCTATAATACAAATGAAAGACAGAGTTACATGATTTTTGGATACTTCTATTCTCCCTCTTTTTCTCCTCTAGTTAATATTAGATTATTATATGAAGTTGAACAACAAAAAAGGAGGTACAATGGAAATCAAGGAATTCACTATTAAAAGAGAGAAAACATGCCAGATATAGTAAAGAAATATGGGTCATTAGAGCAGGAAAAAGCTAATGCTAGTAGAAGCCTCCCGATAACTCTTAACTTCTCCTCATACCAAAATGAAAATAAATAAAGTTTCCATTTTAGTTATCTCAAAACTGAGTAACATGTTCCTCAGAGACCACATACGATGGAGCTTCATCATGTTTACATTAACCGGATACTGACATGGCCTTGAACTTCTAGTTTCATAGAATTCCATGTGTCTAAGGGGATGTATTTCACAGAAGTGTTCTTGAAATCAAAAGGTTGGGCATACATTTCACTTGAACTCTTAGAAGTTGGAATCCAAAGAAGGATAAGAACATTGGAAAGTGTAGGTGAATGCAATCCAAGGAAGGACAAGTCCAAGAGGATGTGTGGCTTAATCTCATTGTGACTAAAACTTTCACTTGGGTATGATATATACTATAGAAGATGTGCAAGATTTGTTTTCTCTCTTATCACCTCTCTCCCAATAATTAAAATCGAGTGAAGACAGCTAACACAAGTATTTTGGGTGAAGGATATTCCTACATTTCATATTTTTAGGTGATATCCAACACCCCAAATTTGTTACCTCCTCCAAATTTTCAATAAAATCCCAAAAATTATAGTGTCGCAAATTCAAGGAAATACAAAATAATAGCAATGATGTTGGGATATAGTTCTACATAGGAAATGATAGAGGTCAATTTTTCCTCTAAATTTAACAGGTTCCAACTTACAATTTCCATATAACGAAACAAATTTGGGGTGTTGCTAAAGTATATACGGCACATAGATTTCCTTAAGGGTACAGGAATCATCGTTGAAGATATTGATGGTTGATTCAAATGGGTATTAGTTTTTAGACAGTTAAAGTCAACCCACATACCAAATTCCTCCTCCTTCATGTGGGTATAAAATTTAAAGGAACATCCACCTACCTCCACGTCGAATTGGAATTTGTATAAAAAATTTGCAGAAATGCGTTTACCTTTCCACATACCCACATAGTCGTTGACTATGCCCTCCATATCCCCAATATTAAACTCTAGCATTTTCGGTATGTGATAGACATTCAAGGGTCCTCTCACTTTGATTATGTCGCCAACTTTATCCTTGAGTTGTATGTATTCAATGGACTGGAATGTCTCCTATAAGGTCACTTTGGAGCTAACCATGGCTCTTCCTTTTCTTTTGCCTGTTGGTGATTTGTTCTGCTGGTTGAAAATGGAAGTGGTGGAGATGGGAAGATGGAATATTTGTCCACTTCTTTTGGGATTTTCTTGATGGGGAAACCCTAAGAAATAAATTCTGATATGCAAGTAGAAACCAATGGATTTGGAGCACAAATAAATGCCATTTTTAATTAATATACAAGTTCAAATTTGCAAGTTAAACTCATACCTAGGAATGAACATTAAAGTATGGAAGCCATCGATGATGCCCAACCTTTCCCAAATCTGGAAATGAGAATTCTTGTTGTAGAATCCCTTCAAACAAATCAAATTTGATGCAGCTGATGTGTTTCATACCTACTGACAATGTGGACCTCCTAGATTGTTCCCAACAACAAGATAGAAGTTCCAGCTCCTTAAAAAAAACCTCTACACAGTCCAGCACCCCTATTTTATGAATATTCAGCTCCATCAAGGAAGAAAGTAGACTCTCAAGGAAACAATCAGCTCTCTGGTGGTGTAACTCGTCCCCACACTAGAATTGACCTCACTAGAAGTTAATATGATTCCCAGAGAAGAAAAGTAGCCTCCTAAGAATGAACTCGCCCTTCAATATATGTCTATGCTACTTTTACACTTCCCAGAATTCCAACGAATGTTACTCGTCCTTATTAGAAAAGAATGCCCCTTATACAATGGCTCCAGGAGACAAATCAACTCATGGCTTTTTTCTTCTTCAACCAACTGCCGAAAATGTGCCATAAACTCCAATGAATCTCCACAATGATTTACCCACAGCTAGAAATTACTCCATTAATGAATGCAAATGATAAATATGAGTGATTTTTACTCCCTATAGTTGGATGGGACCAAAACTATTCTCAGCAAGGGTTTCATTCCAAAAACCCCAGCCGTGAGCTCTGCAAAATCAATTTTGTTAAATCTTTTTCTAATTATCCTATAAATTTTTTGTGACTCTTCAACTTATTGTGACCACTGATCAAATTTGAAGGGTGGGTATTTCAAATGGAAGGGAATTTATTCTTGGATCCCTTCTAAGATGAAGGGTAATATAAGTAATTATACTTTAATTGACACATAGAAATTAACTAAACCTTTCATTAAAAAAATATAGAAAATAAATATTTTTGTTTCAATTTCTTACAATTTTTAATAATTGAACATCTCTTAATATTTACATGAAAAAATGATATATTTTCAATAAAAATTATTTTGAACACATTAAGTTTTCATATGGGTATCATCAATTTTTATAGTTCAGTAACATAACAACTATTCTATTGTATTTTTTTAAAGTTGGAGCACACTTCATTATACAAAAGAGTACTTAGACTATGTCCTAACCATATTGGGGCATCGAAGTGCAATCCAAGATTGAGAGATCTAAGAATGATAAGGAATGAGAACCTAAGAGAAAATAATACACAACTCAGAAAAGATTAAAAAAAAACACCTATATACCAAGCAAGTTAACAAAGCTAGCATAACTGGGGTGAGGGCAATAAATATTTTTTTTCAACACTTGTTGTGAAAGCATACATGTATGGGATGGAGGGGAAATGGAATCAAGCCTAATTCAATTGAATCCTTGCAACTCATTGCATGTTTGAGTCTCAACAATCCACCTTTTAAATTGAACAAAAATACCAAACGAAGTTTATTAATGGATAGATTTGAGAAAGTTCTAAGTGTGAGTAATTAAGGGCTTGGGGCTCTAAAATTTGATGTGTTTTGTACGAGTCCACGATTCAGTGAATCGATAGTCACATGTAGTAGTTTAAATTATTTAATGAAAACATATAATGTGTATGTCAAAAGCATTTTCCATGCCGATGTAGGCCACTACCCTCTTTATTGTCTTACCGAAAGGCATGCTAATGAGGAAGAAGACCTAAAATTATGGACTTCACCTTCAAAGAATGCTTTGCAATCACATTGGTAAGGAGTGATAAGAAGGTCACAACAATCCAATGTGTCAAATGTTAGTTGATAGGGTTATTTAAAGAGTCATATGGTAAATTTAATATAAGACTTACTTATACTTGTTTCTTACTCTTTGTGCCTTGACACACTTAAAATTGAGCCACATGATGACATTGATGATGATGGAGGTGATGATGATGATGATGATGATGTTGATGGTGATGTCGATGATGATGATGATGATGATGATGATGATGATGATGATGATGATGACGACGATGGTGATGATGATGATGATGCTAACGATGATGACAACAAGGATGATGATGATGATGAGGATGATGGTAATGGTGATGATGGTGATGATGATGGACACGATGATGATGAGGATGAGGATGATGAGCATGAAGAGATGGTCGCATATAGTTATAGAAACTTCAATGAATTCACCTTAATGATGATGATGATGATGATGATGATGATGATGAGGAGGAGGAGGAATTGAGGATGACGACGATGATGATGGTGATGATGATGACGATGATGATGGTGGTGATGATGATGATGATGATGATGATGATGATGATGATGATAGTGATGGTGATAATTATGTCGATGATGATGATGGTGATGATGATGATGATGGTAATTATGATGATGACGATGAGGATGATGATGATGATGATGATGAGGATGATGGTGATGATGATGCTAATGATGATGCTAACACTAATGATACCAATGATACTAATGATGATGATAATGATGATGATGATGATAGTGATGATGATGATGATGCTAATGATGATGACAATGAGGATGACGATGATGATGAGGATGATGGTGATGATGGTGATGGTGATGATGATGGACACGATGATGATGGTGATGGTGATTATAATGATGATGATGATGATCATGATCATGATCACGATCATCATCATCATCTTTTTCATCAACATCATCATCATCATCGACATCATCCTCATCATCGTCATGACGATGATGAGGATGATGGTGATGATGGTGATGATGATGATGACGCTAATGATGATGACAATGAGGATGATGATGAGGATGATGAGGATGATGGCAATGATGGTGATGGTGATGATGATGGACACAATGATGATGCTGTGGATGACGATGATGATGATGTCAATGATGATGATGATGATGATGATGGTCATTTTTGTCATCATCATCATTGACATTGGGATCGTCTTTCTCATCATGATGATGATGGTAATGGCGATGATGATGACGACGACTACAATGATGATGATGATGATGATGATCGTGATGATGATGTCGATGATGATGATGATGATGATGACGATGATGATGACGGTGATGATGATGATGATGCTAATGATGATGACGATGAGGATGTTGGTGATGTTCAGGATAATGATGATGATGAAATATACTCACCTAAAGTCTATAAGAGTTCCATATAGTCGACAAGTTCCACTTCACTTCACCTCCAAATTTGTATTGTATAAGAGTTACATGTAGTTGAATATTCATCTAAATTTTATAAGAGTTCCATAATATAGTTGACAAGGATACTCATCTAAATTTTATAAGAGTTCCACTTCACCTCCAAATTTTAATTGTATAAGAGTTCCATGTAAATCAAGTTTATAAGAGTTCCATAAAGTTGACAAGTTTGGAGAGGTTTTACCTCTTATTCCTAAAAGGTTCACATTTTTTTCTTTCTCCTTAAAAATGTTAGGGTTTTGGATTGTTGTATCCAACTTAGTGTGCATGGTCCTTTTTGCTTGGGTTTGTAGGTGAATCATCTACCTCATGTCTTCTGTAAACTTTATGAAAATGTCATTCAACTCTGCCTTGGCCATATATTAGGATTTTCTCCTTGACATTTTTTTGTTTTGTTTTTGAAACTATACAACAAAATGAAAATTAATTGAATCTATAATATCAACGTAATGCCCCATATTAATGTTAATTAATGATTATTAGTAAGTGATTTTATTTAATTAAACATAAACAATGCTATCATTCCGAGCAATTAATCATTAGATTATAATTGATTAATCATTAAATTATAATTGATTAATTGCTGGTTAATAATATTAATTATCATTTTACTTCTAATTATTATTATTGTTTCATATTATTAAGTATTTATTATCTAGTTAATAATAAATAATAATTAACAAAACCATTACCTTACCGCTCAGTATAAACTTAAGCAAGCCACATAGGTAAAAATGCTAGGACATTTGGCTAGGTTGTATAACATGTACCATTCGAGAAAATTAACACATGTCAAACAAAAACATGGAACTACACTGCCCGAGAGAGAAAAACCTAAATTAATTTATGAGGCAGTGGAGGAAGGAGGCGGAAAGAAGGAAGGCGGTGGGGAAGGAGGTATAAGGAGGGGGATTTTGGGAATTTCAGGGGGGGGATGGTCTGGAAAATTTTTAGAGAATAACAGAGAGGAAGAAGAGAGGATAAACTTGAGGAGGGGGATAACTCAAGGAGAGAATATCTGTAAATGATGGAGAATATAAAGAAGGGAAAGGAAGCTGCTCTTGGGATCATTGGGCTCTGGGCTAGGAAGCCCATGGGTTTCCTAGGGCCAGCACATGATGAGAGCTGGTCGGCAGGGTGGCACATCATTTTGTTAATCAAGGCTTGGATGGAAAGCTGGAAGAGGAAGGAGCCTACAATGTCTATAGCAAACTCTTGGATCTACAACGGTCCCTGGTCCCAGGTATTTCAATTCCAGATAATTAGATATTAAATTTATGCATGGTATTATTGTCTAATTTACGAAGAAATTCATGAAGTTTATCAAACCTGTACAACTCCTATTTCTACGTTAATATGTTTACAGTTCCAGATTGTACATTCACATGTTTATAAAATTAATAGTACAGACATAGATATCAACCTGTAATATGATTTAAAATGTCTTGATAGAGAATATTACAGAGAGATGGATTGAGTGCTCTACCGGTTAGGCAGAGCACTACAGAATGGTATCAAAGAGGAAGGCTCAAACACTGAGACCTTCAGGCCTACTCACACCTAGAAAAAAAAAACCCACATCTTATAAATACAAACAAAAAAAAATGCTATACTAATATTCACCAAAATTCAAAGTACTGTTAACTACTATTCGCTGTAGTGTATATATATATATATTTTCTCTCTATTCAAAAGAAATCAAGAAGCATATCTAGAAAAATATATATATATCCCAAGAGAGTGTTTAAAAAAAAAATAGAAAATAAATACATAAATAACCTGGAACGCTGCAACGCAGATGGACTTCATTTTGATCCAGCAACCCATCTATAAAAGTTTTGTAAATTAAATAATTCAAAGCACAGTAATGTTGACTATGGGGTTTGAACCCACTCGCACTTCTGTGCAGATGGACTTCAATTCGATCCAGCAACTCATCCTTTAAGGAATCGGCTTGAACTGAGAGAGGAATATGTAGAGCAAGGATTTGAACCCTCATATTTTTTTGAGGGGATTTCAAAATATTTTATTTCGGATTCATTTGGGAGGATGGAATTGTCATCCATCACTCTCGGACGTTTTAGGGGTCGCAGTACAACAAATAACCAAAACTATTTTTTTTAAATAAGAAAACAACTGGAATCAACGCAATCCATCAATTCAGCTATTTCCAGTAGGTTGGACATCTGCAACAAACAAATAAGCAGGCCGCCGATAGGATTGTAGTGCATGGACTTCCAAGCATGGACGAGCCTAAGTAAATAACACAATGAAAACACTAATTTTCATGAAAACTGTCGGTCAGCCACTATAAAAGTTTAGACAAACAAGCCTCAAATTTATCATCCTCACTTCTGTTATTGTTCATGCATTCCTATTATTGTTCATGCTTTACAGAAAGCCTATCAAACTGATAAAAAAAAAATACTAGAAAACAGAAAGAAAAATAAATAAATAAAAAACCCTTGGAAAATGAAAACAATGAATTTCGTTCGAATAAAACAATGAAAATGAAAACAAAGAAGTTTCCAAAAAACCCTGGAAAATTGATAAAACTAGAATATACCAAAAATACTGACACGCGTAGCAAAAGAATCTCAGACATCCAAGGAAGGGGTTTTAACTGCATTAGCTCTCAAGCCCGGCAAAGGTGAAAGCTCTCAGCTCTCAGTCGGCCACTACGAATGTTTTGAGAAACAAGCCTTGATTTTGTCATCCTCGACTCGATTGTTGCTACCACAATTTTAAAAAAAAGGGTATAGGAAAACATAAATTTGTACTTATTTCACCATTATTTCACCATTATCTAATTAATTTAGCATCCAAACTTTAAAATGTAGCGAAACCTAACAGGAATTGAAGACGTTGTGAAACCTGACAGGAATTAAAGAACACGCAGGTGAAATACAGATGCGTGACAGTACCAGCTCTATCGCTGGGCAAGAAATCTAGTCAAGATCAACTCCATCCCCCATCAAGAGGAGCAATGGTGGCCTTGACGGAATGTCAATTTAAAGACTACACAACCACTGCAAAAAGACTAAAGACTGCGCAGCCATTGAGCTAAACCATTTGCCCCTTTTTCTCACCATTTGCATCTTTTAAAAAAAAAATACAAAAAAAAAACAAAACCATATCGTGGGGAGAGATACAAGGTTTGAAGCTGCAACCTCCTCCTCGCATGGCCAATTATTTAACCAATCTGTCAATGACACCATCTTTTTAAAGCTAATATGACAGAGAGTTCCTTGATCTTGAACTCGTGATCTCCTGAGTCATATCTCCAAACAAGGGGTACGCGCAAGTTTGCAAGTGTTAACGGATTCCACGAGGAAAAGCTTCACCACAGGATTGACCCCACCACCTCCTCCCCAACTGCCAGGGATTTCAACAAATGCACCACTCACCACCGTTAAATAGAGATATGAGGTATCGAACCGTGTGCCTCCAGCATGCAAAGCGAACGCTCCACCGTTTGAGCTAAATCCCCAGCTTTCAGAAGAAAAAACCAAATAAATAAATAAAAGTGTACTAAGAAGAAAAAAAAAAAAAACTAATCGAAATTTATCACTGTAAAATTCTTTCATAGGGAAATCGTAGAGGAGAAAAAAAAAGAATCACTGTGGCTTCAGATGCTCTACATACAAACCATAAATGGTTTCAGTGTTTATGAGCATCCAACAAAACGTAGGGCTGCCTCTCCTCCCTAAATCGCAGAGCATTACAGAAATTAAAGCATTGATACTTGACCAGTCTGCACCCGGTGGAACATTTATGCCAACGACCTTCGGCTTCTGACCTTCGATGGCCAATTTACAAGGCATCTGATGCCCATCCTTGAGAAAAAAAAAATGAGAGAAGAGATCTGCGTCAACACCGACACGAGGTTAAATAAACTATAAAAATATTTTTTTCACGGTAGAGTTATTCATGCCATCTGTGCGGCATGCAAATCTATGGTGCATGCAGGTGCACATACGCCGGGTGTGTGGGAGGAGGGACGTAAAGGTAGGTGGCAGCGTTTAGGTCCTTTTCAGAAAACATAAAACATGGAAGTCAGCATGTGTCCACAAGCAGCTAAATAATTTTTTTTATATTACTTATTTATTGAAAAGAAAAAAAAACAACACTTTTTCGACAGATTAATAATTTTTTTTAAAAGGTACTGTTACAGATGGCCTCATCTTCCAAGGCTTGGACCGGTGTCTACCTACTTACAATTTGATGTTACATCGAATGGAAAGTACCGATTGATGGATGTCTACCGGATTGGTTTTCCTCTTTTCCCTGTGCGCCACACATGCATTATCTAAGAACCGTGTATCCATGTCCACCTCACGGATGCAAGTAGAACCCATAGCAATTAGCAATTGTCTTGGTACTATGATCTCTCTCCATCTACCTGCTAAAATTCCAGTAACCCGAGTTCATATCTCGGTGGGACCTGTACACAATGTTATGCAATTTACCGAATTATGTCTGTCTTTATTGATCGTATGTTAGTCATTACTGCTCTACAATCTAGTAAATTTATTATGGAGTGGCGAAAAGCCTGGAAATGCAATTCCATACATAGATTTCGACCGGAGTCTGCCATTACATCTTTCGTTGCATTGCATTCAATGCAATGGAGTCACGGCTTCAGAGATCAATTTATTTATCATCCTCTATGAAGAAATCAATTCCTCAACCTCTATGAAGAAATAAGACTGGAGGATCGACCAAAGTGGATTGGATTGTATTTGTCATCTAGTTATCTATTCTCTGAGCTGAAAGTGGAGAACCTAGATGGCTGGCAGCGATTTACAACAGATATTTTCCCCCTTGTTAGTCCAACTTTATCTGATAGCCTGCTGCACATGCGTATTTTGTCGTTGCGCAATAGATTCGTCATATATTCATAGGAAGAACTTTTGCGTTGGAAAAATCAGGTAAGATGCTTCCATTAAAAGTTTATTGCGATTAAAGCTTTCTTTTGCAAGGTTGTGAATCCAAATCTAAAGCAACTAGGTAAATTAATTTAAAATACTATTCTTTCCTTACCAATCCGAGCCAAGATCCCTATTTTTTTTTCCGGGACGTATAGTTATATCTCTTAGTATTAGACTTTCAGTCGGAGATGGACCTAGCTAGCCACACTCCTAATGTATGAACCATAATCTGACTACCCAACGCACTCCTGCCGATATTGATTTACTAACTAATAGATAGAAGGCCAATTAAATACTTATAGACTAAACCTGAACTATTGGGTTCGTTAGCCAGAGGAGTAAGTCATAATTCGTCCACTGAAGAAAATGAAGGGTAGGGTTTGAGCTTTCTTTTAGTCACTATCTTTATTGTATTTATCTAAAGCAGCACTGAAGCAGAGCCGTGAAATAATAAATGACCAGAAATTTCGTATTTGACAAGATTCTTAGTTAAAACATCGCCAATTTATTTACTGCCAACAAAGAGATTGAATGCCACCTATACTCCGAACTTACTCGTTGTATGGACGAACTCAATGTATGTAGGACTTTTGTTTCCTTTCATCATATTTCGGAATAATGCTACAATTAATCCTTCTTCACTGACCCCTTTTGCTTCTTTAGATGCTCAACACATTATGGGTTTATGTGAAGAAACGAATTTTGTCTACCAGTGTTTTGTTTTGATAGCAATACTGTAAATTGTTGCTTTAACATGACTGCAGTAATGTATGCTGCAACCCAAAACCCTATACCCTAATGCGTGCAGCAACCCTAAACACCAACTTTTAAAGCCCTGGCTAGCACATCAATTGAGCTGTAGATTCCTTTGAGCACAAATTGCCTGTTGGTAAATAAACTGCAAATAAAATTGAAGAGAATCCTGGTTCACATATATATTCTTGTCGATTCCTGTTATCACACGATTCCGAGATGATCATATGATAAGGCTGACATGTTAAAGTCTCAATATAATAATTTATGAATATGGACTTCATCATTTAAACTTTAAATTTCTAAAGGAGATTTGGAGAAAGTGTTGACAACTCACATTATTTAATAAAATCATTTCAAGTAAAAGTCATCTATATAACATATCTAAATTATTTTTGGTTTAGTGTGGTAATTTAATCGGTTTATTTATTAAGAGGAAAGTAAGTTTTAGTCGATTAGAAAATAGTTTTAAGTCACATTTTAAAATTAATAATTAATTTCTATAAAGAAGAAAAGTCTGCTGCTATATTAAAAGGGTTTGTCAATCCGACCCACAAGAAATTGGAAAAAGAAACTTCAATTTATTTGTTCTTTGGGTATTGTGAGATTTAATATAGAATACAGTAAAGTATTTCTAAGATTTCTGAGATGAAGCGTTACAATTTTGATCTTTAAAAGTTGTACTTTACAATATATTTAATTTGTTATTATATTCTAAAAACTTTTGTAATAAGATTGTTTTCTTTATTTTCAAAAGGACAAATTAATGGAATATGCCCATGCCAAATGTGTAAAGTAATCACATAATCACAACAAAAACATGTGACATTTCACGGGCACCATCGACTCCTTGAGCATTATTGTCTTCATGCTTTGGTTGCCGCGGTCGTTAGGTTAGTTTTCAAAAAATTGTAAAAGGTTTAAAAGGGTATAGGGAAGATGTGCCCGACATTAATATATATACATTTAGGGATAGGGATCCCATTAATTGTATAACTACAAAGAGTTGTTCCAAAATTTTGGGTCAAGTTCCTTTTAAATGAAACGACAAAATGTAAGTATAGGAGAAGACCAATCACCTTGAGTCGTCCACACTTCTTTGGTTGGTATCATAATACACCGACTCCATGTCGGTTGGTTGGACTCTTGTTTATGGGTTTATATTTAAACCCCACTCGCCCAAGCTCAAATATAAGGAAAAATAATAATAATGATAATAATAATAATAATAATAAAAACGCTAAGATTGCACCCCCTTATCGTTAAGTGTGTTGGCCAAAATGTCAATAAAGGGAGTCTTATATATTTTATACATTGCAACATGTCAACAACGGGAATCTTATATCTTATACATTTCAAAATGTGTAAACCATATTTATTCTTAGAATATATATATATATATATATATTAGCTTAATAAATTGGAAACAATATTAATTTGATGATGTTGAAGATATTAGGAAGGACATAACATGTATTTTTTTATATAATGTATATCTTTTAAAAATATATATATATATAAAGTTGGATTACATGATTGTTTGTATTTTTATCTTTATAGTGTTTGTGGTGTGAAGATTCTCCCGTTTTGTAGATTGAATCTCTAACTCGCCCCATTGTTACTTCATGTAGTAAATATGCCATGTATAGGTCCACTAAGTCTTCTAAGCATTAAAAATCTTACATTTTGAGGAGACTCACTCGAAGGGGTCTTTGTTGTATCACATCAAATTATTTAGAGACTATGTAGGATTATAGGGTTCAAGGTTCTTCCCATGTTTTCTAAATTGGATATACAAATTCATATGATGTTCTCAAGAAGGTTAAGGTCCTATTGCACCTATGATAGAATCCCTTTGAAGATGAAGATGAATATAGAAATGTTGGAGAAATGATATGATGATGTATAGATGATCCCATGAGGTTAGCATTGTTTAGCATACCACGAAGCTACTAGGTTATGGTAGGGTGAAGGTTGTAACTTTATTTGGTGTGAAAGTAATAATGGTAATCAATCTCGAATAAAGGTATAATGAGTGAACCTATACTCGATGAGCATAAACAATATTATAAATTAACACATTAAGATATTAAGAGGTAAGACCTAATAAATAGATTAAATAGATGAGAAACAATAAACATGAAACACAAGGTGTAGGGAAGAGGTTTTATAAGGAATTCTATGTCTATATAAATAAAAGATTTAGGGTTGCTAATATTGAGCGATAGGTGTGCTAATGTAGTCTCGTAATTAAAAGGGATTGTAAAGGTACTTGTACTCATGCAACATAAATAACTAAATAAATAGACCAAGTAGACTTAATATCTATTGATACCTATTATTGAGAGAGGGAGAGAGAGCGAGTTTAAGCAAGGATAAAGAAGATATAAAAAAAAAAGGTATTTGTAAGAGTGCCACATTCAAGATTAGTATAAGAAAACCTATAATGGATAAAAGGGATAAAAGAATGGCAAGAAGAGTAATGGGTAAATAATATATATATACTTATTGCACCTAACTAAGTATGAAATGAATAAGGTGCAATATAATATATTAAGTGATTTAAACATTAAAAGTACTAAAGATACATTTTGATGCGTATTAAACGGAGTGGTACAAAGAATGTTAGCGATAAACGACTGGTACAAAATGGCCAATTGTTGGAGGACTAATAATAGGAATTAGTATAGAAGGAGATGAACTTATAAATGGAATTCAGATATTGTCATAGAAAACAATATGACAAGCATGCAAACTAACAATTAAACTTCATATTATAGAAGTGTATCACGTTATTAAAATTACCAAGAAATAAGTAGTGCAATTGTAAGTATTCTATGTATAATGCGCCACTCATGGTGTAAGATTTCTATTTAAAGAAAATTTATTGATAAATGAGAGTTGATTAATAAACATAGTGGACTTCATGTTATTAAGACACTAGACCACTCTCCATATGGATCCCAAAAAGTCGTAAGCCGTATAAATTTATGAGATCATAAGTCGTATAAATTAGAGAGAGAGATTCAACAAATAATTCAATTCCTAAACAAGACCTATATAAAAGGAATAATAATTTAATAATAACAAAATGAAGAATCAAAATAAATGATATTTGGGCAATAACATATTCTTATGAATCATAACAAGAACAAGACTATAGAACACTGTATAAATTGTTGTGGATAATTGTCCAGTAAGGCATGATGAACCTTGATGCATGTTACAAATAGGAATCCTCGAGGAAGGTCATAGGATATGTTTTTTAGATAAAGTTTAAGAGCATATATTACACGATAAAAGAAGTAAAATAGTAAAATGACATCGACAAGTGGATCAAGTAAAGATCCAAGTGAGACTACCTTAACTAATGAATTCTAGTAGTAAGCCACATATATTTGCATAATAATATGTTCTTATAATCATGCATAATACTAAATTAGAGACAAAGTTCCTGAAGGGTGGGTGCATGTATGTATGTATGATTATGTAGGTAGTGCCCCATATCTCACTAGACATATCAACATGTTGCATTTTATTTTCTTAGTAAATGTTGGACCCAGTTTGACTGAGTAAACCATATTTATGATAGATTTTGCTACTATGTCTAAGATGTTACCATTGATACATTGATTGTGATGTTATGATTATGTTTATGAGGTCACTATGTTATAGTTATCATGATATTCCTTTGTTCATAAAGACAATGTATGTTTAATTGTCATCATTGATAAATGTAATATATATATATGATGTGGTACCTCGATATCGACCCATGATGTGATCAATTTAATGAGTTATACAATGAAAGGAAATGTTGTTAATAATATCCACCAATGGATGATTGAATGGAAATATTATTATGAATGTATGTTTTCAAAGTACTAATCTGCAGGACACACGGGCTATGTGATAAAGGGATACTTTATGTGAAGAGTGGTATAGTACATATTTCTGCAGAAGAGCCTTGATTACCAAAATTGATGATACGATGACACAGACCAATAATCTCGATAGCAGCAATGTATGTTTTTGATAGGGTATATAGACCCAGGATGTTGAGAAAGATGGATGTGTTCCACCCTATGTTTTTATGAAACCCGAGGTCGTGGGAGGGAAGTGCTGAGACACGCTCCCCTTGTTGTTGTGATAATGACGGTCGGGTACCCGAGGTCGTGGGAGGGCCATGCTGAGACACGCTCCCCATGTTGTTGTGATGACGACGGTCGGATGCCTGCTAGGAGAGGCTATGTCCACTGTTCAGCCGACACTATCGCTCTCAGGTTCTTATGTGGTCAGGTCGATGAAGCCGACATCCACTTCTATACTAGCAGAGGAAGGATAGGGAGGATGCGGACGTAGGTTAGGATGGGTGGACATCTTAGTTATTATGGTTGAATGTTGGAAAATTATGATACTGGAAGTAGTGATGGTAGGTACGAATCTTAACTGACTAACTAATAAGAACATAATTGTTAAATAACTCCAAATGTCACAAGAAATCATATTATATCTGTATATGGGTCATGTTGCGTGAAATATTATTTGTATCCGTTAGAATTTAGGGGTTTTTGCTATAGTACATGTGCAGCCTGTGCATGTACTGGCCATGCATGCACACCTCACACATGCATGCTAGTATGAAATATTTAAATAGTTGATAGGTTAACTAAGTAATTGTGAATTGCTTTAAACCTATAAATGTACCTAGTATCACTATTTTGACCATAACTTCGGGACGAAGTTTCCTAAAGGGTGGGTGTATGTATTGCCCCATATTAATGTTAATTAATGATTATTAGTAAGTGATTTTATTTAATTAAACATAAACAATGCTATCATTTCGAGCAATTAATCATTAGATTATAATTGATTAATCATTAAATTATAATTGATTAATTGCTGGTTAATAATATTAATTATCATTTTACTTCTAATTATTATTATTGTTTCATATTATTAAGTATTTATTATCTAGTTAATAATAAATAATAATTAACAAAACCATTACCTTACCACTCAGTATAAACTTAAGCAAGCCACATAGGTAAAAATGCTAGGACATTTGGCTAGGTTGTATAACACGTACCATTCGAGAAAATTAACACATGTCGAACAAAAACATGGAACTACACTGCCCAAGAGAGAAAAACCTAAATTAATTTATGAGGCGGTGGAGGAAGGACGCGGAAAGAAGGAAGGCGGTGGGGAAGGAGGTATAAGGAGGGGGATTTTGGGAATTTCAGGGGGGATGGGACTCTGCATGAGGAGAAGGGAGAGGAAAATACTTGAGGAGGGGGACAACTCAAGGACGAGAATATCTGTAAATGACTGAGACTGAGAAGAAAAGAATGGAGAGGAAGTTGCTCTCGGTATTATTGGTTTGTGGGCTCGGGGGCTAGGAAACCGATGGGTTTCCTAGGGCCAGCACATGATGAGAGCTGGTCGGCAGGGTGGCACATCATTTTGTTAATTAAGGCTCGGATGGAAAGCTGGAAGAAGAAGGAGCCTACAAGGTTTACAGCAAACTATTGGATCTACCACAACCGCTGTTTCTAGGTATTTTGTCTAATTTACAAAAAAAAATTCATGAAGTTCTCAACATGTACAGCTCAAAAATTTTACTTGAATATGTTTACAGTTCATACTTGTATTTACATATGTCTATAAAATTTATAGAACAGACCTGGATATAAATCTGCAATACAATCTAAATGTTTTGATAGAGAACATTACAGTGAATTGGACACAATGCTCTACCCATTAGGTAGAGCACTACAAGGAAAATGATTTGTCCATGGCCATGAGTTGAGCATCCATCTCAGTGATTTTTGCTTTCATTGAGTGAACTGCCATACGGGCTTCCGCCCAATTACTAAGCATGTCCTCTGCCAAATTGGAGATCATGTTCTTTAGCATCTAGTAGTGATTAATTCTACCACCTTCCTCTCCTGTCAAGAGCTTATGGTTGAGAACCTTATGCTCCCAAGCTTCCACCAAAATGTGAACTCACGTAGAAATATGTGGTTCATAATTCATGAAGTTTATCAAACCTGTACAGCTCCTATTTCTACGTTAATATGTCTACAGTTCCAGATTGTACATTCACATGTTTATAAAATTAATAGTACAGACATAGATATCAACCTGTAATATGATTTAAAATGTCTTGATAGAGAATATTACAGAGAGATGGACCGAGTGCTCTACCGGTTAGGCAGAGCACTACAATCAACACATAGTGTTTTTAAATCCAAATTGAAACTATTACTATAACTATTGGTGTAACATAAACAAAGAAATAAAGAGTAGCTGAAATAAATAGACAAAAGTATAGAAAAAAGTGGGGAACATCTACAGAACCAAGGATGAATTAAACCTACAAAATTCAATTATGTTGGAGGATACCTTCCCAATAAATTTGTTGTTTTTAGTGAGTGAATAGAAAACAAAAAAGAATACAAAACAACAACTTAAAGTTTTTATCACTAATAAAAGTTATATGACTCTTGTTACATGATAGTTGCATTTCACATTATATAGACCCTTGTTACATTATACATTATACATTATATAAACTAGATAATGAATTAAAACAAAAAAAAATGTACTTAACCAACAAAAATGACAGAACATGAGCGATATTCAGATAAATATAAGTGCAGAATATAAAATACAAGATACACTTAAATAAACATGTTAAATGAAACCCTTGTTCTTCATATTTAATTTCTGCAGTTTCTATGTCTTCTAATATTACTCATAATTCATTTTTTATTCTATCTAAGTACATTCTAAAGGAAGGATCATTAGAGTAGCCAGGTAGTAGGGTAGCTTGCTAACCTCATGATGCAAAAGGTCTTTGCCTTTAAATTTTAGACCTAGGTATCCTGGTGGTAGATGTTCACATAAGTAATTTCCTCATTCAAAAAACCTTTATTGACTTATCAGAAACTATAAATGGAAAAAATGGAAAATTTCAACCTCCAAAGGCTATTGAGACAAATTTATACTGTTCTCCAAATGGAGGATAGGTCAACTCTCAAGCTCGAAGGAATGGTGGATAATCTTATTATATCAATAGACACACGGAGCACCCTGTATAATGAATGCTGTTGTAAAATATTGACCTTAGTGGCAATCCCATGATTCCTGGTAGATCATGGCTATCAAAAGATGCTGCTTATATTAACTACAAATCCAGAAATGTGACCTTCTCCTACAGTCAATATTTAAATAAACTTACTTTGTATCCTCTTGCCAAACCTTTCATAGAAGATGAGGAGCCACTATGGGTAGGTTAGGAGGAATATGATGCACTCTTTGGAGATGTTGTTAAACTTGTTCTTACTCTTAAAAAAACCTTGGCATTGAAAAACCTTGACGAAGAAATAATGATTTCGAATTGTATGCAAAACCTTTACCCCTTAAATGTACAAATTTGAGAATATGTTGAGCAATCGAATGAGAATGAACTTAATGATGAGGATCCAATTCAAATTTTCATTACATTTGATGAATCGGTAGGACAAGTAGAAACCTGGACATTTCTAGGTATCTGGATTATGTCTTCACTGCTAAACCCACAAAACTGTTGATCACCATCATTGATATTCTTCCAAGAAAATATTAAACACGAGCAATTAGTGGAATTCCATTCAGTTGCAAGACTTTATTCTTTTGTTACAAACTTTCAACTCCACTTTTACTTGGGATTATCAATACATGAGAGGAATTGACCCTAGTATTCTCCAACACCATATTAACATTTAGGATTACTCTCATCCAATCCTACAACCTCAAAAGATGAAACTCTTTTATCAAGGACGTTGTAAAAATAAAGTTTCTTATATATCAACCAAGAGCGATATATAAGAAACCAAGTCTCATTACTGTCTTGTGCTTCTAGTATATAAGATGTTGATATTATATACCAACATCCTATTAGTATCCCAGTCCCATGCTTATTATATACAATTGTGTTGGTAAGCAAGTTTTTGCTTTAAACTATTGTAATGGATTTTCTTCTTTCAATATTCAATAGAAGATAGATGTGTAGTGAGAGTTTGAATCTGTGTGCTTTCTATTCAGCTTTCAACAGTATGTGTTTGTAAATTAGCATATTTATATCTACTAGTTTGATTTAAGCCTTCAATTTTTCAGCTACCTGGTATTTAGATTATTTTTTCTAAGTACAGAATTACCTTGTTTGAAAATTAGCCGCATGTTTCTTAACACAGGAGTATTTAAGTTCCACAATCAGATCTACTATAATCACATTGAAGAAATACCAATGACTATCCATAATCCTAAACCACTAGCCACTAAAGCTTATAACCATATGAGATTGAAGAAACCATACAAAACATCCATCAATTTTTGCAATAACTGTTCATTTGTTGAACAATTATTGAATGAAACAAGGACATTCGTAAATTGGAAAGCGAATATAGGAGATTAAAGAGAAAAAAATAAAAGGTGAAAATAAGATATGAAGAAAGTCAGCAAATCCTATAATACAAATGAAAGATAGAGTTAGATGATTTTTGGCTACTTCTATTCTCCCTCTTTTTTCTCCTCTAGTTAATCTTAGATTCTTATATGAAGTTGAACAACAAAAAAGGAGGTACAATGGAAATCAAGGAATTTGCTGTTCAAAGAGAGAAAACATGGTAGATATAGTAAAGAAATATGGGCCATCAAAGTGGGAAAAAGATAATTCTAGTAGAAGCCTCCTGATAACTCTTAACTTCTCCTCGTCCCAAAATGGAAAGAAATAAAGTTTCCATTTTAGTTATCTCTAAAGTGAATAACATGTTCCTCAAAGACCACATATGATGGAGCTTCATCATGTTTACATTAACCTGATACTGCCATGGCCTTGAACTTCTAGTTTCACAAAATTCCATGTGTATAAGTGGATGTATTTCGCAGAGGTGTTCTTGAAATCAAAAGGGTGGGCATACATTTCACTTGAACTCTTAGAAGTTGGAATCAAAAGAAGGATAAGAACATTGGAAAGTGCAAGTGAATGCAATCTAAGGAAGGATAATTCCAAGAGCATGTGTGGCTTAATCAAGTAAGTACTTCATTGTGACTAAAGCTTTAACTTGCGTATGATATATACTATAGAAGATCTACAAGGTTTGTTTTCTCTCTTATCACCTCTCTCCCAATAATTAAAATCGATTGAAGACAGCTAACAAAAGTATTTTTAGTGAAGGATATTCCTATATTTCATATTTTTGGGTGATATCCAACACCCCAATAGAAGTTAATATGATTCCCAGAGAAGAAACTCAGCCTCCTAAGAATGAACTCGCCCTTCAATATATGTCTATTCTACTTTTACACTTCCCAAAATTCCAAGGAATGTTACTCATCCTTATTAGAAAAGAATGCACCCTTCTACAATGGTTCCAGGAGACAAATCAACTCACAGCTTTTTTCTTCTTCAACCAACTGCCGAAAATGTGCCAAAAACTCCAATGAATCTCTACAACGATTTACCCACAGCTAGAAATTACTTCGTCCATGAATGCAAATGATAAATATGAGTGATTTTTACTCCCTATAGTTGGATGGGACCAAAACTATTCCTAGCAAGGGTTTCAGTCCAAAAACCGCAGCTGTGAGCTCTGCAAAATATATTTTGTTATATCTTTTTCTAATTATTCTATAAATTTTTTGTGACTCTTCAACTTATTGCGACCACTGATCAAATTTGAAGGGTGGGTATTTCAAATGGAAAGGAATTTATTCTTGGATCCCTTCTAAGATGAAGGGTAATATAAGTAATTATACTTTAATTGACACATAGAAATTAACTAAACCTTTCATTAAAAAAATATAGAAAATAAATATTTTTGTTTCAATTTCTTACAATTTTTAATAATTGAACATCTCTTAATATTTACATGAAAAAATGATATATTTTCAATAAAAATTATTTTGAACACATTAAGTTTTCATATGGGTATCATCAATTTTTATAGTTCAGTAACATAACAATTATTCTATTGTATCTTTTTTAAGTTGGAGCACACTTCATTATACAAAAAAGTACTTAGACTATGTCCTAACCATATTGGGGCATCGAAGTGCAATCCAAGATTGAGAGATCTAAGAATGATAAGGAATGAGAACCTAAGAGAAAATAATACACAACTCAGAAAACATTAAGAAAAAATTCCTACATACCAAGCAAGTTAACAAAGCTAGTAGAACCGGGATGAGGGCATTAAATATTTTTTTTCAACACTTGTTGTGAAAGCATACATGTATGGGATGGAGGGGAAATGGAATCAAGACTAATTTAATTGAATCCTTGCAACTAATTGCATATTTGAGTCTCAACAATCCACCTTTTAAATTGAACAAAAATACCAAACGAAGTTTATTGATGGATAGATTTGAGAAAGTTCTAAGTGTGAGTAATTAAGGGCTTGGGGCTCTAAAATTTGTTGTGTTTTGCACCAGTCCACGATTCAGTGAATAGACAGTCACATGTAGTAGTTTAAATTATTTCATGAAAACATGTAATGTGTATGTCAAAAGCGTTTTCCATGCCGATGTAGGCCACTACCCTCTTTATTGTCTTACCGAAAGGCATGCTAATGAGTAAGAAGACCTAAAATTATGGACTTCACCTTCAAAGAATGCTTTGCAATCACATTGGTAACGAGTGATAAGAAGGTTACAACAATCCAATGTGTCAAATGTTAGTTAATAGGGTTATTTAAAGAGTTATATGGTAAATTTAATATAAGACTTACTTATACTTGTTTCTTACTCTTTGTGCCTTGACACACTTAAAATTGAGCCATATGATGACAATGATGATGATGAAGGTGATGATGATGATGATGACGATGATGATGATGTTGATGGTGATGTCGATGATGATGATGATGATGATGATGATGATGATGTTGATGATGATGATGATGATGCTAATGATGATGACAGCAAGGATGATGATGATGAGGAGGATGATGGTGATGATGATGGACACGATGATGATGAGGATGAGGATGATGAGCATGAAGAGATCATCGCATATAGTTATAGGAGCTTCAATGAATTCATCTTGATGATGATGATGATGATGATGATGTTGATGATGATGATGAGGAATTGAGGATGATGACGATCATGATGGTGATGATGATGATGATGGTGATGGTGATGATGATGATGATGATAGTGATGGTGATAATTATGTCGATGATGATGATGGTGATGATGATGATGATGCTAATTATGATGATGAGGATGAGGATGATGATGATGATGTTGAGGATGATGGTGATGATGATCACAAGTCAATGGTGATGACGATGACGATGAAGCTAATGATGATGATCATGATGCTGATGATGATGCTAACGCTAATGATACCAATGATATTAATGATGATGATAATGATTATGATGATGATAGTGATGATGATGATGATACTAATGATGATGACAATGAGGATGATGATGATGATGAGGATGATGGTGATGATGGTGATGGTGATGATGATGGACACGATGATGATGGTGATGGTGATTATAATGATGCTGATGAGGATGATGATCATGATCACGTCAATGATGATGATCATCATCATCATCATCGTTGTCTTTGTCATCAACATCATCATCATCATCGACATCATCCTCATCATCGTCATGACGATGATGAGGATGATGGTGATGACGGTGATGAGGATGATGAGGATGATGGCAATGATGGTAATGGTGATGATGATGGACACGATGATGATGCTGTGGATGATGATGAGGATGATGAGGATGATGATGATGATGGTCATCATCATCATCATCATCATTGATATTGGCATTGTCCTTCTCATCATGATGATGATGGTAGTGGCGATGATGATGACGACGATGATGATGATCATGATGATGATGTCGATGATGATGATGATGATGATGATGATGATGATGATGGTGATGATGATGATGATGCTAACGATGATGACGATGAGGATGTTGGTGATGTTGAGGATGATGGTGATGATGAAAGATACTCATCTAAAGTTTATAAGAGTTCCATATGGTCGACAAGTTCCACTTCACTTCACCTCCAAATTTGTATTGTATAAGAGTTAGATGTAGTTGAATATTCTTCTAACGTTTATAAGAGTTCCATAATATAGTTGACAAGGATACTCATCTAAATTTTGTAAGAGTTCCACTTCACCTCCAAATTTGAATTGTATAAGAGTTCCATGTAAATCGAGTTTATAAGAGTTCCATATAGTTGACAAGTTTGGAGGGGTTTTACCTCTTATTCCTAAAAGGTTCACATTTTTTTCTTTCTCCTTAAAAATGTTAGCTTTTTGGATTGTTGTATCCAACTTAGTGTGCATTGTCCTTTTTCCTTGGGTTTGTAGGTGAATCATCTACCTCATGTCTTCTGTAAACTTTATGAAAATCTCATTCAACTCTGCCTTGGTCATATATTAGGATTTTATCCTTGACATTTTTTTGTTTTGTTTTTGAAACTATACAACAAAATGAAAATTAATTGAATCTATAATACCAACATGTAGTGTTTCTAAATCCAAATTGCAACTATTACTATAACTATTGGTGTAACATAAACAAAGAAATAAAGAGTAGCTGAAATAAATAGACAAAAGTATAGAAAATAGTGGGGAACATCTACAGAACCAAGGGTGAATTGAACCTACAAAATTAAATTATGTTGGAGGATACCTTCCCAATAAATTTGTTGTTTTTAGAGAGGAAACAGAAAACAAAAAAGAACAGAAAACAGCAACTTAAAGTTTTTATCACTAATAAAAGTTATATGACCCTTGTTACATGATAGTTGCATTTCACATTATATAGAACCTTGTTACATTATACATTATACATTATATAAACTAGATAATGAATTAAAACAAAAAAAAAGTACTTAACCAGCAAAAATGACAGAACATGAGCGATATTCAGATAAATATAAGTGCAGAATATAAAATACAAGATACACTTAAATAAACATGTTAAATGAAACCCTTGTTCTTCCTATTTAATTTCTACAGTTTCTATGTCTTCTAATATTACTCATAATTCATTTTTTATTCTATCTAAGTACACTCTAAAGGAAGGATCATTAGACCAGCCAAGTAGTAAGGTAGCTTGCTAACCTCATGATGCAAAAGGTCTTTGCCCCTAAATTTTAGACCCAGGTATCCCGGTGGTAGATGTCCACATAAGTAATTTCCTCATTCAAAAAACCTTTATTGACATATGAGAAACTATAAATGGAAACAATGGACAAGTTCAACCTCCAAAGGCTATTGAGACAAATTTATACCGTTCTCCAAATGGAGGATAGGTCAACTTTCAAGCTCGAAGGAATGATGGATAATGTTATTATATCAATAGATGCATGAAGTACCCTGTAGAATGAATGGTGCTGTAAAATATTGACTTTAGTGGCTATCCCATGATTCCTAGTAGATCATGGCTATCAAAAGATTCTACTTATATTAAGTACAAATCCAGAAATGTGACCTTCTCCTATGGTCAATATTTAAATAAACTAACTTTGTATCCTCTTGCCAAACCTTTCATAGAAGATGAGGAGCCACTATGGTTAGGTTAGGAGGAATATGATGCACTCTTTGGAGATGTTGTTAAACTTGTTCTTACTCTTAAAAAAACCTTGGCATTGAAAGACCTTGATGAAGAAATAATGATTTCTAATTGTATGCAAAACCTTTACCCCTTAAATGTACAAATTTGAGAATATGTTGAGCAATCCAATGAGAAAGAACTTAATGATGAAGATCCAATTCAAATTTTCGTTACATTTGATGAATCGGTAGGACAAGTAGAAATCTAGACATTTTTAGGTATCTAGATTATGTCTTCACTGCTAAACCTAGAAAAATTTTGATCACCATCGTTGAGATTCTTCCAGGAAAATATTAAACATGAGCAACTAGTGGAATTCCATTTAGTTGCAAGACTTTATTCTTTTGTTACAAAATTTTAACTCCACTTTTACTTGGTATTATCAATACATGAGAGGAATTTACCCTAGTATTCTCCAACACCATACTAACATTTAGGATTACTTGCATCTAATCCTACAACGTCAAAAGATGAAACTCTTTTATCAAGGACATTGTAAAAATAAAGTTGCTTATATATCAACCAAGAGGGATATATAAGAAACCAAGTCTCATTACCATACTGCGCTTCTAGTATATAAGATGTTGATATTATATACCAACATCCTATTAGTATCCCATTTCCATGCTTATTATATACAACTGTGTTGGTTAGCAAGTTTTTGCTTTGAACTATTGCAATGGATTTTCTTCTTTCAATATTCAATAGAAGATAGATGTGTAGTGAGAGTTTGAATCTGTGTGCTTTCTATTCAACTTTCAACAGTATGTGTTTGTAAATTAGCATATTTAGATTTACTGGTTTGATTTAAGCCTTCAATTTTTCAGCTACCTGGTACTTAGATTATTTTTTCTAAGTATAGAATTACCTTGTTTGAAAATTAGCCGCATGTTTCTTAATACAGGAGTATTTAAGTTCCACAATCAGATCTACTATAATCACATTGAATAAATACCAATGACTGTCCATAATCCTAAACCACTAGCCACTAAAGCTTATAAGCATATGAGATTCAAGAAACCATACAAAACATCCATCAATTTTTGCAATAACTGTTCATTCGTTGAGCAATTATTGAATGAAACAAGGACATTTGTAAATTGGAAAGGGAATATACGAGATTAAAGAGAAAAAAATAAAAGGTGAAAAGAAGATATGAAGAAAGTCAACAAATCCTATACTACAAATGAAAGACAGAGTTACATGATTTTTGGCTACTTCTATTCTCCCTCTTTTCCTCCTCTAGTTAATCTTAGATTCTTATATGAAGTTGAACAACAAAAAAGGAGGTACAATGGAAATCAAGGAATTTAATATTAAAAGAGAGAAAACATGCTAGATATAGTAAATAAATATGGGTCATCAGAGCGGGAAAAAGGTAATGCTAGTAGAAGCCTCCTGATAACTCTTAACTTCTCCTCGTCCCAAAATGAAAAGAAATAAAGTTTCCATTTTAGTTATCTTGAAAGTGAGTAACATGTTCCTCAGAGACCACATATGATGGAGCTTCATCATGTTTACATTAACCTGATACTGCCATGGCCTTGAACTTCTAGTTTCATAGAATTCCATGTGTCTAAGGGGATGTATTTCACAGAGTTGTTCTTGAAATCAAAAGGGTGGGCATACATTTCACTTGAACTCTTAGAAGTTGGAATCCAAAGAAGGATAAGAACATTGGAAAGTGCAGGTGAATGCAATGTAAGGAAGGATAAGTCCAAGAGCATGTGTGGCTTAATCAAGTAAGTACTTCATTATGACTAAAACTTTCACTTTGGTATGATATATACTATAGAAGATGTGCAAGGTTTGTTTTCTCTCTTATCACCTCTCTCCAAATAATTAAAATCAATTGAAGACAGCTAACACAAGTATTTTGGGTGAAGGATCTTCCTATATTTCATATTTTTGGGTGATATCCAACACCCCAATACAAGTTAATATGATTCCCAGAGAAGAAACTCAGCCTCCTAAGAATGAACTCGCCCTTCAATATATGTCTATGGTACTTTTACACTTTCCAGAATTCCAAGGAATGTTACTCGTCCTTATTAGAAAATAATGCACCCTTCTACAATGTTTCCAGGAGACAAATCAACTCACAGCTTTTTTCTTCTTC
>LPNX010762152.1:251167-252195 GCA_001517045.1 Pseudotsuga menziesii
TATGAGCTCTATTAAGGCTTCTATATTTTTCTTATGCCTTTTTTTGTTTATATTGTTGATTAGTCACAACACATTTGGGTTTATATTCAAAATCATATACATAACCAATAACTTCTAGCTTTGGTATGAATTGTAATCACCTTAGTGACAAAGTATATATGGAAAAGTTTCTCCAATTTCTATTGAATTATTTTTATTGGACATGTTTGATAGCTTGAGATGATGATGATGTCTTTTCTCTAGTACAAAAATTGTTTTGTTAATTTATAACATGATATTTGGTCTAACTAGAACATTCATTTATTGTATGAATTCAATGTAAAACTAAGAAAATTCATTTATTGTATGGGTTACTAAAATTTTAAAATTTAATGTAAAACTAAGAGTAAATTTCTCTCTACTTTCCTAGAAGAATGACAATCTACCTCAAAAATAAGGAAACTTATGCTACCCCATTGTAGGTACATAAATTAAAACACATATTAAATGATTTACAAGTGCTATTCGAGTTGAACGATTATTTATTTCATTGCAAATTTAGTAAAAACTTTTGAAACATATATGTTGTTGAAACAAGAGGCGGCAACAAAAAATTCATGTGGTTAATAAGCTTCAAGACAAAACATGCAATGACGAAAAAATAAAAAACTACTTATTAAAATGACAAAACATGCATTACACGCCGACCAGATCACCCGCCGTGGGGTTTGAACCCACGACCACGAGGTTAAGAGCCTTGTGCTCTACCAACTGAGCTAGATGGGCTTTAAGTAAGCTTTAAATCAAGAATGTCAGCCTTATAGCGACGAATTTTCAAGAACATCACTATAATGATGAACATCGGGGCCATTTTCAAAATTTTCCAAAAATTTTAACTATTTTTCCACGAAAAAAACGCTTATAAATTTTTCATGGAAAACGTCCATGGGAAAGTTGAGCCATATGTAGTACTATGTGAGTGTGTGTATGAGAGAGAGAGAGAGAGAGAGAGATAGAGAGAGAGAGAGAGAGAGAGAGAGAGAGAGAGA
>LPNX010762152.1:253367-291069 GCA_001517045.1 Pseudotsuga menziesii
GATGGAGGACGTGATATGTCATACATTCTTATGCCTTTCCATAAAAATTGCATCTCATCAATAAAAGGCGCAATATAAACATCCATTTTTTTTACTTGATGTTTTCCTGGAACAATGAGAGTTAGCATAAGGTGCTCCTTTTTAACACTCATCCATGGGGGGATATTGTATACTATCAATCCGACTGGCCAGATAGTATGAGTTGCACTCATAGAAGAGAATGGGCACACTCCATCTATTGCAAGCCCAAATCTAATACTATAGGGTTCATCTTTGAATTTTCCTGGCCATTTTTCCTCTATATGTTTCATTGCTTTATAGTCTGTTGGAATTCACAAGAATCCATCTTTACTCCTATTCTTTGCATGCCAGTCCATCAATTGTGCAAGTGACTTGCAACAAAACATTCATTGAATTCTAGGTATAATTGGCATGTGGCGTAAAACCTTATTTGGAATAGTGGGACTTTGTACATCTGTATGATATCTCTTCTCTTTGCATACAGGACATTCTTGTTTATTTTGATATTCACCTCTATATAATATGCAATCATTTTGACATGCATGAATTTTCTTATATTCTACCCACAACTCAACCAACAATTGATGTGCTTCTCTACAAGTTGATGGCAACACATTATCTTCGGGGAATATTTTATCCTTTAGTTCCCTGTAATATTGTTTTCAGAGAAACATGTTATAAATGCCATTTAATATCATTTTTTATATAACATTTATCCATTTAAAGTCGACTTAAATAAATACAATTGATATTAATACTTATCTACTAATTGTGTAAACCAATTAACAATGCAAATCTATAAATATAATTCAATGTACTTTAACAAAGTAGTGAATCTCTTATCTGACCAACCAAATAATGACTTGATTTCCAATAATATTAATGTGCATGAAAGATTTGATGTTCTACTTGCACCCGACTTGAACACGACTGTCTTTGCTACTTGCTTGCTTGATTCATGAATGTTAATATCGTCAAATTTTTTATGGTGGCAATTTCCCTCTATATCATCATTAATGTTATGCATAGGATCATCACCCTCATCAATGTTTCCATCCCTAAAGAAAATTGTGAGCATTTCATTCACTCCTTCTTCGTGCATTTCATTTTCGTCATCATGTTCACTATGAACATGATGAGGCATGCCATCAATTCTTGCTAAATTCATTAATTCTTCAAATTTTGCAAGTTGGAGTTCTCTCTTCAATGCTTCTGCTCTTCTCCTAGTATGTTTTAAAGGATGAATTGGATCATCATGTTGAATTCTTAATGACCTAGTTGGACCTTGACCATTAGTAGCTATATCATCAGCATCAACCTATAATTAAATGCAACCATGATTTAATATTAGATCATAACAATTATCAGTTAAAATATTGTAACCATTTATGTAACGTCTTTGTACAATTTCACGTTTGAATTTTTTCTTTCCACAACATGTAGAACATCCACAATCAACAATCATCTCAAAGTATTAATTCCATGTAGTATTGTCATGACTAACCTCTTGTTCATTATGCTCATTTTCTATTGGATCTGCAGATTCCATTGTCATATATTCTTCCACCCATTGTTTTCTGCGTGATTTAACAGTAGGAGGCCCATGTCTAGGGATAGATCATTGTATTGGTCTAAAATAATGCATCAACTCCTCATTTGCTTTGATTGCATTGTCAACCTAAAATAAACAACACATGCATTAGTTTTTTCCAAGATTGGATCATAGACTATATAATGTTATTGTATTGTACAATTATCTAACTGAATTGATATTGAACAACTAAAAACAACAATTGTAAGTATTCATCCCATGTATTATCATCATGACTAACCCCTCATTCATTATGGTCAGTTTCTATTGTATATGTAGACTCTATTGGCATATCCTCTTCCACCCACTTTCACATGCGGCATGCTTTAATAGTACAAGTTCTTCTTTCCTGCTAAAAAATGTCTTGATTTGTGTCCATGGCCTCCTCCAGCTCCTGTAATAAACAATAATGATAACAAATTTTATTAAATGGTAATAATATTGAAATATGTCATACAACGAGGAGGAAATTAGAGGGATTGGAATGTTTGCTTGAAATAAAAATAAAGTAAGAGGAATTTCAATCGTTAGTTTATTGAAAAACAATGGAGAATTATTAAAGGAGCAATAGTAGTATGGCTTGAAGAAATCGAGAGGTAGTATCAAAGGATTAAACAAGGTGCGCAGCTCTTTCCATCCATTTTATGTATTGGGTGAAGCGGATATTGGAAAATTCTCACAAGTAAAGGTAGATGAAGAAATTCATTTATAGATCGAAATCCAGAACCACTCTATTTATTGAATAAGAAAAAAGAGATTCCACATGTGGCTTGGAGTTATTAGCCACTTTTGTTTTATTTAGTGGAGGATAGACACATAGTGTTAAACACATATACATATATATTTTATTTGAGGGTAGCCTAGGATATCATGAGTTAGTAAGGGTGGTAATCCTAATTTTATTCCCTTATAAACCTAGAACGTGTCATTGCATCACCCAACATAGCATGGTTATATTGAAAGGATTTAATAACCCCTATCCCTTTTGACTATAACCACTAGCAATAGCAAAGCTGTCTGATGGGCATGAGAATCAAAGCGACTTGTCTGTCTGTAAATAAATGATGGCCTCAAATCCTTCTTTTCGAATGGATACAGGTTCATGCCGGCCAAAAGGAGGGATTTAATTTTACCAAATGATAGTGAGGGATCGTAAGAGAAACAAATCCTTCTAACCCCTTTCAGAGATGGAACATGTAACAGGAAATTTGGAAATTGAGGGATTTACATTGAAGTTCAGGGTGCCTACCTACCACTAAACCCTGCACAGAAGCTACCATTCCTACCCTCCATTAAACCCCATGCAGAAGATTACTACAGTCCTCGGTATTTTCATTGGTTCGATAAGTGGAGGGAAGATAATGTTGCCTGCAACCCCCTCAGTCAACAATGATTTGATGAACTAGTGAATAGAGCCATGGACTACCTCCACTGAAAGATGAGGGCTTAGCCAAATCCTGGGATATATTTACATGCTTTCCCAAGTTTGGCCCTATCCTAGGTTTAATTGGCACCCAGGAAAGTGCCCCAAATCAATGTCAAATCGTAGGAAGGGCTCGGCGCATTCTTGGGCGCAATCATGGACCCAAATCCCTCAACAACACGTAGGTGGACATAGTGGCGCCCAAGAAAGCACCCCAAATCAATGTCAAATCGCAGGAAGGGCTCAAAACATTCCTGGGCGCAATCCTGAACTCAAATCCATGGGCAGTACGTAGGTGGACATAGTAGTAGCCAGCGTGAAAGCAGAAAACTTAAAAAGCACCGGTTCTTTAAGATTGAATGCATATTTTTCCCCTGTAGGTTGAAAAGCACCCTTGGAGGTTGAGAATATTAAGCAGAAGCACCGCACTAGGCTGTTACTTGTGCTTTGCAACAATGGCAAGTGGAGGAGGAAGCACATATGGAGCAGGACATGGATTTTCTTTTTTTATTTATTTATTTGGTATTTGGTTTTTTTAGAGTAGAACAAGTATTTGTTTTTTTTTATACAAGCCTGTTACTTGTGATTTTTTATATTTGTTGTTTTCTTCATAAGAGTTGTTTTCTTCACTGATTGAAACCACCTCTTTTTCTGTTGTTTCTTTACATTAGTCCTCTAGTACTCATATTGGGGTTTGCATACTACCAATTTAGCATCCATGGAAACCATTGAACTATTCAGAGGTAGGAAAAACTGCTTCTAGCCTTCCTCCCCAAGTTGACAAATATGGTTATAAAAAACATAAAACCCACCAACTATGCTCTCTGAATGTCAAATGGTGAATGTCTGAGGCACTGCCTAAAGACATTCACTATTTGACAAGATCATCATTAGATTGCAGAAGGTTAACAGGGAACTCCAATTGATTAGGACAATTATATCCTTGAAAAGCACTTGACAAGATGCCACTCCAAATCTGGAAAAGGTTATTTTCTCCCTAGATTGAGATAAAAATTCCACTATTTTTCAGTTGTTTGATGTGCACCCAAGGAGGATAGTGGAATCCTATGCCCAGAACACCAAAGTCAAGGACATATATCTTTTCAGATAGTTGTAGGGTTTCTATTTTAACATTTTTTTTCAGTTTTTATGGGGAGCGGGGCTATGCCAATGCAAAACCATTTAAACTACTCCATTTTGTCCTAAACCATTGGTTTTGATCAACTTTGTCCTGTACTACTGGTTAGGGACAAAAATGATAAAAATTGGTTTGGCTGACCGGTTGTAATTGAAAACCCCCAAAACTAGTCCAAACCAGCTGATACATCTCTAGTTTAATCAATCTTGAAATCCATGCTATAGACCATATGTGTGTGGATTTGGACATATTTCAGATGAGGTGGAATTCTTGAGACACATTATTAATTTCAATGTTCATGGATTGGAAGAAAATGGCACATTTCTTGGGTTATAAAAAACATGTTTCATAGTTCATGGTTATAACAAACAAATCCAAATAATTTTCACATCTTAAGGATAAAATGGGGGAATATCATTCACCAAACAAAGATGCCATACTAGTAGATATTTCCAATCATCCAAATAAGATTTTGTTAGGTGGATTTAATACAAGGGAGCAATGCAAAGAGAAGCATAAACATGCAATCATTATGAAGACATAACACCTCAAAGGGCCAAAAAATCTGCCACTTAATCTTTACCAAGTGTAGAAAGGATAATCTAGAGAAAATGACACTTTGGTATTTATAGAAAATGACACATCTAAGAGAACTTCAATGATCATATAAAACACGGTGCATGTTATTAACACCAATTGCAGCTAGAAGCATAGCTGCATGGGTAGCTAAAACACGGTGCATGTTATTAACACTTTGAAGAAGAGGAATATGATCCAAGTTCAAAGTATTTTAACATGTTTTATTCTCAATTTTATGACAAACTATTGAAAGTTAAGAGAAATTTAAAAACAAATCTATGAAATCTATTTGTTTGACAATCTTTGTTTTCTGTTATAAAAAAATCCATATTTTTTTTCAATCATTTCTAGCAATGTAAGTTGGGGAAAAATTCCATTTCCATTTTCAGGAAATTTTTCATTTTCATTTCCATGTTATTCAATTTTGAAGTGGCATGACTGTAGTAGAGGTTGATATCTTTAGCTAGTACAATTTATATCTATAAAAACTCAGCAAAGGGGGTGTATTTTCAAGGATGCTACTTCCATAGGTCAGTAAAGACTACACATACCAACTATTCTCACCAATGCAAAAATGCTTGATGACTTCATCAATGTTGTTCCCCATTAGAAGGTGCATCGGGCCTACGGTTCAAGGCGAATAAACACAGGAGTATAATAAACAACATTATTACTCTCATAGTAGGAAACAAATTTAAACTAGTTATTGTTGCATTGATAGGAAAAGTGAACGACATTATTACCCTCATAGTAGGAATACTATTGTATCAAGAGGAATGTGACCTCATAAAATTGTGGATGAACTTGGAGGAGTGGTTCAAAAACCAATAATACCTCCTTGATTAACTTTCTTGAAAATAGAGTTATCCACTCTCTAGCTTGGTGGCTTTGTCAAAGTGGAAGAATATTTGTCTCTATTTTCCACAATTCACCTCATTGAATAGAGGAAAAAACGATCCCTCGTTGACATAATGAAGGCTACTAACCTCCATGACAAGAGGATTAATTTGTCACCTTGGTGGACATAGGATAAAATGGTTCTGGTTAACATCTTAGTCAAAAAATGATAGTTTGTTCCTTTTGATAACACAATTTTTGACATTAGGAAGTGTGTGGAGTGACCTCTGACTTGCAAGTCATATTTGGTCACATAAGCTAAAGTTTCTTGTCCTTAAAAAGGGATTATCATGTCTCTTACTTACCCATTACTTAATCTTAATATGGAGGGGTGTTGGTACAACCCTTTCCCCTATTCTTCTATATAATTGGGTTATCTCCCATTTTATTAGACATAGGACTCATTATATAATAATATAGTGGTATCTATTGCATGGAATATATTAATTTTGGATGAATATGTGTCTCACATTGGAGCTATTGCATGGATTAAATTGCAATCTATACATGAAATGAAAGACAAATTCTTAATAATAGTGTTAAAAGTCATGTGTACCACACCTTGTTAATGAAAGCAGGTATCCAATATTATCCCTCACTAGGGCTCTAGTGTTTCCATTGGCATGCTAATGTTTGTGCTCATGCTTGTGGATGTGTAGAATGCATGCAACACTGGTTTTGGCCACAAGCAATCTCAGTGCAACATTGACAGAATATGAGGCAAAGGGGCCTACCCTTTCTTACTATGCCATCAACTTTATTCATTTCTTAAGGACGTGGATGTTGACTCTTGTCACAAATCCATAAGAATCATACAAGGTGTATCTCATGAATTTTCTAGATCAAATCATAACAAGGAATATAAATATTTCCATTATTGTGGAAAAATGAGTCACATAATACAAATTTCATAAGAAACAAAGAGATCAACAGATGAATCAAAATAACACAAGCAAAGAAAGAGGTAGAGTAAGAAAACTAAATAATTTTATTGGAAAATTGCAAACTATTTTTTTTTTTTTTTGCTTTTGAGATGTCATTCATATGCATCTTGAGGTGTTTGGTATCTTGTCTAGAGTGTTTCCAAACACACAACATGCAAAAAGGAATGGTTTCCAAAATGGGATTGTTTTCAATTAAGCTATAAATCAGCTAAAACTACATAATTGTTTTCAATAAAAAGAAATGTCCAATCAAATATAGAAATAAGAAAGTGATAGGAGGAGGTGTTAGAACAAACAATTTATACAAATTTGCAGGCACAATGGAAAATGAACGAGCTTTCCTCTCAAGTGAAAAGAGGAAATACTGGTTACTTAAACTCCATCTCTACTTTGCAATACTATTTACTACATTGATGTCGAAACCATGGCCCACTGAATAGCCATCTTAGTTGATATATACAGTATTCTTATTCTCATTCTCATATCGCTTGAATACCTTTTAGGAAAGAACACCGAGGTAGCTACAGGAAGTCTGGTATGTATTGGGAAAGTGACATCTTGAGCACTCAACATTTATCATGTTCAGATATTGGAGAGCCTGCTACAAAACTCAATGGATAATATCCTATTGGTGGCAACATACAGTCCATTTAGATCTGATTGTCCACTATTTTTGTATTGGTTTTATATAAAGATTAATTATATGCATGTTATTTCTTACAACTAGTAGCCCCAAGGATTTTTATAACCTAGTCATATCTGTCCACCTGCTTGAGTATTCTTATTCTCATATTTCTTGAATACGTTTTAGGAAAGAACACTGAGGTAGCTACAGGAAGTATGGTATGTATTGGGAAAATTACATCTTGAGCACTCAACATTTATCATGTTCAGATATTGGAGAGCCTGCTACAGAACTCAATGGATAATATCTTATTGGTCGCAACATACAGTCAATTCAGAACTTATTGTCCACTATTTTTGTATTGGTCTTATATAAACATTAATTATATGCATGCTATTTCTCACAACTAGTAGTCCCAGGGATTTTTATAACTTAGTCATATTTATCCACCTACTTGTTTTGTTGATAAGGATGATTATGGACTCTAGAGTAACTTTAGTGACTTTCTATCATTTGTCATGTAAATGTGCACATAAATCCATCATGATATGGTGTTTCTTTGCTGCCAGAAACAAAAGAACTCTTGACCCAAATATTTGACTCAATTTTAGGGGTATCATGCAACTTAAGCTTTCTGCCTCATTTTAAATGTGGTTAGCCTATTTTACCAAAGCCGAAGGTTGTTGACTTGATAAACGATCAGGTGGATGGGTTTAGATCACCTAGTAGCACCAAGCACTAGTATTGATTTCCCTTGAGGATTCAAGTATAGGCTAGATGAGGATGCATATGGGGCTACTAATGATGAGGATCCCATTATAGGGGAGGATTTTGTTGAGGTGTAGTTATTTGGATATTGGAGGCAATTAGGACCTTTATTTTTACACATTTTGTTTCAAATATGTATCGATCTAAGTGTGTGTTATTGCATCTCTATACTTTTTTTGGATAGGGCAAGAATCCAATAACAGAGGCTTTGCTAACATATGTGATTGGGACAGAAGTACTACAAAAACTCCAATCTTTAGATCCTGAATCCTTAATCAGTTTCTTGAGAATAAAATCATCTCAAATTCATCAACCTGATCCATCTAATCAACAAGTTCTACGTGAATCAATAAATTCCCCATCCAGTCGAGGGTCAAGTAAAAGATCCAAGAAAAGATCATTAACAGTAGCAGCCAATAATGAAGAATAGTGTGTTGATTCATTTGCTAATGTCCTAGCAACACTTGGCACCTCAAATTCTTGTTCAGTCTCGACTTATGTATCATGTGTCGGTACTTTAGGTAGTAGAGAGAGTATGGCCCTATTTCAGGGGAGATACAAAGAACAGATGTAGGAAAAACCTTCATGAATAGGCTAAGGGAATCTTTCCTTTAGAGATTTAGAGACCATATTCATCTCACCTTCTCTAAAATTCCACTTCACTTGAAAAATATGGTGATATAGGACATGGAGAGTGAATCTGGGGTTGGTTGGTTAGTGACGAAGGTAAAATCGCAAATGACTGAAAACTGTAAAAGGTTTCGTTGCAACCAAACCAGAAAAATAAAAAAAATTCCTTAGGATCAAAGGCTTGAACAAAGGCCATTTGACATACCAATGAAGGTATGGAAGGAATTGTTAAAATCCCATGAGAAGTTGGAAGCACAAAGAAAGGCCGGTATGGAGATCACTCAGGTATTGAATTTTTCTTCCAATATGATATTCCAAATGTATTAATACATATTAAACATTTATAATTTTATTTTGTGAAATTGAATTCAATTGGTTTATTTATAAGGACAAGGCCTCCAAGGCGAGGGTAGCAAAGTCAAAGGCCACTCATTGTAGTGGCCAAAAAGGTTTAAAAGCACAGATAACAACTTTTTAAAGTATATTAAATCTGTGATATTTCTTCTTATAGAAGTTGTAGTAACATAATTTCAATCTTATCTAATTTCTCCATATGTACAAATTGGCAGGAACAAAAATATTGAAGACATCCAAATAACCTAGAGAAAGAAGTGATGCATCAAAAGAAATGGATTGATTCCATTTTGTGGATGGAGACTAAGGTATGTATGCTAATATAATGATTTTTTGTTAAATAATCAGTTCTGGGCACTGTAACATCCGTAAAAGGTCAAAATCTATGCAAATATCAGAGAATAGAAGACAATTTTGGGTTCATTGTCAAAGTGAAAATGACATGTTTTGATTAGGCTCATTTTCGATATTGGTTATGCTTATTTTCTATATGTATCTTGTTCTCAATTTTACCAAATGAAAGTTCAGTTTGTTACATCCATTTTAACGAAGACCTTCTATTAGAAATTAGGAATCCAACTGGCCATGCTTACCTCCACTGTTTGAACCTACACTTCAAATTCTATCCAGATGGAGAATGGATTGTGCACTTGTTTTTTAGTAAACAAGCATTCAACTTGGTGTTTAGATTTTGTTCCTATGTGCATCCAAGATTTACATATATGTGCATCTACTCCAGATCATAAAGCATCTACCATTGTGAATTAGCAGTTGCATCGAAGTGTGATACACAATGGGGGTGTTAGTGACCCTTTGGTTGACTTATGGTCCTTTCTCTTTTTACTTTATGTCAACCTAATTTTATATGTTATGTTTTATTTGTAGCCACCCTAAAAGCTAGGGTTGAAGAAGTACCTTTCTAGATATTTTTTCAAGTTATAAAATCAAGACTTATCCTTCTTTGTACATTGTCCAAGAAGCTAAACCTCAGCTTTGAACTTTATGTTTGGCGTAAAGGAATATGCTGCTAGGGTTTCGTTGCCTCTTCCCTGGGTTATCAAATACAAGTTTAAGGATTGTTCCTTCTTTGATGAACTGTGAACTATACTGGGTCAGGACTTCTTGCAGTTAACCTGTGGACTATTAGTGTCCCTCTAGCTGAGCCATGATTTCAATCAGCTAACCTATGAACTGTGTAGTGTCACTCTTGCTAAGCCATGATCTCAATAAGATAATCCGTGAACTGTGTAGTGTCCCACTAGCTGGTCGTGACTGATTTAAAACCATTGTGGGCTAGGTGTGATAGTATTTTCCCCTCTTAGCATACCCCGATTGTTTTGAAGCCCTCTAGGGATGGCCATGAATTTGTTAAAGCCCTTTGGACAAGTCATGACTATAATAAGTCCTCTCCCAACAAGTTGTGACTATAATAGCCCTCTCATAGTATGCCATGACTTTAATAGTATTCTAGCAGGCCATGAGTGTGTTGAAGATCCTGTAGGAAAGTCACAACTATAATAATATTACTTCTAACTGGGGCATGGATTGTGGTTAACTATTCCTAACTATCCTAGGTTGTTCTTGTCTATTAGCTTGACTTTACTAAACCCAGTGGATTGTGATTGTGTAAAACCCAACCTAGTGGGTTGTGACTATGTATCCTAGTGACTATGTAAGAAACATCCTAAGTGGGTTGTGAATGTACCTTACCTCTCTGACCATGACTTGTTTGCATCTCACCTCAAACTGAGCTGTGGTTGTGTTAAGCCCCAAATGGCAGGTCAGCGTTTTCAATATGTGCTTAATCTTATTGAAGATTAAGAAAATATTCAACTTGGAACATGAAGTATACTGTCACCTCTCCGAAATTCATTTAATATATTGTCCTTTTTCTGTATATTGGATTGGATCTCAGCTTATCATAACACAATGTTGCATGCCCCAAATTTTCATTTTTCAATTCGAGATGCATCTCTTACATCTGTAGCATTTCTTTTTCTTTTACAGATGGACCTTATTATAAGTTTACAAGGGCAAAAGAAAATTTGGTGCTTAGAGTAGTAAAGTTTTAGCTTGGATCAATGGAGAGAAGTTTGTTTAAGTTTTTATTTCCAGCCATCAATCCCATTCAAGCAACCATACAATTATATAAAAAAACCAATTGAGTCACTCAATTTTTGACAGTGAAATGAAAGACAGTCAAATGGAATATAAAATGCAAATGAGTAAATAGTGAAATGAGAGGCAATCAAATGGGAGAAACTTAAAATGCGAGTGCAATTAGAAGTGAAACTGTTAAAAAATGTATAACTAGACATCCAATTAACTAGTTGTTTTATTTTAATTTGTTGTAAAGAAAATGTGTTGGTTCATATTCCATGTGAACCTGAGTGTTTCATCTGTCCTAGTCCTATAGATGTGATGTGAGTTCATGATGCATAGTAAAAGTTAGTGCAGCAAAGTGTATTGGTATATAATTTCAATTTTCTATATATGTAATGTTCATATAATCAACAATCTTTTGCATTTTTTAACAATGGTATTAAAGCTTTTACATGCCTGCACTCTCCCATTAAAATTGTCAAATACCATGGGTTTTTTCATAAGTGTAAATCTTATTACATATTTTGTAGATTTCGCTTTTTTGAGTTGGTATTTTTCAAAAGTGTAATCCTTAGTACATATTTTTGGAAAGTAGATTTCTTTTTTAGTTTTGTTCATTCAGAATTAACCTATGTGAAGACTGGAGCATTTGTTTGAGAAGTATTGTTTTTTTTGTGTGCATATGAGACGGCAATTTTCTTTTAATCCTTTGTCAAAAGACATGCATCCTTTGATCTTGCTACATGCCATATTCTCTTTTCTATTCAAGCATGGTGAAAGACGTGCATCTTTTGATATGTCCTGCATGCCATATTTTCTTGTATTCAAGCATGGTGAAAGGCATACATCCTTTGATTTGTCTTCCATGTCATAATCTTTTGTTGTTCAAACATAGTGATGGTGATATGTTTATGGAGGAGTTATACGTTATTTTGGTTATTTCATATTTGTTTATTGGGAAACAAAATTGTATAAGGCAAGTATTATTGTGTTGATTGTGAAGAGGTAAGAGGAATCAATTATGCACACTTAGAAAGGTGATTATTGTTCACTTTCATTAGTACGCAAACATTTTTTTGGGTGTATGATTTTTTTGGAGTGAATTTTGCAATTGTGACCAAACTATAAATCTTAGTTTCCACTAATGGAATAGATGGCAAGCCTATTGCATAGCACATGTGGCCCTTAGCTGCTGAAGATAGCATCAAATGCCACTTTGATAATGAAGGCATAACACTTAAGAAGAATATGAATATAGTTAATTAGAATATGAATATGGTTAATTGTTATCTCTTGTGTAGTTAGAAATAAGTGCATGTGAGGCTTGTGTGTTAGGAAAGTATCACAAAGAAAAAATTGCCCTTGAAGCAAGTAGCCAATTAGATTTAGACAATTTGTGTGGTCCTTTGATAAGGTCATCAAGGGAAGGCATGAAGTATTTTATGGTATTTTTGGTTTCTCAAGAAAAGTGTGGCCATGCTTTCTCAAGAAGAAGTTAAGAGCTTTCGAAGAATTGAAGGCTATGGTGGAAAAGTAAAGCGGATGCAAGATGAAGGTTTGTAAAACATATAATGAAGGAAAATACAAATATGAATACTTCATTGCTGTTGTAAGTATGACATTAACAAACATCTAACTTACTCATATACTACTTTCTACCTCTCAAACCCTCGCTTCTTGAAATAAAATCCTAAAGTTCAAGTGAGACCTTGAGGAACTAAGAGGGATTTCCAATGTCATCGCACAAGCCCTCTTTTCTCTTTAGGATGGATCGATTCTAGATAAGGGGGTTCCCTAGATAGGATTGCTAAAGTTTTAGGAAATGAATTGTAAGGTGAAACAAAGAGATAATTTCAATAAAGTAGTTTTGTAAGTTTAGAAATTGAAAGTGGATAGAAGATTTATATTTTAATTTTTTCAGAACCTAATTGAAATTCTGTTTGCAAAAAAAGACAGGATTTATATTTTAATTACCCCAGTTAAGTTGGTAATGTTGTTATTAAGGTGCCAGAGAGATCAATAACCTTGAGAAACATGATAGTTTAAAGAAATAATTCTGGAACCTATTAAAATGTCCACTGTTTGCTATTACCAAACTCAAAATTTCTCAGAAAATTAAATCTATAGGAAAATCTTGAATATCATTATGACCCTCTGATATTATTTTGCATCCTTGGTCTCATTTTTAGTAGATTTGTTTTGTATATGTTAACCTAAATAACTATAGGTAAACCAACATTAGTCATAGTTGGAAGCCTCTCTGGGTTCTTACTATAGGTAAACCAACATTTTATTAAATTTGTGGGTTCTTACCTGATTGAAATTTTGTTTCAAGAAGAAGATAGGGGATTTATATTTTAATTTTTTCAGAACCTAATTGAAATTCTATTTCCAGAAAAAGACAGAGGATTTATATTTTAAATTTTTCAAGGATAATAATAAATGTGAGTTAAAATCTTAAATTATAATTGATGGTATTTGGATCTCCTTTATTTTGTAAATGTATTTTTATAAATGAAAAATACTGAACCGAATGAAGTTATGATGGGGATACTAGGGCTATCAATCAGTCTTCTTCTTTTCAAGTAGAATGGAAAAACCACCCTTCATGGACGTAGTCAAGCTGTGAATGAGCTTTGGATTTCCCATAGCTGAATATTCAACCAGGCGCTGCAATCTGAACATAGAAACCACAGTTTCCGCAACATACTTCATCTGAATAAACGCCATATCTTTGGAGGCAATTGTGAGAGATGCACACATTTTTGTTATGAGATGAATGGTTCGTAATCTGATGTTGCACACAAAACACAGAATCAAGGCACTCAAAGTGCATAAATGCATATATAAAATAGGTGAGGTGAATTTGTGGTCCTTTCTCTTTTTACTTTATGTCAACCTAATTTTATATTTTATGTTTTATTTGTAACCACCCTAAAAGCTAGGGTTGAAGAAGTACCTTTCTAGATATTTTTTCAAGTTATAATATCAAGACTTATCCTTCCTTGTAAATTATCCAAGAAGCTAAACCTCAGCTCTAATTTTTATGTTTGGGGTCAAGGAATATGCTGCTAGGGTTTCATTGCTTCTTCCTTGGGTTATCAAATACGAGTTTATGGGTTGTTTCCTTCTCTGCTAAACTATGAACTATACTGGGTCGTGACTTCTTGTAGTTAACTTGTGGACTATTAGTGTCCTTCTTACTAAGCCATGATTTCAATTAGCTAACCTGTGAAATTTGTAGTGTCCCTCTTACTGAGCCATGATCTCAATCAGCTAACCTGTGAACTGTGTAGTGTCCACCTGGTTGGTCGTAACTGATTTGAAACCATTGTGAGCTGGGTGTGATAGTATTGGCCCCTCTTAGCATACCCTAATTGTTTTGAATCCCTCTAGGGATGGCCATGACTTTGTTGGAAACCCTATGGATAGGTCATGACTATAATAAGTCCTCTCCCAACAGGCTGTGATTGTAATAGCCCTCTCATAGTAGGCCATGATTGCAATAGTATTCTATCAGGCTATGAGTGTGTTGAAGATCCTGTAGGAATGTCAAGAGTGTAATAATATTAATTCTAACTAGGGAATGGATTGTGGTTAACTATTCCTGACTAGGCTGGGTTGTTCTTGTCTATTAGCTTGACATTTCTAAACCCGGTGGATTGTGATTGTGTAAGACCCAACCTATTGGGTTGTGACTCTGTATCCTAGTGACTATGTAACAAACATCCTAAGTGGGTTGTGAACGTACCTTACCTCTCTAACCATGACTTGTTTGCAGTTCACCTCAAACTGAGTTGTGGTTGTGTTAAGCCCCAAATGACAGGTCAGCGTTTTCAATATGTGCTTAATCTTATTGAAGATTAAGAAAATATTCAACTTGGCACATGATGTATACTGTCACCTCTCTGAAATTCATTTAATATATTGTCCTTTTTCTGTATATTGAATTGGATCTCAGCTTATCATAACACAATGTTGCATGCCCCAAATTTTCATTTTTCAATTCGAGATGCATCTGTTACATCCGTAGCATTTCTTTTTCTTTTACTGATGGACCTTATTATAAGTTTACAAGGGAAGCAACAAATTTGGGGCTTAGAGCAGTAAAGTTTTAGCTTGGATCGATGGAGAGAAGTTTGTTTAAGTTTTTATTTCCAGCCATCAATCCCATTCAAGCAACCATATAGTTATATAAAAAAACAAATTGAGTCACTCAAGTTTTGACAGTGAAATGAAAGACAGTCAAATAGAATATAAAATGCAAATGAGTGAATAGTCAAATGAGAGGCAATCAAATGGGAGAAACTTAAAATGCGGGTGCAATTAGAAGTGGAACTGTTAAAAAATGTATAATTGGACATCCAATCAACTAGTAGTTTTATTTTAATTTGCTGTAAAGAAAATGTGTTGGTTCATATTCCATGTGAACTTGAGTGTTTCATCTATCCTAGTCTTATAGATGTGATGTGAGTTTATGATGCATAGTAAAAGTTAATGCAGGAAAGTGTATTGGTGTATATTTTCAATTGTCTATATATGTAATGTTGCTATATTCAACAATCTTTTGCATTTTTTAACATGGTATTAAATTTTTTACAGGCCTGCACTCTCCCATTAAAAGTGTCAAATACCATGGGTTTTTTCAAAAGTGTAAATCTTAGCACATATTTTGTAGATTTTCCTTTTTTGAGTTGGGATTTTTCAAAAGTGTAATCCTTAGTACATATTTTTGGAAAGTAGATTTCTTTTTTCGTTTTGTTCATTCAGAATTAACCTATATGGAGACTGGAGCATTTGTTTGAGAAGTATTTTTTGTGTGCATATGAGATGGCAATTTTCTTTTAATCCTTTGTCAAAAGACATGCATCCTTTGATCTTGCTACATGCCATATTCTCTTTGCTATTCAAGCATGTTGAAAGACATACATCTTTTGATATGTCTTGCATGCCATACTCTCTTGTATTCAAGCATGGTGAAAGGCATACATCCTTTGATTTGTCCTCCATGCCATAATCTTTTGTTGTTCAAGCATGGTGATGGTGATATGTTTATGGAGGAGTTATACGTTATTTTGGTTATTTCATATTTGTTTGTTGGGAAACAAAATTGTATCAAGTCAAGTATTATTGTGTTATTTGTGAAGAGGTTAGAGGAACCAATTATGCACACTTGGAAAGGTGATTATTGTTCACTTTCATTAGTACGTGAACATTTTTTTGGGTGTATGATTTTTGTTGGAGTGAATTTTGCAATTGTGACCAATCTATAAATCTTATTTTCCAATAATGGAATAGATGGAAATCCTATTGCATAGCATTTATGGTCCTTAGTTGCTGAAGATAGCATCAAATGCCACTTTGATAATGAAATCCTAATACTTAAGAAGAATATGAATATAGTTAATTAGAATATGAATATGGTTAATTGTTATCTCTTGTGTAGTTAGAAACAAGTGTGTGTGAGGCTTGTGTGTTAGGAAAGTATCACAAAGAAAAAAATGCCCTTGAAGCAAGTAGCTAATTAGATTTAGACAATTTGTGTGGTCCTTTGACAAGGTCATCATGGGAAGGCATGAAGTATTTTATGATATTTGTGGTTTCTCAAGAAAAGTGTGGCCATGATTACTCAAGAAGAAGTTAAGAGCTTTTGAAGAATTGAAGGCTATGGTGGAAAAGTAAAGTGGAAGCAAGACCAAGGTTTGTAAAACATATAATGAAGGAAAATACAAATATGAATACCTCATTGCTGTTGTAAGTATGACATTTACAAACATCTAACTTACTCATATACTCCTTTTTACCTCTCAAACCCTCGCTTCTTGAAATAAAATCCTAAAGTTCAAGTGAGACCTTGAGGAACTAAGAGGGATTTCCAATGTCATCGCACAAGCCCGGTTTTCTCTTTAGGATGGATCTACTCTAGTTAAGGGGGGTTCCCTAGATAGGATTGCTAGAGTTTTAGGAAATGAATTGTAAGGTGAAACAAAGAGATAATTTCCGTAAAGTAGTTTTGTAAGTTTAGAAATTGAAAGTGGATAGGGGATTTATATTTTAATTTTTTCAGAACCTAATTGAAATTTTGTTTCCAGAAAAAGACAAGATTTATGTTTTAATTACCCCAGTTAAGTTGGTAATGCTGTTATTAAGGTGTTGTTGGTAATGCTGTTAGAAGACTTGAAAATTCATCAGTGAAGCCATTTCACTTATGATTCAGTAAAAAGGGGATTACAATATCTTGGATAGATTTTCAAATGATTTATTACAGTAGAGAGGCAATGCACTAGAATTTCAAAGAAACGCCAATATCTTGGATAAAGCTTCAAATGTTTTAATAAAGTTGTCATTTAGTACTATTTTTTTCTTTTTTTTTGTAGTTATATTAGTACACACACATTAATTGCAATTGTATTATACTTATTTTTAATTTGGTATGAGGTAATATTAAAAGTATATGAGAAATATGCATTGTTGTATGAAATTAATACTAACATTTGATATTGAATTTTTTACATATCACAACAATTGATGACTCTATAGATAACGACCCAAATTATGTTGAGCCTACATTGGATATAGAAGAAAAAGAAGATGATGATGGTGATGATGATGATGGCGACAATGACGACGAGTTTAATCAAGATGATGATTTTGATGATCATGAACATGATCTTGATGATGATGTTGGTGGTTCTAGTTAGAGACTGAGGCTATGCAAGAACATGATACATTTTGGATTATATTTACATATATAACTATGATACATTTATAATTTATAATTTTATATTTATATATAGAGATTATACAACATTTTTTTTGTTAGAGTGGTATTTAATTCACATATATATTTGACTTCGCTTTACTTTACTATAATGATATCCATGAAAGGTTTTGGTATGTTGATCAAACATTTGAATTTTAGTTGATTTGATTAAAGAACATGATACATTTTGGATTATATTTACATATATTATTGATGATATATAACTATGATAAATTTATAATTTTGACTTATGTATGTTATACAACTTGTTTTTTGTTAGTTTGGTATTTAAATTATATATATGTTTGACTTCTTTTTACTTTACCCTAGTGATATCCATAAAAGGTTTTGATACGTTGATCAAACATTTGAATTTTAGTTGATTTGATTAAAGAAGATGGTGATATAGTTAGTAATGTCTTGTTTCTTTATTTATATTGGAAATTGCCAATGTTCTTTTGATGAATAATTAACATTATATTACTATTTTTGGATGGATGTTGAGAATTTTCAATAAACTTCTTCAGAAATGTTATGTTTTAATTTTGAATTTTTAATGATATTTGATAATTTTGATATATTTCAACATTTAATTGAAGTTAATAAAATGGATGCAAAAACAATAAAAAAAATTTATATTTCACTATTAATAATTGAATTTTAAATTCTTAATTAACATTAAATACAAAACAAAACACAAAATGGATGCAACATTATATGCAACACTAATTGCAAATCTAGATGAAAAACATGATGCGAAAGTAGACATCACACCAAATACAAACGTGGATATAAAAGTGGACGTCACATAAGACAATGTGGACACAAAAATGGACATCACACTAAACATAAAATTGTCTGAAAAAACTAGACACAATTAAAGGCTCAAAACTATATTCAATATTAGGCCCAAAACTATATGCAATAGTATATGTAAAATTGGATTCTTGGTTGGACGCTAAAGTTGGCATAAAATTGGGCACATCATTTGATGTAAAACTAGACACAGCACTAGACGTAAAACTGTGAGCAACACTTGACACAAAGAAAGAGTTAAAATGAGATACAATATTGGATGTAAAATGGGATGAAACATTGGATATAAAAGTAGATGCAATATTGGATGTAAAACATGACACAACATTAGACACAAACATGGGTGCAACATTAGGTGCAATGCTGGTTGCAAACCTAGATGCAAAAAAGACATCAACCAAGATGGAATAGTAGGTGCAAACCTAGACACAAAAGAAGATGTAATACTAAAAACTAGATGCAATAGTAGATGCAAAAGTGGATTCTCGGTTGGATGCAAAATTGGATGCTAAAGTTGGCATAAAATTGGATGCATCATTCGATGTAAATCCAAGCACAAGACTAGGTGCAAAACTGTAAGCAAAACTTGGCACAAAGAAAGACATAAAATGAGATACAATATTGGGTGTAAAATGGGTTGAAACATTTGATGTAAAACTAGATGCAATATTGGATGTAAAACATGACACAATATTACACACAAACATAGGTGCAACATTAGGTGCAACGCTAGGTGCAAACCTAGATGCAAAAAAAGACATCAACAAGGATGGAATAGTAGGTGAAAACCTAGTTGCAAAAGAGGACATGAAATATGATGATATTTTGGGCACAAACATTGATGCAAAAAAATATCTAAAATGGGATACAAAATTAGAAGTAAAACTAGACGTAAAGCTAGATGCAAACATAGACGTAAAAATAGATACAAAATTGGGTGCCAAACTTGACGTCAAATTAGGAGGAACATCAAACGCAACATTGGATGTTAAACTGGATGCCAAACTAGGTGCAAACAAGGATGTAACCAGGGGCACAAAAAAGATGCAATACAAGATGCAAAATTGGGCACAAAAAAGGTGTAAAAAAAGACGCAAAAAAATGGGCGCAACAAAGGAAGCAAAAATGGATATTTAAAAAGACGAAACAAAAGACGCAATAGATGGAATTTTACAAAAATGTACAATAGTGCCTATTTTAGCACCAGATTGTTCATCACAATTGAGAAAAAATTACACTAAAATCTAGCACTAAATCCAGTTTTTGTTGTAGTGTCATGTTGGATGCAACACCTTGCCTTTGTAAGGATTTCCACTACAGAGCCAGCCCTTTTCCATGCTAGATGTAGTACTCATCACTTAGATTTGACCATGGGAGGAACCAATCCTACCACCATGTTAGAAAGGAACAACACTTATATTTGACCATGGGAGGAACCAATCTTATGACCATGTCAGAAGGGCACAACACTTATATCTGACCATGGGAGGAACCAATCCTACCACCTTGCCAGAAAGGCTCACAGGCTCATCACTTCCCCTTGGAAGGAACCTCGATCTAGAGAACACCAAGTTTCTCCCTAAAGTACTCAAACTTCACTCTGGCTAATGGCTTGGTCAACAAATCAGCTATATGTTCGTCTGTCACAACATACTGGAGCTTCACTTCTCCTCTATGCACCATAGCCCTGATATAGTGATATTTGATCTCAATATGCTTTGACTTATCATGGAAAACCTAGTTTTCTAACAACTTCACACAACTCTGGTTGTCAGAATATATACAAGTGGCATCCAACTGGAGATCAAACAAATTAGACAACAGCTTCTTTAGCCACACTACCTCACACCTATCCAAACAATTTGCAACATACTCTTCTTCGACTGTACTCATTACCACACAGGACTACTTCCTACTAAACCAAGAGATCACACCTGATCCCATACTGAAGAAACACCCCAAAGTTCTCTTCCTATCAATGGCACTGCCTACTGAATCCGAAAACACATAAACTTCTAGTTTAATATTATGATTTGCCTCATACTTGAGCCCAGAGTCAATTGTACCCTTCAGGTACCTAAGAATATGCTTTTCAGTAATCAGGTGAACATGCCTCAGATCCATTAGGAACTGGCTCAATGTGTTCACAGCAAAGCAAATATCTAGTCTTGTATTCGTTAGGTACATCAAGGACCTAATCATCGGATGATACATCGTAGCATCAATCGAATCTAATAAAGAATCAATCAATAGCTTCATGTTTGATGCCATAGGTATGGTCATGGCCTTCCAGTCCATCATCTCGAACCTCTTTAGGATGTCCATTGCATACCTCCCTTGTCCCAAGGAAATTCCATTTGCATTCTGCCACACCTCCATGCCTAGAAAGTAGTGCATCATATCTCAAACTCAGCAGCAAGTCTCCTTCTTACAACTTTAATGAGTTCCACTTTTCTGTCACAAACAAGTCATTGACATATAAAAGGAGCATCACTGGTATTCCATATTCAACCTTGAAGTAGAGGTTGGAATCCGCTTTACTCTCAGTAAATCCTTGAGCCATGAGTAAGCTATCCATCCCATCGTCCCATGTCGAACCTCAGAATCTTTTGCAGTCACTCCCTCTGAAGCGAAGCATCATTATCCCTCTACCTTTCATACTTTATGTATTCTATAATGGATTTACAAGTAGCATCCTCTGCTACTAAATCTATGTATCGATCTAGGGTCACTGGATACAAAGATCCTCTATCTTGAACCTTTTTAAAATTTCTTCTAGCATCCATCTGTGAGCTTGTCATCCTCTATAGGATTTTATCTTCAACCTTGTAGAAAAGGTTAAAATATTAATTACTCTAGGTGACCTCCAAGATCCTCATTTATGTGTTATCCCATGAGTTCCTTTTGAGCTCATTCAAGGCCTTCTTTAATTTGCACACATGATCCTTCCTGGCATGTGTCTTAGCTCCCAGTGGGTACAAATGTCTCTTCGTAGTCTATGCCTTCTTTCTGTGAGAAGCCTCGTGCTACAAATATTTCCTTGTATCCCATGATGTTGCCATCTATATCATGCTGGATTTAGTAGATCCATATGGAAGATACTATAGAATTCCCTTCAGGTATCGATACCACATCCTAGACATCATTCTTCTTGAACTTGTATTCTTCTTCCCTTTTTTCTTAGCTACTTCTTTATAGCTTGAAGGTTCTGCATCAATGATGTCGCTTAACAGTGTCACACAACTACATTGTTTTTGAGACCTCTTTGTTTCTTTGAAAGTATTGTCATATTATTCTTCATCTTGGATTATTTCTCGAACTGTTGTCGCTTGTTCTTTGGAACAAGTCTCATCCTTCTTTTCTTGTAGGAGATTGTACGCGATCTTTCCTACAAGTCAAATGCATTATTTGTATGGTTAGAAACATTTCATAAGGCATATTCATAATGGAAAATTCTTATGCATAAAGATATAATCATGCAACTATTTTAGCCAATACAACATTCATCCATATCTCACAGAAACTTTCTAGATGCCTTCTGTTACCACCTAAGTTGTACTTAGTGGTTTTTATCAAGTGAGCCGAATGAACCGGACAGGGTTGACTTGTTCGGACTTGAAAAAGACCTTTGGAAGTACTTCTAGGAAGTGTTTGTTATATCATATCACATGTTCATACCCCATGAGGGAATTGTAATAAATGTTCTAGCATGATAGTGTCTATAAAAGACTCGGTCTCTTAGACTTCATTTGTCAATCCGATCAGCCCAGGGTGTTTTTTCCCTTAGTTATTATTGGTTGTTGAACAAACGACTGATAATTTTTGAGTTTTTCACTCCATACCTCCAAAGTTGGGGTGGTCGGCTTGGCATTTAGGCCTATTGAGGTAATTAGAGTCTATGTGTCAATGTATAAGCATGCTAAACATCATTTTTGAGTCATATGAACATATCTAAGTCCCCCTAGGTGTTTTTCAATTTTTCAATTTTTTAGTTTTTCCAATGTTTTTTTTTTAAATTTAATTTTTCCAAAACTTAGGCTATTTTTTAATAGTTTAATTGGAAAAATTGATTTTGTAATAAAAGTGGGCCAAATAATCATTTTCAGACATGTAGGTGCTCATTTTCAAGCTAAGAGCACCATGTAAACCCATGGACCCACTGTTTCCTAGTTTTGAGTGATTTTCCATCACTCAGGTCAGAAAGCCCCAAAAATAAATTATTGATGATTTTAATTAATAAATTGATGAATAATGGAGAAAATCCAAAATCAATAAATCAGTGGATTCTCAGCCGATTTGATTGAAATCAGTCAAATCTGAAGCAGATTGACTGGATCTGACAAATCCTTGACTGAAGGAGGTGATGAAATTACATGTAGAGTTGATCTTGAGCATCCTTTATGGGGAATTTCACACTTCCTATCTCCTCCACACGTTTTCAGATCAACTGGATGAGTTTTGGTGGATTCTTCAGTCAACAGGTTGAGGTGTCAGTCAGATCACCCCCCCGATTGACAGTTGCACTCAGTGAGACTCAGATCTGGCTCAGCTAGACACAGATCAGGCATTGATGGACTCTCCATCAGTTTATTTCACTTGATTCCATGAGTAATTGCACCCCCCTAGGCTGGATGGCATGTAACTTGTATATATCTTGCTTGAGGCTCCCTCTTCCAAGCTAGTTAGAGCTGGATTGAAGGGCTTGCCATTGTGATACTGTTGTAATCTTTCGATTGTTGAAATAAAGAAGATTTGGAGGCTAAATGGTGTAATGCTCTCATATGTGTGGATTAAGCATTTTCTTACAGCTATTGATTTTGCCGGCTTCTCTCTCAATTTTTGCATCTGAACCCTGTCTAGATTGAACGATTCAGCTAAATCAATAGGAGTATAGTTGGGCAAGTAAGGTTACTTTTTTTTCTTATATATCATAGAATATATGTTAGAATATCTTGATTATACATGTTTAATAAGTTTATTTTCATGTAATCCTTGTTTCTTTTTCATATATATATCCAGATCTCATGAGGTTTCGTGCAAGATTGTGTGTTTAGCTTTCAGGTAGCAAGGATTGGTTGAGCTGTGGATCTAAGGATTGGACGAGCTGTGGATATAGATTGAATCAACTACACATCCAAATTTTTGTGAATAAATTTCCCCTCTGCATTCCACTAACAAGTTTCCTCTGTAGATCTGCTTCAACAACAAGCACCTTTCTTCCCCTATCTCTCCTTTAAAATCTAAAATTTTCCTCAAATTGGTTACCTAAAAGGTTTCTTATTACTCTGATCTATCTCACTAATAAAAATACACATATATATAATCATTAATATCCCTCCAAAAGTCTATATCTTAGTTTTGTTTTGCACCTAAAGTTCAATTTCAAGAGATCTAGCTAAAAGTACCTTATTTTCGCAAGCAATTTAGTGAAAATTCATAGCTTGCTGTTAAGGTAGTTTAATTTGCTGTTCGATAAGTTTAATATTCTGAAATATCAGTGCAATTTAATTGGCTGCACAAACAGTAATCCAAGATCGCAAGGAAAGCTTTCTTTCCTTGGTTCCTTCTTCGTCGTTTTTAGCTAGTTTAACCGCATTATTTTTAAGATAAAGTAGGCTGATCCAAAGGTACTCTTAAAGTGATTTTGGGAATATGTTATTCTAAATTTCTCAATGTCCTTTAGCAGGTATGATATAAATAAAAGGAATCTGTTATCTGAAGTGGTCTCAGGAGCGTTCAAATCCCCCCAGGGGTCTCCCTTTTCACCAAAAAAATCTTAATTGTTTTGCAAAATTGTAAAAACTTGGTTTCATCCTGTATAAGGACCATTAAAGTTCTTATTTATCAGTCCTTTGATATTGTAACCATTAATAAATAAAATTTCCTTTGGAATAGGCTCTTTCGAGCCCATTCCCCATCCCCCCTGGGGGGATTCGCGTCGGTGCCATTTTTATTTCTTTTTTACTAGAATTGATCTGATTTGCAGGGTAGTATACTTGATATTGTTATTAATTCCATACTCCATATCTTACATTTCAAATTAATCATAATACTTACCCCACGATTTCTCGAGTGACCCGAAAGGGGAAAGAGATTCGTGGTAGGATTAATCAGAAAACCAGATTTGTGTAGTTGTTTTATTTTTTATATTTTGTTTATAAGAAAATTTAAAATTAACCCCTCCTTGATTCCCCGATTGAGATCCACTTGGATTGAAAGAGGTTCTTGGAGGCTTTTCTTTTAAACAAGAACACATCTTTTTAAAACTTATTAAAATTTACAAGACTCTAGTGTGTATGCTCTGCACTTGGCTGTGGTTCGTCTGATCAGTCAAGCTGTATCAAAATCACCTGGGTGACTAGTATAATTAGGACTCACTCTCCCCAACTGACAAACCATCAGGTGAAAATCCAACACCTCGATGAAACCTTTACGGTGGCAAAATACCCAAAGGAAGCAAGAACTTCTGAAAAGTGACCTCGGGGCGCCGATCTCTGTCACACCCTAATGGGTGCATTACGAACAATAGCCCCAGAGACTCCATTTCAGCCCACATATTCCTTGCGGGTAGCCGTGAAGTTTTTGTTTTGGACATACTCCAAGTAATCTCGGGTATATCTGGAGTCCCCCCTTAGCCTAATTTAATCAACTCATACTTCAATTTTAACTTAAAGCATACCGAGATGCAATCACAAAACATTCATTCTGAGCACATGCAAGCACACTGATCTTGTTGATTTGACTCCATTTTAAGGCACTGGACTTTTTTGCTTCATATATATATTGTGTATCAGCTTTGTGCTTTCGTGTGTTTATCTTCGTATATTGTCATCTTTAATTGTCTATAGTTAAAATATTCAAACTCCTAAATAACTGATTCAGTTTAACACCACCACACTAAGAAATCATCCTTAGTAACTTAATAGGGTCTAACCCCTTGGCTTCGTTAGGAGTTGAGCCTAAACGGAGGAGTTAAGAACAAGGTGACAGCCTTGACTCAAGACTTGCCCCCAAGGACACACCGAGTGGCTTGAAGATTTCTGCCATGTGATCTAGGTGTGTGAAAGGTGGCAACACTTTTTGGCACCGTTGCCGGGGATAAATTTTTTTATTTCTGAGTACGACTTAGCTTAACTTTTTTCTAAACAACTAAAAAGATAAAAAAACTTTTGATTGATCCAGTCTTTAAAAAACATAAAAATTAAAACTCGATCCATCTGGTGACTCCACTATCTAACATCCCTTCAAGAATTTCTACCCGAAGAAACCGCTGACAATTATTCAATCCTCTCCCTGATCCCAAAAGGTTTATTAGGGAAAGGTTGAATAGGCAGACTTATCGTAGGAACCTTGAAGATTTAGGAGACCAATCCCTCTCAGATATCCATCACATATTTGTAGAGAGTCATGTTTACTAATCTCAAGAAATGATGGAATTCTACAAACCCATTGACTTTTCTCAGATAGTAGGTGCTCCTCATAACATTCCGAAAGATGCTATCAAGAAGCTCCCCAGGTTCAAGGGAAATAATGCTACCACTACCAGGACTCATTTTCAAAAGTTTGAAAGGCACCTAGTCAGTTATTGCAATCATGTTGTCCATGACCATGATGATGTAAAAATGAAGCTCTTTGCTTTATCCTTAGAGGATAATGCCGTGGAGTGGTATGAAAATCTTGGTGATGATTCATATAAAACCCTTAGTGAATTCCTTGTAGGTTTTAAGAAGAAATGGGGGGGAAAGAAAGAACCAAAACATTTGCTTGCTGCCCTTCATAATATAAAGAAGATGGAGAAAGACACCATGGATGAATTTAATACTAAGTTCAGGCATGTGGTTGTAGACCTCCCTACAGAAATCAAGCCAATGGATGCCTCCATCCTCATATATTACATCGAAGCTTTCACTGGTGATTTGAGATACCAATTAAGGGATAAAGATCTGGTCGATCTAAAAACTGCTCAAGATCTGCCCGAGAAAATAGAAAGTAATATGCAATCTTTGGGCAAATCCAACATTCTAGGTTACACTAGGGGAAACACTTCATACAACAAAGAAAGGGGAAAAGCCTTTGAATCAGAAGAAAAGGAAACCTCTAAAGAGCCCATGGAAAAGATAGCTAGCATGTTTGAAAAAAATGATGACTAGTCAGGACCAATTCATGACAAACCAATCTGTGCAAATGAATAAAATCCAAAACAGAATAGTCACACTGGAGAGAAATAGTGGACCTAGGAATTTTCAGCCAAAACGGAATCAAGTGTATCAAAATAAGTTTCCTCAGCAAGAGCCTAGGATTCCAAACCAGTTAGACTCAACTAACCTGGTAGATGAAGTAATTCCATGGTGTAGACCTTGTGAGCAATTCCACCCAGAAAGCACTTGCTACATAGCAAATCAGTTTATAGAACATGGGATGGTGGAGGTCAGTAATCAGGAATCAACATCAGGCAAGTCTGATCATGTGTACATGGTAGGCCGAACCTATCCTCTATCAAACCAGCATTGGCAGCAGGCCACGGATTACTATTTTGAAAAGCAATCACTATCTAAACAGTACAAGCCTGAGGATGAAACCATTGCAGAATCTTATAGTGAAACTTATGATGAAAACTGTAATATACATGATGGGACTCCTATGTGTTCTCCATATAATGATGACAGTTTGGAATTTTTACTACCTTGTGACCTTTTCTCTGAAGAATATGAGTATGAAAATGAGGACAAGTATAACTTGGAGCATGATACAAGTGACAAGGACTCCCTTATCCCTGATAAATATGTTGATGAAGAGTCCTGGATATTCATGGAAAATCTAGTCTATGACATGAATAAAGAGGAAAATAATGAACCAAAAACTTTTGATGGTTTTGTTGATGGCATATCTAAAGAAGAGAGCATGGACCATGTGGCTTTGGGAAACTTTGATATGAAAAAGGAGCATGCAGTTTATCCACTTGATCAGTTTGAGACATATATCGATATCAGTAGTGAAGACAAAGAGAACTCAATATCAGAACCTGACATCAGCAATGGGGAATCCATCACATTTAACATAGATGATGGTGATGAATATTGGGATTTTTGTGATTATCTTATTAAGAATCCTATCTATGCTATATCCAGCAAGGGAAGTGTCTGTTTAGATATTTGTGGAAGTCCAATCTACTATACCTCAATAGAGGGAAGCATGAATCTGGAGACCTTGGAAAATCCTAGTAAGAATAAGCAGCATTCAAAACTCTTATATGATCATTCAGAGTCATATCATGCAGAGCCGCACAAGGGTATTAGTAATGAAGACATGGAGAAGCAGTTTTGTGAAAAGAAAGATGCGATGCAGTTATTAGAATATCAGTCTCAGCTATCTTCTTCACATATAAATTTTCCTCATGAATTTAAGCTGCTTGGGGCTTATACAGTGAATTATCATCTAGTAAGCCTTGATGATCAGTATAATGGTGTAGTCAATCTGTATCATTATTCCAATTTGTACATCAACCCTATCCAGTCATGGATAGAAGCAGCCTACGCAAGCACTTACCTGTTTGGGAGGAAGTTTGACGACATTATTCATGCCTATGATTTCCCATCCATCCTACTTCTTCTGTATCATCACGCAGGTTTGCATTTTCTTAATAAAGTATCCTTAGTTTAGCTGGTAACCAAAGACAAGGAAAAACAAATTTATGTTAATAAAATTCTTAGGTGGTTACATTGGATTTTTTATTACACTCAAACCATTTTATATCATGCTTAGCGTAGGAAAATAAGCTCCTTGAAAAAGAGCATTTGATTTTTGCATTTCTATTTTTAGATTTGCTTCTTTTAGTTAGTTACATTTATTTTGTTTAAATAAACCAGCTTAATGGTTCATTCGGTTTTTTATAAAACTTGTGCTACTAAGGTTTCTTCTTGTCAAGTTGAGATGTTTTTACAGGGCATAGACCAGAGATTCTGATGTTCTCGTATCCTCTCCTTGCCTTAAATACCAGATCGAGCACACATCCCACAGTTGGAGACACAATTTTACCACGTAAGTTGTACTTAGTAGTTTTTATCAAGTGAGGCCAGTGAACTGGACAGGGTTGACTTGTTCGGACTTCAAAAAAACCTTTGGAAGTACTTCTAGGAAGTGCTTGTTGTATCATATCACGTGTTCATACCCCATGAGGGAATTGTAATAAATGTTCTAGCATGATAGTGTCTGTAAAAGACTCGGTCTCTTAGACTTCATTTGTCAATCCGATCAGCCTAGGGTGTTTTTTCCCTTAGTTATTATTGGTTGTTGAACAAACGACTGATAATTTCTGAGTTTTTCACTCCATACCTCCAAATTTGGGGTGGTCGGCCTGGAATTTAGGCCTATTGAGGTTATTATAGTCTATGTGTTAATGTATAAGCATGCTAGACATAATTTTTGAGTCATATGAACATGTCTAAGTCCCCCTAGGTGTTTTTCAATTTTTCAATTTTTTAGTTTTTTTCAGTGTTTTTTTTTTTAAATTTAATTTTTCCAAAACTTAGGCTATTTTTTAATAGTTTAATTGGAAAAATTGATTTTGTAATAAAAATGGGCCAAATAATCGGTTTCAGTCATGTAGGTGCTCATTTTCAAGCTAATATCAGCATGTAAACCCATGGACCTATTGTTTCCTAGTTTTGAGTGATTTTCCATCACTCAGGTCAAAAAGCCCCCAAAATCAATTATTGATGATTTTAATTAATAAATTGATGAATAATGGAGCAAATCCAAAATCAATAAATCAGTGGATTCTTAGCCGATTTGATTGAAATCGGTCAGATCTGAAGCAGATTGACTGGATCTAACAAATCCTTGACTGAAGGGGGTGATCAAATTAGATCCAGAGTTGATCTTCAGCATCCTTTATTGGGAATTTAACCCTCCCTCTCTCCTCCACACGCTTTTGGCTCAAATGGATGAGTTTTGGTGGATTCTTCAGTCAACAGGTTGAGCTGTCAGTCAGATCACCCCCCCGATTGACAGTTGCACTCAGTGAGACTCAGATCTGGCTCAGCTAGACACAGATCAGGCATTGATGGACTCTCCATCAGTTTATTTCACTTGATTCCATGAGTAATTGCACCCCCCTAGGCTGGATGGCATGTAACTTGTATATATCTTGCTTGAGGCTCCCTCTTCCAAGCTAGTTAGAGCTGGATTGAAGGGCTTGCCATTGTGATACTGTTGTAATCTTTCGATTGTTGAAATAAAGAAGATTTGGAGGCTAAATGGTGTAATGCTCTCATATGTGTGGATTAAGCATTTTCTTACAGCTATTGATGTTGCCGGCTTCTCTCTCAATTTTTGCATCTGAACCCTGTCTAGATTGAACGATTCAGCTAAATCAATAGGAGTATAGTTGGGCAAGTAAGGTTACTTTTTTTTCTTATATATCATAGAATATATGTTAGAAGATCTTGATTATACATGTTTAATAAGTTTATTTTCATGTAATCCTTGTTTCTTTTTCATATATATATCCAGATCTCATGAGGTTTCGTGCAAGATTGTGTGTTTAGCTTTCAGGTAGCAAGGATTGGTTGAGCATTGGATCTAAGGATTGGATGAGCTGTGGATATAGTTTGAATACACTAAAAATCCAAATTTTTGTGAAGACATTTCCCCTTTGCATTCTACTAACAAGTTTCCTCTGCAGATCTGCTTCAACAACAAGCACCTTTCTTCCCCTTTCTCTCCTTTAAAATCTAAAATTTTCCTCAAATTGGTTACCTAAAAGGTTTCTTATTACTCTGATCTGTCTCACTAATAAAAATACACATAGATCTAATCAGTAATATCCCTCCCAAATTATAGATCTTAGTTTTGTTTTGCACCTAAAGTTCAATTTCAAGAGATCTAGCTAAAAGTACCTTATTTTCGCAAGCAATTTAGTGAAAATTCATAGCTTGCTGTTAAGGTAGTTTCATTTGCTGTTCGATAAGTTTAATATTATGAAATATCAGTGCAATTTAATTGTTTGCACAAATAGTAATCCAAGATCCCAAGGAAATCTTTCTTTCCTTGGTTCCTTCTTCGTCATTTTTAGCTAGTTTAACCGCATTATTTTTAAGATAAAGTAGGTTGATCCAAATGTACTATTAAAGTGCCTTTGGGAATATTTTATTCTAAGTTTCTCACTTTCCTTTATCAGTTCTGATAGAAATAAAAGGAAGCTGCTGTCCAAAGTGGTCCCAGGAGCATTCAAATCCCCCCAGGGGTCTCCCTTTTCGCCAAAAAAATCTTAATTGTTTTGCAAAATATTAAAAACTTGGTTTCAGCCTGTATAAGGACCAAGAAAGTTCTGATTTATCAGTCCTATGATATTGTAACCATTAATAAATAAAATTTCCTTTGGAATAGACTCTTTTGAGCCCATTCCCCATCCCCCCTGGGGGGATTCGTGTCGGCGCCATTTTCGTCATTTTCTGCTTATTTATTTTTTACTAGAATTGATATGATTTGCAGGGTAGTATAATTGATCTTTTTATTAATTCCATACTCCATATCTTACATTTCAAAGTAATCATAATACTTACCCCACGATTTCCTGAGTGACCCAAAAGGGGAAAGAGATTCTTGGTAGGATTAATTAGAAAACCATATTTGTGTAGTTGTTATATTTTTCATCTTTTTGTTGGGCACCCAATATGCAAGTATATTATTACCAACATACAGAGTGTACAAAATTTATTGTCAACCCGAGAAAGTCTTTTATTTCAAAGCTATCGTGCAAAATATATGCAAGTACAATTTCTACCTGACACTGTTGATCTATTGGTATGCAATCGAAACTCTTTGTAAACTAGATCACATCTGCTTGAAAAGAAATCAATGCTCAAACCTATTCATAAATCAAACTGTAAATCGAATACACTTCAACAAGATCTATTCCTATGAAACAAGATCTGATTACGTACATCTAAAGAATTGTTATGTTGGCCAACGATCTACCAAATGAATTATCAGCACAATGATTATGACAGATTTGATGAATGAAAGCACACAACTATGATGAAATCAATGAATGCAAGCATGAACAAAATAATAAGCAGATCTAAACAATAACACACTTACAATTAACACTACCAGCATCTGCTCAGGGAAGAGGGCCCTTCCTCCACTGAGCAGAGCTGGATCTCCACAATAGAAATCTACAACTCCAGAATTAAGAAACAGCCAGCATGTATTATCATAATGGAAGAATTACAACAGATCTGGATCAAATCCTACATCACAACATTGTGTTATCTCCTATCATCCATCTCCTATCCTGCCTAATCTATCATGCTTAATCAATCAATCTATCCTTCATCCTCAATCAATAATCATCAATAATAATCCCCTCTTAATGAGATTGATTACATATTTATACATAAAATTATCTCCTGGAAATGAATAACTGAACCCCCAGCTTGTGATCTGTAACAGCTGAAACATGGCCGTAACTACTGGCAACTTTGGAACCGGCCGCAACACCAAATCTGGAAAATACCCTTTCGAAGAACCACCTGCATATCGAAAACCATAGCTTTGTTTGGATATTTCCTCAAGAGTCAGGTAAATGAGGATGTTACGCACAAAACCCATGTCTCGGAATTTTGAGATTCATTTCCATCTGCCTGCAAATGAAGACGCGAATCAAGGTGTTCTTATGTGGCATGCGTTTTTGGTTAAGGCTGTAACAGCTGGCTGTGAGCATCCTGTACGTGGCAAATCACTCCATAAACCATCATTAGTAAAATTATGCATAATAGTCTTTTAATTCATCAAAGATAAAGGAAAATAGTCACTATTAACCACTTAAAATATCAAATAGAAGTAGCGGCTGTACAATGCGCAGCTGCAACAAATGAATGGAAAATGGAATGATAAATGAGGAATAATGGTAAGAAATGGATGAAAAATGGATGAAAAGTATGTCAATAAGTGGTGGAAAAATGGACAATTCCAGGTCCTGACACTTTTGTTTATCAGAAACTTTCAAATTAACCCCTCCTTGATTCCCTGATTGAGATCCACTTGGATTGAAAGAGGTTCTTGGAGGCTTTTCTTTTAAACAAGAAAACATCTTTTTCAAACTTATTAAAATTTACAAGACTCCAGTGTGTATGCTCTGCACTTGGATGTGGTTCGTTCGATCATTCAAGCTATATCAAAAGAACTTGGGTGACTAGTATAATTACGACTCACTCTCCCCAACTGACAAACCATCAAGTGAAAATCCAACACCTCGATCAAACCTTTACGATGGTAAAATACCCAAAGGAAGCAGGAACTTCTGAAAAGTGACCTCGGGGCACCGATCTCTATCACACCCTAATGGGTGCGTTACGAACAATAGCCCCAGAGACTCCATTTCAGCCAACATATTCCTTGTGGGTAGCCGTGAAGGTTTTGTTTTGGACATACTCCAAGTACTCTCGGGTATATCGGGAGTCCCCCCTTAGCCTAATTTAATCAACTCATACTTCAATTTTAACTTAAAACACACCAAGATGCAATTGCAAAACATTCATTCCAAGCACATGCAAGCACACTGATCTTGTTGATTTGACTCCATTTTAAGGCACTAGTCTTTTTTGCTTCATATATATATTGTGTATCAGCTTTGTGCTTTTGTGTGTTTATCTTCGTATATTGTCATCTTTAATTTTCTATAGTTAAAATATTCAAACTCCTAAATAACTAATTCATTTTAACATCACCACACTAAGAAATAATCCTTAGTAACTTAATAGGGTCTAACCCCCTTGGCTTCGTTAGGAGTTGAGCCTAAACAGAGGAGTCAAGAACAAGGTGACAGCCTTGACTCGAGACTTGCCCCCAAGGACACATTGAGTGGCTTGAATATTTCTGCCACGTGATCCAGTTGTGTGAAAGGCAGCAACACTTTTTGGCGCCGTTGCCGGGGATAAATCTTTTTATTCCCGAGTATGACTTAGCTTAAATTTTTTCTAAACAACTAAAAAGATAAAAAACTTTTGATTGATCGAGTCTTTAAAAAACATAAAAATTAAAACTCGATCCATCTGGCGAATCCACTGTCTAACATCCCTTCAAGAATTTCTACCTGAAGAAACCGCCGACAATTATTCAATCCTCTCCCTGATCCTGAAAGGTTTATTAGGGAAAGGTCGAATAGGCAGACTTATCTTAGGAACGTTGAAGATTTAGGAGACCAATCCCTCTCAAATATCCATCACATATTTGTAGAGAGTCATGTTCACTAATCTCAAGAAATGATGGAATTTTAAAAACCCCTTGACTTTTCTCAGATAGCAGGTGCTCCTCATAACATTCCGAAAGATGCTATCAAGAATCTCCCCAGGTTCGAGGGAAATAATGCTACCACTGCCATGACTCATCTTTGAAAGTTTGAAAGGATCCTATTCAGTTATTGCAATGATGCTGCCCATGACCATGATGATGTAAAAATGAAGCTTTTTGCTTTATCCTTAGAGGATGATGCTGTGGAGTGGTATGAAAACCTTGGTGATGATTCATATAAAACCCTTAGTGAATTCCTAGTAGGTTTTAAGAAGAAATGGGCAGAAAGAAAAGAACCAAGACATTTGCTTGCTGCCCTTCATAATATAAAGAAGATGGAGAATGAAACCATGGATGAATTTAAAACTAAGCTCAGGCGTGTGGTTGCGGACCACCCTATAGAAATCAAGCCAAGGGATGCCTCCATCCTCATATATTACATCGAAGCTTTCACTGGTGATTTGAGATACCAATTAAGGGATAAAGATCCGGTCGATCTAAAAACTACTCAAGATCTAACCGAGAAAATAGAAAGGAATATGCAATCTTCGAGGAAATCCAACATTCCAAGTTACACTAGGGGAAACACTTCATACAACAAAGAAATGGGAAAATCCTTTGAATCAGAAGAAAAGGAAACCTCTAAAGAGCCCATGGAAAAGATAGCTAGCATGTTTGAAAAAATGATGACTAGTCACGACTAATTCATGACAAACCAATCTGTGCAAATGAATAAAATCCAAAACAGAATAGTCACACTGGAGAGAAATAGTGGACCTAGGAATTTTCAGCCAAAACAGAATCAAGTGTATCAAAAGAAGTTTCCTCAGCAAGAGCCTAGGATTCCAAACCAGTTAGAATCAACTAACCTGGTAGATGACGTATTTCCATGGTGTAGACCTTGTGAGCAATTCCACCCAGAAAGCACTTGCTACATAGAAAATCAGGTTATAGAACATGGGATGGTGGAGGTCAGTAATCAAGAAACAACATCAGGCAAGTCTGATCATGTGTACATGGTAGGCCGAACCTATCCTCTATCAAACCAGCATTGGCAGCAGGACATAGATTACAGTTTTGAAAAGCAATAACCATCTAAATAGTACAAGCCTAAGGACGAAACCATTGCAGAATCTTATAGTGAAACTTATGATGAAAATTGTAATATACATGATGGGACTCCTATGTGTTCTCCATATAATGATGACAGTCTGGAAGGTTTACTACCTTGTGACCTTTTCTCCGAAGAAGATGAGTATGAAAATGAGGACAAGTATAGCTTGGAGCATGATACAAGTGACAACGAATCCCTTATCCCCGATAAAGATGTTGATGAAGAGTCCTAGACATTCATGGAAAATCCAGTTTGTGACATGAATAAAGAGGAAAATAATGAACCAAAAACTTTTGATGGTTTTGTTGATGGCATATCTAAAGAAGAGAGCATGGACCATGTGGCTTTGGGAAACTTTGATATGAAAAAGGAGCATGCATTTTATCCACTTGATCAGTCTAAGACATATATCGATATCAGTAGTGAAGACAAAGAGAACTCAATATCAGAACCTGACATCAGCAATGGGGAATCCATTACATTTAACATAGATGATGGTGATGACTATTGGGACTTTTGTGACTATCTTATTAAGAATCCTATCTATGCTATATCCAGTAAGGGGAGTGTCCGTTTAGAGATTTGTGGAAGTCCAATCTACTATACCTCCATAGAGGGAAGCATGAATCTGGAGACCTTGGAAAATCCTAGTATGGATAAGCAGCATTCAAAACTCTTATATGATCATTCAGAGTCATATCATGCAGAGCTATACAAGGGTATCAGTAATGAAGACATGGAGAAGCAGTTTTGTGAAAAGACAGATGCGATGCAGTTATTAGAATATCAGTCTCAGCTATCTTCTTCACATATAGAGTTTCCTCATGAATTGGAGTTGCTTGGGGCTTATACAGTGAATTATCATCCAGTAAGCCTTGATGATCAATTTGATGGTGTAGTCAATCTGTATCATTATTCCAATTTTTACATCAACCCTATCCATTCATGGATAGAAGCAGCCTGCGCAAGCACTTACCAGTTTGGGAGGAAGTTTGACGACATTATTCATGCCTATGATTTCCCATCCATCCTACCTCTTCTGGATCATCACGCAGGTTTTCATTTTCTGAATAAAGTATCCTTACTTTGGCTGGTAACTAGAGACAAGGAAAAAAAAAATTATGTTAATAAAATTCTTAGGTGGTTACATTGGATTTTTTATTACACTTAACCCATTTTATATCATGCTTAGAGTAGGAAAATAAGCTGCTTGAAAAAGAGCATTTGATTTTTGCATTTCTATTTTTAGCTTTGCTTCTTTTAGTTAGATACATTTATTTTGTTTAAATAAATCAGCTTAATGGTTCATTCGGTTTTTTATAAAACTTGTGCTACTAAGGTTTCTTCTTGTCAAGTTAAGATGTTTTTACAGGGCATAGACCAGAGATTCTAATGTTCTCATATCCTCTCCTTGCCTTAAAGACCAGATCAAGCACACATCCCATAGTTGGAGCCAGAATGTTACCACCTAAGTTGTACTTAGTGGTTTTTATCAAGTGAGCCCAGTGAACCAGACAGGGTTGACTTGTTCGGACTTCAAAAAGATATTTGGAAGTACTTCTGGGAAGTGCTTGTTGTATCATATCACATGTTCATACCCCATGAGGTAATTGTAATAAATGTTCTAGCATGATAGTGTTTGTAAAAGACTCGGTCTCTTAGACTTCATTTGTCAATCCAATCAGCCCAGGGTGTTTTTTCACTTAGTTATTATTGGTTGTTGAACAAATGACTGATAATTTCTGAGTTTTTCACTCCATACCTCCAAAGTTGGGGTGGTCGGCTTGGCGTTTAGGCCTATTGAGGTTATTAGAGTCTATGTGTCAATGTATAAGCATGCTAGACATCATTTTGAGTCATATGAACATGTCTAAGTCCCCCTAGGTGTTTTTCAATTTTTCAATTTTTTAGTTTTTTCAGTGTTTTTTTTTTAATTTAATTTTTCCAAAACTTCGGCTATTTTTTAATAGTTTAATTGGAAAAATTGATTTTGTAATAAAAGTGGGCTAAATAATCTGTTTCAGTCATGTAGGTGCTCATTTTCAAGCTAAGAGCACCATGTAAACCAATGGACCCATTGTTTCCTAGTTTTGAGTGATTTTCCATCACTCAGGTCAGAAAGCCCCAAAAATCAATTATTGATGATTTTAATTAATAAATTGATGAATAATGGAGAAAATCCAAAATCAATAAATCAGTGTATTCTCAGCCGATTTGATTGAAATCAGTCAGATCTGAAGTAGATTGACTGGATCTGACAAATCCTTGACTAAAGGAGGTGATCAAATTAGATTCAAAGTTGATCTTGAGCATCCTTTATGGGGAATTTCACCCTCCCTCTCTCCTCCACATGTTTTTGGATCAACTGGATGAGTTTTGGTGGATTCTTCAGTCAACAGGTTGAGGTGTCAGTCAGATCAGCCCCCCAATTGACAGTTGCACTCAGTGAGACTTAGATCTGGCTCAGCTAGACATAGATCAAGCATTGATGGACTCTCCATTAGTTTATTTCACTTGATTCCATGAGTAATTTCACCCCCGCTGGGCTTGTTATAGCGGATTTCACCACACTAGGTGAATCACACATTGTATGGCCTTCCCTTGTCCCGCTGCAGACTCATTACCCCCTTTGGACCACTTTA
>LPNX010762158.1:5939-47680 GCA_001517045.1 Pseudotsuga menziesii
CATGGTGACTTCTTTTATGTCCATCTTATCTTTTTATGCATCTTTCATGGCGCTGGTTGTTGTGGTGCATTTCTTTGGGGACATCTCAACTGTGTGTACAAGTGGAGGAATTGGGATGGCATGTTCTAAAATTTCTCAGTGTCGGGTTTGCTCAATTTCTTTACAGAAATGTTCCCAACTCCGTTCTAGGTCCATATGTATAGATTGGGAACTTGGGGTGCATTTATGTGGAGTAGGTGAATGAATTAATTATTATCCTAATGGGTTCCAACTACTTCGCAAGCGTAAGGAGTCTTCTAGTACAATATCCAATCAACGATCGTCATAACTTCTCTAACGGGGTCATTCATGAAAGCATATACTATATGGTGTTCACTCATCCACTCAATCTATCTTTTGCTCCTTTGAATGGTCCATGCTAACATGGTTGTCAGTTCCTTCTCGTCGATCAATTTCAGGTAGGGTTCTTTGTTCTGCTTGCATGGTTTGTATTCCTTCGCTCTGCCTGCTCCATCCTACCATCATGGCATTGTGCTTATTCCTGCCAACATCCATGTCTTAGGGTTTTGTTTTATATCGGTATGGGTAAAAGATAGTTATTTTCCTAATTGCTTCATAATTACTTAGCTACTATAATTATTATAACTATTTATACAAATCAAGTGCAAACCTAAAACACGACGCTCAACCAAATGGAGATACAACCATTGATCGACGTCGTGTTGGAGTTACTTTTTATATCTTTTTAGTCTTGTACCATTAAAAACTTTTGTGAAGATTCATCCATGTAATGTCTTCAGTCGGACTGTCCCATTTACTATTTATGTCTTCGATGATGTGTGTACCCAACCAGGCTGTATGTAGCTTTTTATGTTTTCCTTTATTTGAATGTCATATAATAATACTAGGTCGTTGACTGATATGTCTTTCCTTTTTATGTTGCGATCGTTCCATGCTTTCTGTTGTTTCTTTTGCACTTCTTGATGGTGGATTGTTATTCGACATTGTTCTTTTAGTTTTGTTAATTCAAAATTTATGCTTTCTTTTGCCTTAACAATATCAATATGAAGTATATCCGCAATTACTAGTGTATGTTGTTTAAATTGTAGCAATACAACTGCTTCATGTCCATTGACAAGTTTGAAGGGTGTTTGTCCCATTGACTATTTATAAGTTGTTCGGTATGCCCACAAGATAGCAAGTATCTTGTCATCCTTGTCGTCTTTGTCAATATTACATAACTTTGTTAGTCCTTTGGCTAGAGTTTTATTGAATGATTCAATGGCCCCATTCAACTATGGATGATATGCTGAGCTCTTTTGATGGTCGATCAAGAACTCGTTTAGTAGTATTGACATAGTATTATTAAGAAAATGTGTTCCTCTATCACCGATGAGAGGAAGAGGGCATCATTGTGTGATTATATTTTAGTATATGATTTAAGTAGCTACATCATTGGAACATGTTTTGACAAGTTCAACTGCTGCCCATTTAGTAACATACTCGACTGTTATGATGATATACCGAGCAATTGTGCGATGTCCCGGGATTGGAAAAGGTCTGATGAAGTCGATAACCCATATTTCAAATGTTACGCTCGGATTGACAAAAAATAAGGGCATTTCAATACTTGGAAGTGGTCGACCAAATCCTTTGCACCTATCACATTTATTCACCTGCATCTTACAGTCTTTATGTAGCGTCGACCACCATAGTCCATACTATAAAAAACTTCTCACAGTCGTGTAGGCTTGGAAATTTCCCTCGACGGGTCCACTGTGTGCCTCGTCGATGATATCTTGTCGTTTATATTCTAGGACATATCGTCGAGGTACTTCATCAGGTCATAATTTGTATAAGAATCTATTTATTAAAGTGTATGGTGCAACCTTCATTGCAAGTATTTTCTTTTTCTTTTCTGGCATTCCTTCTGGAGATTTACCTTCTTCGATATATTGTGTTATATATTATAGTTCCATCAATACATATTAAACTATGAATACATGTACGTCATGAAATTCGTCATTTATTCCACCAGGATCTTCTCATGTGTCTATTCTTGACAAGTGGTTGGGACATACATTAGCTTCCCAGGTCTGACAAATATTTCAAATTGAAATTCTTGAAATAGAAGTAGCCATCCACATAACTGACCATGATGAAGAGGTTTGTTGACTAAATATTTGAGTGCTTGATGATAAGTGTACTATACAAACAAATTAGCTAACAAATAATGTTAATACTTTTGTAATGCAAAAATCATGCCAAGAGCTTCTCATTCCGTCGTTGAATAATTTCTCTCTACTTTGTCAATTTTTTGCTAGCATATGCATTAGGGTAATCCATTATGTCGTCTGCATGTTGAGTCGGTATTGCTCTGATTGCAATACTTGATACATCGATATGAATATGAAATTTGATCGATTAGTTTGGGAACCGTAATATAGGGGCTTCGACTAACTTCCTCTTGAGTAATTCAAATGAAGTTGCACATTCTTGTAACTGTTACGCTGCACTTGTACCCAATGCACCTTCAGGTGTACCCCAAGGAGACAGGGCCAAATTTTCGACCAAGAGGGGTGTTACTGAGCGATGGTGGTCATGGTCGGACCCTTTGGTCCTCCTTTAAGGATACTATGGCTTAATGGCGTTGTTGACTGCTCGTTAAAGAGGTTTTTAACCTCGGGGTTGGTGTCTGGGGCCCCTAAAGGTTGAATACTGGGTCTCATGGCCCCATTCCTTTCTTGCGTGTTCTAATGGCCTCTGCTTCAGCCACAAGACACTAGTCTTCAGGTATAGTCGCTTCATGCACCCTCTCGGCCTTTCCGTTAGTGGGTCCTTGCTCTCCCTGGCCTTCTTTCCTCAAAGGAAGATATCGTCCATGCCAAGTTGTTTCCATGATTTGAGGAGGGCATTGAGGGATTTTATAGTCTTCTAGGGGTTAGATGGGGCATAACGCCCTCCCTCCATCCCGCTCCGGTCTTTCGTTCGAAGCGAAACGCTTATTTGAGCATGTTTTGGCACCTAGGGGTGCAAATACCCCAGGTAGCCTACATTAGTCTATATTTTATTATTTTAAATTTAAGTTGACATTAAATAATTATAAATTTACCTGTTTTAAGGCATGTAAGCCTAGATAAGTGAGTGTGAGATCACATAAATAGATCTCCTCACTTTCAATTTAAATCAGAACTTATGGGATAATACACTATGCACTTGTTTTACCCTCCTTAGGGTTTTCTCTGGATGGATGTGCTCCTGGTGAAGAAGTTTTCTGGTTAATGCAAGCTATTTTTTGGTAATTCTTTGGTGAAACTCTGCTTTTGGTGATGCTTCGATTTGTTAGAGGAACACAAGCACAAGGAGGTGAGGATTCTTACCTTTTGTAGGATGTTGGTAGATGTGCATGTTTGAAGTCTTAGTGGTGGCCCTAAGAGCTGCACTTTGCCCTAGGATAGGCCTTTACTTTCCTCTTGTCACCTTAGCAAACGACGACACGTCTCCTTGTGAGAGTGCCCTGGGGTTTTGCCTTAGTCTCTCTAGGCTAGTTGTTGCTAGGGTTTTCCTCGCCTTAGTCTCTCTAGGCTAGTTGTTGCTAGGGTTTTCCTCGGGTTTTCACCATTTCTTCTTACAGAATCTGATCTAGGATTAGCTCTTAGGTTTGATTTAGTTTTAGATTAGTCTTAGGTTAGTTTTAAGTTACGGTTAGGGTTAGACCATTCCTCACATATTCCCTACAACCCAGCTATCCCCGCACTCTCATTTTAACACCGCGAGCTGCCAACCCCTTCGCGCTACAATTCTCCCCTCCGCGTTGCTGCGTAGCTCACCCTAGCCCCCTCGTGGTCCTCCTGCAACGGCCCCTTCCGAAGAAACTCCTCCATCTCCCAGCGGCGCTTGATACCCTTCACGCTGGCCCGGCCACGCTTCAGCCCTCCTCTGTTTGCAACGACTTCTTCACACTATCTCTTGCTGTCGGTTCCTTCCTCCACCCTCACTCCCTTCGCGTTCTATCAGAGCTGCTGCAAAGCAGCTCGCTCTACCTCTGCCTCAGCTGCACGCCCATCCCATGCCTTCTCCTCTTCTACGCAGTCTCCCATTTATCTAACCAACCTTCGCTAGCTCCTCCGCAACACCCTCCTCGCGCGAGCTCTTTGTCCACGCTGCCAAGCTCAACCACCATCCCACACGTCCTCCTGGCTGCTGCTCCCTCTATCGCTATCCATGCGCTCGTCATCCCTTCCCATATCCCTACTTAGGGTTCGGCAATTTATAATTATCACATGCATTATTTAAAAAACTCAGTTTTACATTTATCCAATGCATTAAAGCTTTACGTAAAAGTCTTGTACGTTTATAATTTTCAATGTTTTATAAATAGTTTTGTTTAATATATACATTAACATAGTATTTGATTATCGATTGTTATTTGCATTGTTTACATTATATTTGCTTTAGTTCATGATTATTTTTTATACCGTTTCCATTTTAACGTTTATTAATTTAAAAACATTTTAAAATATGCACTCACTTGTTATTGAATTATTATTTTAGTTTATTAATTCAAAAACATTTTAAAATATGCACTCACTTGTTATTTAATTATTATTTTGTTAGCGGCATAGGTTGTTTAATTATTATTTGTTAGTTGCCTAGTTGATTTAACGATTTGGATTTATTCTTATTTTGTTATTTAGATATTGTATTGTTATTTGTGTATTTGAATTACTATTTGTTTATTAAATTGCTATTTTGTTATCTCTTATATATCATTTCATTTGCATCTTTTAGTTTATTATTTGTTTTAATTAATTATTGCCTATAATTAGATAATGGCACGATCATAGTAGTTAATTATTTACTCTTTAATTAGACTCTATTAGGCACTGATCGATAACAATATCGAGAGATATCTTTGTGTTTAGTGTCATTTGCAGAGTCGCATAGGGTTCCCCCTAGGAGGCTTTGGCTTCCAAAGTGGTTAAGGGCAAGTGACTAGGGTGACAGTAGTCACTTGTTTTGCATATGCTTGCCGACGACAATAACCTGCCATTTCAACCGGTAACAATAACCACATAAAGTCTTGATTGTCTTTTAGTAATTCCTCCAAGGGGTAAGAGTCATATCAGAGTAGTGTCTAATAAATTTTCGATAATAGCCAATATGTATAAGGAGTATTCTAATATGTTTTGGATTTACTGGTGGTTTTAAGTCCAGGATCACTTTGATTCCTTCCTTGCAAACAACATGTCCCAAAAGGATTCCAATTGGTGTTGCAAATATACACTTTTTAATATTTAGAGATAGTTGTATTTCTCTACATTGTTCTAGCATATGCCAGATCCATTGGACATGGTCCCTTAGTAAAAAATATATTGTCTATTTGTCAAAGTAGACAACCATAGTTTTGTATAAATATTATTGGAATGCTTTAACAACATTTCTGGAGAACACTGTAGGTGCGTTCTTTAGACTAAATTGCATAACTTTATAGGAAAATAATCAAAATTCACATACGAATATTGTTTTATGTTGGTTTTATTTAGAAATAGGCACTTTATTATATACATAAAATCCATTGATGAAGGAATAACATTCGTGACTTGCCTAGTATACTTATGGTCTCATAAGCAAAACAACTTGAGGCAGATGAGTGCTAGTAAAAATATGAACGCACATGATTTCATGGCGAACGACGACTAGGGTTTTGGGAGAAACGGTGCGGCCGTACGGGCCGTTGACGACATGAATCATATCCTGGATGCCAGTGTGGTCCTGGCCACATCAACAGGATTTTTAGCCCCGATTAACAGTTGGGGTGGAGTTTTTACCGCCGGTAAGTATTCAGGTTTTACCATACCATTTTTACTTTTCCCTTGACAGGATGGTGGGTGTAGATTTTCTTGACTACTCCAGTGATCAGCTGCACGATGAAGACATTTGGATTGTGATAGGTGGAAGTGGGTTTTTTGAGGTGGAGGCTCCTCCTCCTCCTTGGGTTGAAGGGTTCAAAGCGATGGTTCATCCACCTACTACCAGTGCAAATGTTTTTTCACCTTCAGGTCTGTCAAATTCTTCGGTGCCTTCTCAAGGTTTTGTGGTGCTTTATGGTGTTGGGTCTATGGATGGTGATCTGTTCTGTCAACCGTGGAGGGAAGACAAGGTTTTTACTCTGTTGCCACCGAGGGAGAGGGATGAAGAGTCACAACACTTTGGTGACAGGGCGGTGGAAGGAGGGGGCATCAGCTGGGAAGTAGCTTTAACCAGCGGTGGTTCTATTACACTTGGTTTTCGAAGTGAAGGGTCATGGTGGGTGGAACAGGGATATATCGCTCGTTTCTTAGGTTCGTGTGAACAGAGGGGTTTCCCTAGCCTCGGTGGAAAATGGTTTGGTGGCTCTGGTTCGAACACTGAGGTTGAGAATAGACCGGGGCACAGTGGTGGGCGTAAGAAACTGCGCAAGAATTGGATCAAGAAGAAGCTGGAATACAATTATACCCTGGGGAAGGATATCGGGTGGAACCAAGTATCACTGATGGCCGACCAAACCCTGGTTGGGTGGGAATTAGGGTAGACCTTTTCGTAGAAGACTGTGGCACTGTGGGTGGAGGAAAATTGGGTGGAAACCCTTGGAACGATCCCTGTAGTGGTGACCCTTACTAGGCGTTGGTTTGCTTTTAATTTCTCGGAGGCAGAACACCTCTAGTGGGTCCTTTCTCGCAACTGGACTTTGGACCATACTCCTATGCTCCTCAAACCCTGACACCCATTGTTTGACACTAGTGGGGAACGTGTGGATGTTGTGTCACTATGTGTGCGGCTCCCAGGGCTCTCACTTCATCTCTCACTTCATTATTGGATGGAAGAACATTTCAGAAATATTGAGAACATTTTGGGGTTTTTTTTGGAAGTCGATATCTCATTGAAGGAAACGAAGCAGCAGAAGGTAGCAAGGATTTTGGTCAGCTTGAATGTGAGGGAAGATCTTGCAGCAGATTTGAACCTTCAGTTGGGGCCGTATGCTATCAAACAATCCCTAGATTACGAAAATGTCTCGTTTCACTGTAGGCAATGCCATGCATACGGGCATTCGGCCTCCGAGTGAAAATTGTTTGTTCGAACTTTAAGTGGGCGCCAACATCAATTGGGTGCTAGGAAAGGGGTAAGGACTGAAGCTTTCTCAATACCACCTAAATCCTAGCCCTCGCAGACTTCAGACCCAGCCCCTCAGTGTGTGATGCTGGACTGGAGCAACAATGAGGAGACAATTGAACCCTTGTCGGTGGTGGATTTGTGCAGGCTGACAGAGATCTTTCTCACACAGGGACTCCCTTTCCCAGGTGCATCCTCCTTTTCTCTGTCCCCTTCCTTAAATTTGTTTTCAAGTAATGTTACTTTGTCAGGATTGGATTGGGTGGAGGGCCTAAAAAACATGAACATTTCTCCAAGGCCTGGTCAGGTTTGTAGGCCTTTCTCTGCTGCAATTTTGGAGGAGCTCCCACAGCCTGTTGTTATTGATAAACCCTCGGGCGAGGCCCTGCCTATACCCTCCCCCTCTTTATTGGTCTCACAGACCCTCCCTGACACCCCTTTGTTGAATCTTCCCATACCTCTTGTACCTGAATCCCCCACTGGTGAGGCCATGTCTCCATCTCCCCCCCTGATTCAACTGAATCAGGTTATTTCCTCAAGTCCTCCACTAAGGTGTCTTATGGGGGATTAGGTCATCATGCCACCCTTGTTACAAAGGGGAGAGGGAGAAAATCCTTTATTGCTAAGGCTCGATCCAAAGCCAAAAAGGATCTACTGGAAGGCAAACAACAATCTATTGAGAGGGCGCTTAGAGCGGTGCGTGCTTAGAAGAAGGGTGGTAGATGAAAATTATGTCCTTCAATTGTCGGGGTCTGGTTGGTCCCCATAAAAGATCAACAATCAAAATGGTGGTTGGGTTGGAACACCCTGACATTTTGTTTTTATAAGAAGCTTTAGGTGTAGGAGATGTGGTGCAATTAAGGCTAGAAAGCTGGTTTCCAGGTTGGGATTTTACGACTTTGGATGTTAAAGGACGCTCTGGGGGCTTGGCAATTGGATGGAATGAGCGAACCGTCAAAGCCCAAAATATGTGGGGTATGGAATCGATGTTGGGTTTGAACTTTCTGGCATTAGATCTTCATATTTCATTTACTGTCTTTAACATTTACGGTCCGTATCTAAATAGGATTCCCTTCTGGGAAGGCCTATTCAACAATCCTCTCCTCAGGGGAGAGTCGGTAATCCTTGGGGGGGATTTAAATTTTTCTTTGGGGCAGGCCAAGTTTTGGGGGCCTCATGCCAATGCTGATTTGTTGACTAATTTTTTCACTCGGACACTTATTGATATGAACTGGATAGACATTGAGCCTATCAAACTCAAGCCCACTTAGAGAAACAATAGGTGTGGTGATGGTCGAGTTGCCAAGAGACTGGACAGATTCCTGGTGGCTGAACAGGTGGTGGACAAGATACATCAACTCAGGCAATGGGTTGGATGTGGGGGTCTTTCTGATCACTTACTTATCTTTCTGGAACTCAAGATTGGACCTACATAACCACCAAGTCCTTTAAATTTTAACAAGACTTGGTTAAATGATGAGTCTTTTTAACTGTTGATCTTTGGCAGTTGGATCCATTTCAATCCTAGAAGTCTGCTTTCAACAACCTACCAATTTGCAGCTAACTTCAAAAGATTAAAGGGGGAAATCAAAGAGTCGTATGTGGGGCAAAAACTCCGGGAGGACAATGAACTAAAACTGTTAGAGGAGGAGATTTTAAGGATTCTGGAGGAGGATGGGGGTGGATTGTTGAACCAAGAGACAAAGAAGAACCTTCTCAGGCTTGCAGGGAGAAGGAATAATTTGTTGATAGAAAGGGAGGAGACTTGGAGACTGAAGAGTAGAGCTACCTGGTTGGAATGTGGAGAAGACAATACAAAATTTTTCCATGCTTCTGCTAGAGGGAGGATGGCTATAAATACCATCTGGAGCTTGATGGATGAACATGGTGAAGCCCAATCCTCCTTTGATGAGAAGGCTATAATTGGGGTTGCACACTTCAAGAACCTATTCAAATCCCCTCCACAAGATTCTATTGTTGAAGTCATCAGAGTAGCTCAATTGTTCCCCAGGTTTGTGGAGGAGGAAGACAATCTTTCACTTATGAGGAAGTTAATGAGGAGGAACTAAAGGTTGCACTACATAGTTTCCAGAAGGATAAATGTCCTCGACCAGATGGGTGGACAATTGAATTCTTTCTAGGTCTATAGGATCTTCTAGGTGGAGATCTCTTGAAGGTTGTGGAAGAAACCAGACGCTCAGGGAGATTCCCTACCTGTTTCAACTCAACCTTTATTGCTTTAATCCCCAAAGTTGACAACCCTTCCTCACTAAATGATTTTAGACCCATCTCTCTCTGCAACTATGTCTACAAGGTGGTCTCTAAGGTGATTGCTAGAAGATTCAAGGACATTCTCTCACAACATATCACTGAAGAGAAATTCATATTTTTGGAGGGGAGACAGATTCATGAAGCCATTGGGGTGGCTCAGGAGGGGTTGCACAGTATAAAGACAAAAAAGCTCAAAGGGGCTATACTCAAAATCGATTTGTCTAAAGCATATGATAAGGCTATTTGATTATACATTCGTATTCTACTGACTCATCTTGGATTTTGTATTGGTTTCATCAGATGGATCATGAGCTACATTACTACAGTCTCATTTGTGTATTGATCAATGGGGCGACTTCACCTTTTTTCCATGCCAAGAGAGGACCAAGTCAAGGATGTCTGTTATCTCCCTTACTCTTCCTGTTGGTGGTTAAAGGTTTAAGTAGGGCCTTAAGGGAATCTAAAAGTCTTTGTTCTTTGAAGGGCATCCAAATTTCCCAGCATCTTCATTTAACTCGCCTCCTGTTTGTGGATGATGTCCTCATTTTCTACATAGGTACAGTGAGGGACATCAATACTCTTTGAGATATATTGGTACTGTTCTCCAAAGCTAATGGGATGGAGATAAATGAGAGGAAGTCTACATTGACCTCTCACCTATTGTCGGTTGAAGAATCCCAAGAGCTTGGCAGGGTTTTCCCTTTCAATCTGGCTGAAATTGATGAGGGTCTGAAGTATTTAGGTTTTTTGCTCAAACCTAATGACTATCACAAACAGGATTGGAATTGGATTCTTGAAAAGCTGGAAAAGAGACTAAAGCCGTGGAGTCATAAGTGGCTTTCTAGAGTTGGAATACTGGTCTTGGTGAAATCTGTAATGAAAGTTATACATGTTTATTAGATGTCACGTGCTTGGATCCCTAAAGGTATTTTGGAAGCGACAAGGTGAATCTGTTTCAGGTTTCTGTGGAGTGGCAAGCAGGATACACAGGTGACTCCTTGGGTGCACTGGTAAAACATTGCGGTACCTAAAGGATTGGGAGGTTGGGGTCTCAAGAATATTTTCTTGTTCGCGAAATTTCTTGCGGCCAAGGGGGGATGGATATTGCTGAAATATGATAGTATTTGGACACATGTTATGATACAAAAGTACTTATCTCCTGATTCGGTTGAATACTGGATAAGGAATCCCAAAAAATCCCATGCGGGAGGTTCTGTGATTTGGAAAGTTGTGGTGCAATCCTTCAGTGTTCTTGAAGCCAATATTGCTTGGAAAGTGGGGGATGGCAGAAGATTAAGGGTTGGTGAGGATCCATGGGCCAACAGTACACAACAAAATGTACTACTTGGCCACACGGTGGAGGCACTTAGACAGAGAGACATCATTTACCACTATCAACTTGCTACTCCTATTCAGGAGAATTTATGGTTTCAGTCATGGAGATCAGATTCATCTTTTGGGTCAACTAATATTGATGAAGAGGAATCGACACGCTATATTGGAGAGTTGAATATGACACTCATTCAGTTAAGGGATAGGGAGGATGAACTCGTCTGGGATGTTGACCCCCACAGATTCTACACTCCAAAGGGTGGCTACTTAAAACTTAGTGCAAATGGTCTACAAAGGGAACCTGTTTGGTGGTGGAAGAAACTGTGGAAAATAAATAGGCCACCGAAAACTAGGCTCTCCATGTGGCGTGCACTGGAGAACAAGGTTCCAACCTGGGACAATCTTTAGAAAAGACATTTCCAAGGGCTCGACTGGTGTGTGCTTTGTAAGGCCGAGGGAGAGACGGTACTACATCTTTTTCAGCATTGTGCCTTTATCAAAGTAGTTTGGACAAAATGATAGAAGACAATGGGGGTGCCATGTACTTGGGAGGGTCCCTCTTTACTACTACTTGGGGAAACAGGAGGATGAGGGATGATCAGGATGTGATGGTTGCTTTGCCACTGCTGGTGATATGGGGTGTTTGGATGGCGAGAAATAACCTTATATTTAGTGATAAAGCTTGTACTCCTGCAATAATAGCAAGCCTATCTTGTGGATTTCTGAGTGCCTTCCCTCAATATATCAGATCTACCAGACAGAGGGAGGCTTTGGTTATCAAATTGGACAAATCGGTGCCCTGGGGTTTTTTCAATGGAGCCGCACAAAATAATATCTGCGGGGGTGGAGCACTTTTATTTCTTACCGAGACACACTTCTATGAACTGGTAGCAAGCTTAGGGGAAGGCAGTAACAACTCCATGGAACTCATGAGCCTCAAACCCCTCTTGGTTTTTGCAGCAAAGAAAGGATGTAGAAATTTAAAATTTTTGGGTGACTCAATGAATGTTATTAAATGGGTAAATGGGACTCAGCAATGCAAGAATGTTAGACTTGTCAATATCTTATTGTCCGCTAAAGAGGTTCTAAACTCTTTTGTTTCCTTATCTTGCTGACATGTTTACGGGGAAAACAACCAGGAGGCGGACATGGCCTCGAAGGAGGGGATGCCGTTAAACATGTGCGAGTGGAGGATTAGGGAACATAGACAGGGTACTATTCAGGAGTACTACCACAGACCATTCATAGAATGATATGTTTTTATGTCTCTATGTCACAACTACTCTACTATATTACTCTTTTTGAACATTTTACATGATTATATGTTTTTTGAGCTCTATAGGGTTGTCATTGAAACAACTAGCAAAAATAAGTTTACCTTTTTTGGGAACATGTTTTTTGTCAAGAACATGTAAGCTTATCTTCGAAAGCAATGTAATTGAATTATATGTCTTCTTTTTATGTTTACTGCTGGATCAGAAGATCCTATTCAAAAGAAGCTATCAGCTGAACTTGAAATACACTTTTAAGTGTATCTACAAAATGTAATTTTGTTTGAAGAAATAAAATTACGCTTTTTTCGAAGGAAAAAAAAAACATTTTTGACTTGCAAATTCACTGCTGATTTTGTCCGCAAAAGGCGTACATAGACGGTCGACTAGTGTTACTTTGTTTAGTCCCCTAAAGTCGGCATAGACACGTAACTTTGTGGGGTCATGCTTGTTTGGTTGCATGATCGTAGGAATGGACCACTCTGACTAGTCCACTAGGTAGATGTTTCATGTTAGTAACATATTTTCTATTTCTTTCTTTACAATTTGTTTATACTTATGTGCCAACTTATGTGGTCGTTTCTTGACAGGTATATCATCTTATTTTATGTCAATTTTTATTTCACCCATTTCTTGTACTCTCGATTCATTTTCATTTTCATCACATCACTCTCAATTCCACATACCCAATCATGCATAACAAATAGAAAAAAAACATTAAATGTAAATGAAAGAAACAATGTGTGTGCATATATGTGTAGAGACAAAACATCTAATTAGGTTCATGCATAAGGTAGAAAGTTAATGCATAAGGTAGAAAAACATAAATTGTACCATAAATACTACTTTGTAATAACAAAATATTCTACACTCACTTCTTATTAATTTTCTTAGTTCAATGTAAGTTTATGTTAAGTCATCATCATATTAATGTTCACCCTCATAAGTATTTGGTCCTTGTTCTAGTGTTACATTAGTACTATGCACCATACTATGCAATGCATTTCTCGTATTACGTCATCATGGAGGCTTAGGAAGTACATGAGGAGCATCCATTATTACAACAAAAATCATTTAAATGGTATGGCTAGTTATTATTCATAGGAGTATTCAATGAATACAAAGATCATTACATTGTTCTTTACCTCGAGGAGTAGTACACGACACCATTGGTTGGGTTGTGGTCTATGCCTTTTGGGAATTCCACGATTTGGTAGTTGTTGTATATTCAGGGTAACCAAGTTATCATCCACCTAAATTGTAACCTCTATTGTTCCCTTGCTGGCAACACATCTGGATCCAGGATAACATTATGAAGATTGATAATTATTTTTCTGATCTAGATGAGCAGGGCACAGTCTAGTGTGCTTTGTGGGGGTGTTTATGCATGGTCCCCATAAGGTACATAGGTTTGAGTAACTTCTAGAGAGGAAAATAGCCTCGTTGGTATGTGGCTCATGGCAGGATTTCAATAGTTTCACTTCTTTTTATTGGTAGTAGACGATGGTTTTCTCTTCATCAAAATGGAAGGAATGGAAAATCCATCGCTCTCTTCAACTATAGCTTCATTTTCTCCAAAGGATATGCTTAACCAAGGAAATTCCTTCATGCATCTAGGGTTTGGTTTCTCTGTTTGTAGAAGTTGTTCTCCTTTGCCACTAGTTCGAGCTCTACCCTCCTCTCCAATGTCCTACACTTTCTCCAATCAAACCCGAAGAAGAATTATGATCCAAGATCCATTATCCCTCTTGTTCCTCCTCTTTTCAACTCAAAAGAATCCCTATTTGTTTGTGTCTTCTGTAAGACAAAGAGTACCCTCCTCTTGCCTTCGCCTTCTTCAATTGCTTCTCGGGATAAAACCTAACTGAATTCACAATGACTTTTCCTTTTTAGTTTGCACTTAAGGATTTGTGAATGACAAAAAATTGTTGTTATTAGTATTACATATATTTAGGACAATTTATCATTAACAACTACGTATATATGTCCACATATAAGTGTGTTAAATTGAGGTGATGGTGGAGGATATTGATCATCTCAAAGACCTGGGTGTGAAACATTATTCAAATATCTTCAAGGATGATGGAAATACAAGTATTAGTGATCAACTAAAGATTATTCAACTCTTTCCCTCTATGTTGTCAGAGGAGGAGGCTTCTATGTTCACCTCTGAAGTGACACTAGTAGAAGTTGAAGGTGCACTAAAGGCCTTCAAAAGGGATAATATCCTGGGTCTGGATGGATGGCCGGTCGAATTCTACCTCAGGATTTTTGATCTTGTCAGGGAAGACTTACTCAAAGCTGTGGAATTTTCTAGGAAGGAGGGAAGATTTACCCCTACTCTTAACTCCACCTTCCTAACCCTCATTCCAAAGTGTGATAGGCCACAAACCTTTGTTGATTACCACCCAATCTCTCTCTGTAATTTACTTTATAAACCGATCTTTAAGATAGCGACCAACAGGCTTAAGCCTTTCCTTGATAGATCCATTTCCCCTGAGCAGTTCAATTTTCTCAAGGACAGACAAATCGTGGAACCCATGGCCATCACCCAGGAAGCATTACACACTATCAAAACCAAAAAAAAGAGAGCTTTGTTTCTTAAGTTAGATATGGTAAAAGCCTTCGATCATGTTAACTAGACTTTCCTGAAGCTCTTCCTCTTACAAATTGGCATTCCCCTTTTGGGAGTAAATTGGATCACGGGATGCATATATTCCTCAAATTTTGTTGTACTGATCAATGGTACTCCTTCGAGTTTTTTCACTACTTCTAGGGGTATCAGACAGGGATTCCCCCTCTCCCCTCTTATTTTTCTCTTGGTCATTGAAGGGCTTAGTTTACTTATAAAAGATGCACAAAAAAAGGGTCGATTAAAGGCATTAAGATCTCCTCGAGCCTTGCTCTTACACACCTACTATTCGTTGATGACGTGGTGCTCTTTGGGGTGGGGACACTTGAGGAATGCCATGCTTTTGATGAGATACTTGTTGTTTTTAGTTCAACTTTTGGCATGTGTATTAGTGTGGAAAAATCCTCTTTTTTATACAGTGAAGTAGAAGAATAGATATTAAGTGGCATCTCTGGATTTATGCCCTATAAAATGGATCCTATCATGGCTGGATTCAGATATCTGGGATACTTCCTAAAACCCCTACGATATGGCATTGGATTTTAAAAAGAATTGAAAACAAAATTAGTCATTGGACTTACAAACTCCTCTCCCTAGGAGGAAGGCTCATCCTCGTTAGAGTTGTCTTAGTTGGTTTAGCGGTGTACTGGTTTGCATTGGCTCCTGTGCGCAACTCTATTCTCAACAGACCTAGATAGTTCATCTTCTCCTTTCTATGGGGAAGCACACAGGATACCCACCGTCTACACCTGTCAATTTGGCAGTCTCTTTCCAGACCATTGGAGTATGGGGGTTAGAAAATTAAGCATTTGGAATGGTTCTGTATTTCACTTAGGCTGAAGAGCCTATGGATGGCCCTTTCAGGTTTAGGTATATGGCACCAGCTCATAAGGACAAAATATCTCAAGAACCATACAGTTGAAGAATGGTTGTGAAACAAATATTTTATTGTCAGAGGTGTACGTCCTCCTTTTGGAATGGTTTTTTAAGAACCCTTACCTAGATCACTAGAATGCTTAGTTGGAAAGTGGGAGATGGTTTGTCCATATAATTGGGCATCGACCCAGTAATTGGAATGGACTCTCACTATGCCCTTTCAGATGATCTCAGGGAATACTTATATGATTATGGATTAACCACACTTCATCATATCTGAAACATGGGTGAAGGCACTATCAGGCAGTCTTACTGGCTTTCTACAAAAGATTTAGACCTTGGAGGCAGATGGACAATTGAATGGGACTGTTACATCAAAGGTCTTACTCAGGGGGGCATCAAGTTATAGGATCACATGGACAACTCCCGTGGACCCACGATCCTAACAATGGTGTTGTTACTGCTAGTCTAGCATATGATTTGATTGTCTCTTTTGTAGTGCTCCCAGATAGGAAAATTTCCATGTCAAAAATTTGGGCCTGTACTATTCCGCCAAAAATAAAATGTTTTACATGGCTGGCTGTGGAGAATGAGATCTCAACTAGGACAATTTAGTAAGAAAGGGTTGGCTCAGTCCCATTCGATGCTGCTTATGCAAAGGGAATGAGGAGTCTGTTAGACACTTATTCACTGTCTACCCCTATACTCTCCACATTTTCAACGGTATGAGCAAAAGATTCAATATGATGATTTCTTGGTCCAACTATTCTCTCCTGGAAAATCTGGGGAACTGGCTCTCCCTTGAATTGGTAAATACTCGTCTTCCTTTATTTATCATTTGGAGCATTAGGATTACCAGAAACTTGGCCATTTTTTTATAACAGGTCTGCTGCAAACTCATCGACCTATCAACATGTGCTGTCACTGATGAATGAATATCCATCCTCATGCAAAACCAAGAAGGTGACAATGGTGGGGCCGATCCCTGTCTTAAGTTATCCCTATGGATTTTTCGTTCGAGCTGCTACAAATTCAATAGGGGGAGCAGGTGTTAAATTTTCATATGCTAAGCTAGATCATTAGTATTTCATTTCGATTTCATAACAAAAGTATATAAACAGGATCACTAAAAGATAGACAAGCACAACCATACAAAAGGAACACAAAGATTTATCCCGGGAAAACCCTAAAGGGAAAAACCCAGCAAAAGCTTCCTCAATATAGATGCCCCAAAAGACAAAAGATTTTAACAAGGAGATTAAATCCTGGTCCTCCTCCTTCTCCAGCTACTCTTGTCTTCTCCACTAATGCGCTACACAAGTGAGAGTGTGTGTTCCAAATGAGGAGTGCCACACCTATATTTATATTCATCCGTTCACTTTAATTAACTCATTCGACATGTAGGCTCGAGTTAATCATGTAGGCTCGAGTTACACATGTAGGCTCAAGTAACCACACTGGGGTGCTAATGACCCACCTTCACAATTAGAGGGGACTACCTCATGACTCTTATTAGTTCTTCCGATTAGAAGCATCGGGGTACAAAGTAATACAAGTGGTTCTCCCGGTAGGACCATCGGGGACCACAAAAGATACATATAGAATATTCTTCGAAGTTACAATATTTCAACACTCCCCCTTAACGAGAAGGGTATTCTACAACAACATCAACAACAACAATAGTAGGAGAGAGAGATTGAGGACATCATCAACATCATCAGGGTAACACATCTATAAATCATTGGAAGCTTTTCCAACATCATATAGTCTTCATCTTCAATCTTCAATGACAGCAACTCTTTGACCTTTGATCAGCATCAACATCTTCAGCACTTGACCTTTCGATCAACAACAACATCTTCATCACTTTGACCTTTCGATCAGCATCAACATCTTCAGCACTTTGACCTTTCGATCAGCACCAACATCTTTAGCACTTTGACCTTTCGATCAACAATAAGTTCTTCAGCATTTTGACCTTTTGATCTGCAACAACTTCTTCAGCACTTTGACCTTTCAATCAGCAACATCGTCAGCACTTTGACCTTTCGATCAGCAACAACATTAGCATCATCATACTCTGATCTTTCGATTGGTACATCATCATCATCAACAACAACCTGCAATCCACATCTCAAAGACAAAAAGTCTTTGGTTCACTTTTGGACTTAAACTCCAGGGATGATACAATCCCCACCACATTCTCGATAACCGAAGTTACCGGATTGATTACGGGATAATCAGTACCTATCACTTTAGGACTAAGTCCAAGGATGATGCAATCCTACCACATTCACAGGGACCTAAATCTCCGGATACATTTTGAACCAAGGCTCAGGGATGATGCAATCCCACCACATTCACGGGGGCTGAGACCTCCGGATACATTTTGAACTGAGGTTCAGGGATGATGCAATCCCACCACATTCATGGGCCGAGACCTCCGGATACATTTTGAACCAAGGTTCAAGGATGATGCAATCCCACCACTTTCACGGGGGTCGGGACCTTTGGATACATTTTGAACCGAGGTTCAGGGATGATGCAATCCCACCACATTCACGGGGGCCGAGACCTCCGGATACATTTTGAACCAAGGTTCATGGATGATGCAATCCCACCACATTCACGGGGGTCGAGACCATCGGATACATTTTGAACCGAGGTTCAGGGATGATGCAATCCCACCACATTCATGGGGGCCGAGACCTCCGGATACATTTTGAACCGAGGTTCAGGGATGATGCAATCCCACCACATTCTCGAGGACCGAAGTCACCGGATCTATTTTGAACAAATTTCCCAGGATGATACAATCCCTCTTCATTCTCGAGGACCGAGGTCACCAGATCACTTTAGGGCAGGTGCCCAGGGATGATATAATCCCACTGCAACATCACTACTCCCCCTTTCGAGGAAGGTCCTTCTGAACCACACCAAGCTTGTCTCAAAAGTGTTCGAACTTTACTCGAGATAGAGGCTTTGTCAGCACATCAGCAACTTGTTCATCAGTACTCACATACTGGAGCTTTATGTCTCCCTTCTGCATCATATCTCGAATGTAGAAATACCTGATTTCTATGTGCTTCGATCTATCGTGGAATACTGGGTTCTCTGTCATATTTATACAACTTTGATTGTCACATAGAATCACGGTAGTGTCCAACTCTAGGTTAAATAATCATGACATCGGCTTCCGTAGCCATATGGCTTCACAATTAGCAGAGCAAGCTGCTATATATTCTGCTTCGGCTATGCTAAGAGCAACACTAGACTGCTTTCTGCTAAACCATGAAATCATAGCAGATCCCATGCTATAACATCCACCTGATGTGCTTTTTCTGTTTGAGACGCTTCTAGCCCAATCTGCATCTGTATAGCCATACAATCTATACTCATGGCTACCATCATAGTGTAGATCAGCGTCTATAGTCCCTTTTAGATATCTCATCACATGTTTTGCAACTACTAGGTGAACCCATCTTGGTTGAACAAGATATTGACTCAAGGTGTTCACAGCAAAACAAATGTCTGGTCTGGTATTTGTTAAGTACATCAATGACCCAATGATTTGTCTTTATTGAGTCACATCCACTAACTCTGATGAGTCATTAGCTAACAGCTTCAGGTTGGAGTCCATGGGTGTGGCCATGGCTATGCATTCCAACATATTGAATCTTTTCAATATCTCTACCGCATACTTTCCCTGGTTAAGAAAGATTCCTTCTGAACTTTCCAATACTTCCAGACCTAAGAAAATAATGCATTAACCCAAGGTCTTTCATCTCAAATTCTTCTGCTAGTTTCTTCTTGCTTTCCATGATCTATTTCTCATTCCTTGTCAAGAATAAGTCGTCCACATATAATAACAAGATGATAGATTCATCTTCTACAACCTTGAGATAAAGGTTAGGATCAGCTTTACTCTTGGTAAAGCCCATAATTTACAGGAAACTATCTATTCTTCCATACCAAGCTCTGGGAGCTTGCTTCAAGCCATAGAGGGCCTTCTTCAACTTGCATACGTGATTCCATCTGTCTTCAACTTCAAATCCTCGTGACTATTTGATGTAAAACTCTTCCTCAATCATACCATTAAGGAAGGCTTGTCTTCACATCCATCTGGTGTAAGTCCCACTTCATCATGGATGCAAGTGTCATGATAGCTCTAATCAAAGTATACCGTGCTACTGGGGCAAATGTCTCTTCATAATTAATTCCCTCTTTCTGATAGAAACCTCTAGCCACAAGTCTTTCCTTACTTCTATCTGCAACATATTTTATCTTGCAATTCCATTTGGAAGATACCACATTCTTGCTTTCTGGTTTGAGTACTATATCCCAAACATCATTCTAGTATTCTTTCATCATAACAACTTCCATGAGTTCGTCTTATCGGGTCATCAATATATCCTAGTCTTTTGCATTCAACCTTGAAGGTTGGAACCCACTTTACTCTTGGTAAAGTCTCGATCCATCAGGAAGCTGTCCATCATGTCGTACCATGTCGAACTCAGATATCTTCTGTAGTCACTCCCCTTGAAGTGGAGTATCATCTTCCCTCTTCATTCTGTATAGGTGGTTATATGCTTGATATATACTTGTCAATAGAGTATGTCATGTCATGTTCTATTCTTTCTGAGGCAAATCACGAACCTTGCTTTGTACACTTGTTCTTGTAGATCCATATGGAAGATACTACGTACTTCCCTTTATGTCTCGAAACCATATCGAATGATCAATTGTTACTCTTTGATCATAGCTTCTTTCATAGCCATGGTGGTCTTCATCCTTCGAGGTGGATCTACAGCTCTCTAAAGCTCTTTCCTTTATCATGATGTCTCTGACCCTGGGAGCTTCAGATTCATGTTTATTGAATTGTCATCACTTGTTCTTTGGAATAAGTCTCATCCTTCTTTTCTTGTAGGCGGTTGTATAGGACCTTTTCTACAATTCAAATGCACCAGTTGCATGGTTAGAACTATTTCATAAAACATATGCATAATGACAAATTCTTATGCATCATGCAACTGTTTAGCCAACACAACATTCATCCATATCTCACTACTGTCATTAATGCAACCATTCTATCATGCATAACACATCAACTAAATATAATCAGATGTATAACAAAACAATATCATGAAATGACACTTGAATACTTATCTTTTATTCGTTTCGTGGGTAGACTCCTTCTTGATCCTTCTACTTCATCATCTTCTTCGTTCATGACATCATCATTTCTTATCCAGATGATAAGATGGATAAGAGGTTCTTCAAGAATTGAGTTCTTCATATTCCTCATCGCTTGAGGGATCTTCTTTGAATGGTGAGAGCTTGATCTTCAATTGTTCCCATCTTCTTCTTCTTCCCAAAGTCAACTGAAAGTAATCACTTCCTTCTGGCACACATTCCTTGCATGAATGAATCCCATGATCCTGGGAGGCCATTCAAGGTGGCTATCACCACTTCTTCATTATTCACTTCTTCTTTTACCACTTCAATTTGTTTCTTAAGGTCATCTTCTGATGAATGTCTTTCCTTTAGATTGGTCAAGGAATCAAACATCTCTTTCGGTGTCTTTAGGGAAGACACTTGTGGTACAAGTTGATCCGTGACTGAATCAACAATGATCTTCTGGTGTAAGGCTTTGAGCCTCATCTCCCTCTAGAACTGGAACCTCTCTACTCATGCAGGTGTCCAATTTATTTTCTTTAGAGAGATCAAATACTCCCATGCTTGGAAGTTGTCAACTTCACCAAGCTGATGTGATAGATCACTTTGAAATGAGAACCTCAAATGCAAATAGCAAAAGATTAGATCTTACCGATTTGAGGTGTCCGTCTTGCTTCCGGAGCTGGCTGATCTAGGGTTTGTTAGAGAAACCCTAATTTTCAAAAATTGGAATATTTCAGATCTGATTGGATAGAAAGATATATCTCTTCAAATGGAGTTGTCCAATGTACTCCTTTTTTGAAAACAGTGGAGGGAAGCTCTCGAAACAGGAAGCCCTAGTTTTCCAATTTCTTCTGCAAAAATTCCTGTCACTGTTTCTGTGATATATCCAAAATTACTACTCCTTTGTGTCTAAAATTTCTCACTAGGGTAACCTCGCATGTTCCTGATCCAACACCATAGGTTTCATCAGAATTGGTTGCACCAATTTGGATTTATGATCCTTTTCCCACGATGACTTGTTACAGGACTGTTCATAACAACAAAGTTGTACGGCCTGCCACGTGTCACTGTTTCATCTTCTGGTTCTGAATGTCGAACCACAGAAAGTAAAGTCTATACTCTTTCTGGAACATCTTTAGGAATTCCATTTGTATTTCTGTAGCCCAAGCTATAGCAATTCTCCCTACATGTCCTGTTTAGGGATGAATTCTGGAAGAGGTTGGAACCCTAACTTGGAGGGATCATATATCCCATAATATAGTGAATCTAAGGCTGAATTTTGGACACAATACACATCAGGATTTTATCTTTGGAATCTGCAATTTTCAGTTCCTGAACCTTCACCAATCTTGGGATATAGCGAATGCACCAAAACTTAGCAGTTTTAGTATTTAGGGTTTTTCTAGCTCCGGGTAAAACTAGGGTTTGACTTTCCCGGAGTTTGACCCAACCAAAAATCTTGATCCAGGTCTCTAAAATTTGATTTTGATGAGGAGAGAAATCCTATACCGGGCTCACTTAAAAATTATTCTTCTGCAAGAAGCCCTAATTTCCCACACCGAAAACTGAAAATGCTCGAAATCGAATTCCGCTTCGACAGAAAGATGCGCCCTTCAATGGAGAGTTAGCCTAGTCTTCTTTTGTTGATCGATTGTGGAGAGAGAACCAAAAAGTAAGAAGCCCTTGATTCTGTAGCTGCACAATGTCTTTTCTCAGGGTGGCTCTGATACCATGTGAAATTTTCATATGCAAAGCTAGATCATTAGTATTTCATTTCGATTTCATAACAAAAGCATATAAACAAGATCATTGAAAGATAGAAAAGCACAACCATACAAAAGGAACAAAAATATTTATCCTGGGAAAACCCTAAAGGGAAAAACCCAGCAAAAGCTTCCTCAATATAGATGCCCCAAAAGATAAAAGATAAAACCAACGAGGAGATCAAAGCCTGATCCTCCTCCTTCTCCAGCTACTCTTTTCTTTTCCGCTAATGCGCTACACAAGTGAGAGTGTGTGTTCCAAATGAGGAGCGCCACACCTTTATTTATATTCATCCGTTCACTTTAATTAACTCATCCGACATGTAGGCTCGAGTTAATCATGTAGGCTCGAGTTACACATGTAGGCTCAAGTAACCACACTGGGGTGCTAATGACCCACCTTTACAATTAGAGGGGACTACCTCATGACTCTTATTAGTTCTTTCGATTAGAAGCATCGGGGTACAAAGTAGTACAAGTGGTTCTCCCGGTAGGACCATCAGGGACCACAAAGATTCATATAGAATATTCTTTGAATTTAGAATATTTCAACAGCAGGTATTCACTTGGCTATCAGTCCACAACATTTTTTTTTGTTTGAAGCTGGGTTGTGGTCACAACACCAATACGAGGGCTGAGTTACGTGCACTTTGGGATTTGCTCTTTTTTGTTGATGCCATTGGACTTTCATTTCTCCATATCTTTGGAGACTCTACAGTTGTGATTAATTGGGAAAATAACAAGTCAATACTTTCTGCCCTAAATCTGGTATATTGGTGTACTAATATATCTAAATTGAAAGACAATTTCCTTTTCCTGGTTTTTCAACATGTATATAGGGAGCATAACGTGAAGGCAGACTGCTTATCAAAGGAGGCACAATCTATGGCCCCTGGCCTCTTTACTTTCACATAAATCTATGATGGTGAGATCATTGAAGAAAGAATTTTACAGCTCTTATAGAGCTTTGTCTCCTTGAATACCTCTATCACAGTATTTTGGTTGACTGTTTACTATTTCCGACTTTAGTCTATTTGTGAGGTGCCCCCTTGGGGTAACCAACCTGGGCTCTACTTATGCTCTCTATTGCAGTGCAAATGACCAACTTGTGGAATGTTTGTTTTGGATTCGGCTCTCCTGATACTTTGGTGGTTTTGATATGTCAACCCTGTCTATTTTTTATCTTTTTTGGCTCAGGATTTAATATGGTGATCTGTGGATTGAACAAGTAATGGTATGATTGTTTTACAATCATGAGATGTAATCATTTCCTTTGATTCATATGAATGGCAAGGAATAGCTTTTTTCTTTTGAAAATAAATTAGGTGTTTTAAATTTACTTCTTGTAATATAAAAGACCAAAATTGACATATTGATATTAATAATAATTAGTATTCTCAATGATTTTTTTGTTTGGAAAAGAATCGAGGTAACAGGGGGTGTTACATTAATTCCACATGTCGTACGGACTTTAATCACTAACTAGTTGATGGTTGTTCGACATTAAATGAAAAGTGTTGCAAAGCACATCAAAAAGTGATCTCCATTGCTACATGCTTGACCTTGATGATTTCACCCTGTGCGTGAGTGAGATAGGTGATATATGTGGATACATGCAATGATGCATGGAATTTCAAATTAACGACGACATTTAAAAATTTGATTTGATTTAAATAAAATTGGTTTCCCTTTGAACGATTGATCATAGGATAAAATGAATGACTAATAAATGGGAAAAAATAATTTTCTTGAGTCATTTTGTCATGAAATGCAAAATGCTACTCAAGGGATGTCCTTTCACATTTAGTATACTCACCAATTTGTCATTGAGGTTTTTAGTATTATAATAACCCAATTACAACAATGGTGGCTAGTATAGCCTATGTGCTTATAAAGAATCATAGCTTGGATTTGAAAATATATTACATAAACCCAAAAGATCAAGTAAAATCATTCTTGCATGGTGATTCAAACCTCAGATTGGTGGGCTTGGTGAGAGTGAATCCAAGACAACAAAATACGATCCAACAACCATGTCCATGTGTGATGTGCATTTAACATTATTGCTTTGAAGGATGGGTGTTTGCATGATATCTCTACTCAAATAAATCTTAACCACAACTTAATGTTAACCAAACCTTTTTTTTAATGAAAAAAATTGAGAATTACAATTGTTGCTTAGGCCGCTTCCATATTTTTTTGGTTTAAAACTATCCCAACAAAAGATACAAAGAATACTCAATGCCCAAATTCCCATAGAGTTAATATGTGGTCCAGTATGTATAGTCTTAAATCATACATATAAAGTTTTTTACTATTTTTTATAACATTATACCAAATGATACAATCAAGTATCCTTCAGAGTAAATGATTTACTTTCCTTTGTAGTTGCTTTCTTTATAAAAATACAAATTAAAGTTATAAAAAAATGAATTTTACTATAATGCATATTCATGATAAAATATTTTCAATAAATTTTTTGTAATGTAAGTTAAAGTTATCAAAGAGATGATTTACATATTAATAAAATTATATTAATTGAATGCGTAATTAATAGTTTACCAAAATACCAATTAAGGAATGCAAGCGAGTTTATTGCCACTTTTTGGATTAAAAAATATTCAAAACTCGTTGTCACTTTTAGGTTTACAATTTATTTTGCATACTTTTATGTTGCATAATTTTCTTCTTAACAACTGTTGTTCTATATTTATTTCAAGTAATAAAGTCCTTCAAATATCAACATTTTATTTTCAATCTTGATTCAAGGATAGATCATATAAAAACTGTCATGAAAATTAGAGTACAATAGTCTTTCATCACTTACATGCATGTAAACCAAGGCGATATACAATTTCAAGTTATTAAAATCCTTCTTCAAACATAGTATTCTTTTTAAAATGAAGCATAATATAGAGTCAAGTGACCCTTTGTGAAGGATGTCTTTGATTTAAGAAGTTTCTAGTTGGCCCATCCTTCTTTGCCTTTATTATTTTCGTTGAGGAGATCCTTGAAAAAGGCCAACTCTTTCTCAAACATAGAATTGAATAAATGACTTTATATTTATTGAATTGGATATTAAAGTGCTACAAAGTCTTTTATAAAATTTGTACCACAATGTGGAAGATTACATTGATTTAGACTACTTATATTAAATTATGGTTTTTTTAAGCATATATTAAACTATAATATTTATATTGGTTTATGGTCATTTATGTTTATTTATTAAAATAATTATATTCTTATTTTGAATTGTTGTTTATTTATATTATTTTTTATTTTGTATGTATACTTGGGTTGAATTATATTGCTTTGTGGTGGTATTTTGTCATTGTATTTTGACAAAAAAATATTTTGGAATATTGAGTTTTGAACACTATTTAAATTGTTTTTCAATGGATTAAAAGTTGTTAAATGAATAACATTCCCAAATAGAAGGAAATTGCACAACAACGACATCAACCATGCATGCGTTATAAACGTTACTAAATTTTTTGATAGAGATATTCCATTGTCGTTGAATTAAGAGGTGTACATACATTGTTAGAAGCAAAATGTGATTTTATTGATTGTGATGCATCACATATTTCAAAACACATCGATTGCTCTTTACAACATGTTGAGGTTAAAACAAGCATTGGTTTCAATTGTAATAGCGGAGATAAACATATTCTACATGATCATCATTGTTAGGTTTTCTTATGAGTAAAGTTATATTTAATACATAGATGTTCAAATCATAAAGACTGCGTGGCCATAGGTATTGTGACAAATGTAGATGAAAACGATTGTATTGGAGGGAAGCTTTTGCGATCTTTCTCATTTAGTGTGTTGGTGGGGGATTGGTCTTGCCATGTGACAATTGCTCTTTGGTGTTTAAGCTTGGTAGGCTTATATATTGGTCGATAAAATAAATGTTGGATTTCAATATAGATTCAATCTTAATGTTGAAATTATTAAACAAATTGAAGGACCAAGGTTAGAATTCACAAAAGATAAAATATATATAACACAAAAGGCCTTGCAACAACTAAGGCACAACACGAACATATGGTATATAATGTTGATAATGGGAGTGATGTTGAGGAATGCAACTTTATTTGAGTGACGTTGCCTTAAATATTTATTAAAAAATACATTGGTTGTTGTCACTTGTTTTTATTTTATTGCATCTCTTCAATCTTGTTATATTTAACAATACACGTTATAATGAAACTATGCAATACAAAAATAACATGTTGCTAACTGCCAATTAATCTCATATATAAGTATTATATACATTAAGAATAAAAATTCAAATATTGAAATCTAAATACACATTGTTGCAATTAGATATTGAATTTATATATTTGGAATCAAATCCACACTTTCGTATTTTAAAATTCACACTTTTGGAATAAAAAATGATAGTTTTGGAATTGAAAAACACACTTTTGAAATAAAAAATCAAACTTTTTGGGTTCAAAGTTATTTGAAATTGAAAATCACACTTTTGAAAATCAAAATTAGAACTTTTAGAATCCAATTTTGCACCATAGGCAAGTAAACGTGGGCCACAATGTTGGATGTATGAACGATCTACCCAACGGGGAAGTTGCCACAAAGGTTGCATGAGGTATCGAGGTTCGAATGTGAGCTTCCCTTGGGATAACAAATGTTATAGCATGATTTGCCACACCTTATGCATCATGCATTGATGGCCTTCCCTTGTCCCTATGTAGATTCACTATACCCCCCTTACTTAATATAGCCCTGATGCTTCAATGTAAACCTAAAAAAGACAATTTTGAAGACACACATGAGTCAACATTTATGCAGCTCCCGTATAAACAACTTGCACCATTACAACTCACATACATCAGGTTTTGTGCTAAAAAACAAAAATTATTTGGAGTTTTCCTCATCAAGTAACGAATAACTTGATCCTTGGCCTTCCATATGCTTGGAAATGCTCCGATTCGACCCTCCATTTCCCATTTGAGGGATATATATTGAGCCATTGTGAAGCATTGGAGGAGGAGAAACTTTGAGAGTAAGGAAACTATAGCAAAATTTATCCCCATTGCCATATGCTTGAGTATGCATTCCTTTCTCCCTGTTGATAGAACTCTTTGTGTTCATCTCCCAAACTCTCCATTGTCTTTATGAGCTTGCCTTGCTATGGAGGATTGAAGTGGTAGAGGAACTTGGTTTCTCGGTTTCGACGAGGTGCTGATAAAGGTTGTCACATTGTATCTCTGTTTTTATATTAATAGAAATATCCGTTTCTCGTCCAAATTTCATGTGCAATTGTTTATATGTGTATCCACAGGTATAGTTGCTTTATACACATTTAAATGGATTATGCTAGTTTGAATTCTAACATTCAATATATTTTATATGCTTGTATATATATTTGTTGTTGAGGACAAAGTGTAGGGAACACACATTTGATCGCTAGCTCAACGATGGTCTTCTTCAAACATCCGGTTGAGGTACGATTATATTCCTTAGTTGTTAGATTCTTTATCTAGCATATTTGAGAATGTATGTGATTTTTGGTGTCATTTTGTTTGTTGTGGTTCACCCCAAGCCATATGCAATTTTTCTCCGTAACAACAATGAAACCCCACTGTTGACTATCACCCTTAATCCCTAGACAGGGTAAATTTTACCTCAATAGTATTATTTTCTTTTAATTTTCTCTCTCTAAATTTAAGTAGTTTCCTATAATTTCACCTTATATATACATTATGTAATTATTCATATTCCCTTAATTGGTAGCTGAGTTATCCATGCCTAAGGTACCAATTATCTCATGTAAAGTGAAATATTTTGATATGTACATTTTCTGAACTTGTTTCATCTTTGTGCAATCTAGGAAGATGACCCTTCCTCATCCACCTCAGATGGTAAAATATAAACACCTATTGATATAGTTATAGTAAGTTCAAATCTAGAGGGGTAGGGTATATACACCTTTGTATACTTTAGCCCTTAAAATTTTGAAGGTGCAAGATATGTACATTTTTATAAACTTTAGCAGTCCAATTTGGTGTCTCGCTTGGTTGTAACCTTAAAATTAGATTATTATTAATAGTAAATACATGTGGATAACTTATTATTTTTTTAGACAGAAATGGTTATGATTTATATATATAAGGTGGTATAACCACAAAAACAAAGCCACATATAACATAGATGCCCTTATGGTAGTGGCAAACAGAGTTCAGACAGTGCCAATCCTTAATGAGTTTGGATTGCTATCTATACATTCCACATATTTGATCAAAGAGTGACAGAGGAATTCTAAATTAGACGCTATTGTCAGTAGAAACATAAACAAGTAAACCAAAAATGAATTCCTAAAGTACTGAGACTCATTTAGCTTTCTCGCCATGACAAGAGGATGAACCTGAGGACTTCGCAGCTTCCAGCTTCACCTCTTTCAATTCCAGCTTTTCGAACTTTATTTCCAATTCTGCCAGCATCCCTGTCAAAGCATTTTCAGTTCAGGAAATCTATCTGGCAAATTCCTTCCTCAAGAAAGCCATATCCTTGTCAATTGTTTCCAACCGACGTCCTCCCTCTGTATCGATCTTGCCCAAATACCGATTCATCTTCTTGATCTTCTTCTTAATCTCCCTAATGTCCGTTTCCATGAACTGAGCATGTGCAGATGAGGTCGTGGACTCAGAGGATGCCGAGGACGTGTCCATGATGAAGATAACAGCCTGAACACTCAATAACCCCGCAAATTCTTCGCTGATGCAGACGAACCAGAGCTTGAAACAACGTCCATTTCCCTTTTCATGCCTTAAAACCTTACCACCCAGTTCACTCAAAAAATCCATGATTGCATGAGAATCCTTGTCTGATTTCACATAAGGAAGACAGGACATAATTCCTGCTGTGAGTTGGGAACGGTCCTGCTCGATCGCATAGGAGTTAATATAAAGCATCAAAGTGCATGTACTAGCACATGCGCCCGATCCAATCCAGGGAGTAGACCATGAACTGATGACATGCGTCGCGTGGGAGGAGTTGCTGACATATGCCATGAGGTGATGTTTTAACCCAAGATCAAGGCCCATGGTCCTATGGGGGTTGACAAAAGGTGCTGGCTCTATTTTTTAACAAAATTCCAATGCCAAGAGTGGTGCCAATGTTCGCAATTAGGTCTGCTTTACTATTATGCTTCCTTAAAATGTGGAAGAACTTGACTTTGTAGAAAGACTTGACGAGGGCTTGAATTTTTTTGATCAACTGATGGAGGTGCATCTAGGAAGGGAGAGTATTTTCAACGAGTGCTTGAATTATTATTCTTGAGTCTCCTAGCACTATAAGTTCATTAATTTCCTGACTCCTGGCTATCTGAAGCCTGTGCCAGAGGGCCAATGCTTCCGCTACATTGTTTGTTTCCCTTCCAAGTCCCCATGAGAAATTTGATTCCAGCTTTCCATCCGGCGTGATGAAAACCCTACCCCACCGCCCCAATGTGGATATCTTCTTCTTCTTTGTATTATTAACACTAGCTTAGAAATGGATTGAAAAGAGCTGCCCATAATAAATAAATAGTATACTTCAGGATCCCAAACATCCAATAATAACCCCATGAGAAATTTGATTCCAACTTTCCATCCAGAGTGATGAAAACCCCACCCCGGCCGCCCCAATGTGGATATCTTCTTCTTCTTAGAAATGGATTGAAAGTGTTGCCCATCATAATAAATAAATAGTATAGACGCTCGGTAGATATGTGTGTATAGACATGTCGCCTTTCATGATGAGACAGTATCATACATATTGTGTTTCTTGCCTTTCCCCCTGGTGATTACTCCATGATGTAGTTTGATATAACCCGCATAACGGGAGACTGTTTTGATGTCCTTTGATTCTATAATGAATAACAAGGCAGGCTTTTTTCTTTTTGAAAAAAAAAAATAGTATACTTCAGAATCCCAAACATCCAATAATAGCCGCGGATTGCTTTTGCCTTTATCCAAACAAAATATACATGCGTATCACACTTGTGATTCCCTCTCTGATCACACACCGATACGATGGAAGCATAAGGTTTGAAGCATTGTAATTCCCTCTCTGACCCCATTCTTAATTACAAATGCTTGGAAGCATAAGGTTTGACATGATCGTCTACAAGGTTTTCCCTGAATCTTTGCTTTTCAAAGAGAAAGCTACATTTAGATTTCCCGGGTTTTGGCATGGTGGTCATATCAGGTGGAGTATGATACTCCGTCAATCAAATGCATTAAAGCATTGCAGGAACGGGTCAATTTCATATCAGAGGAAGAAGCAGAAGCAGAAGAGTTCAAAACCAATTTCCAAAAGGAAACCCAAATTGTCCGACGACGAAGTGAAATCATCACAGAATGAGCGCAATTGCAATGAAGATGATCGTTATGGCAGCCGTGTAGATTGCAAAGTAGATGTGATATCTTGGAGAGAGAGACACATTACTGCAAGTATAGTCATTAACGCCCACGAGCAGAGAGTGTGGGATGTTTTGACTGACTATGAAAGGCTCGCTGAGTTCATTCCCAATCTCGTCTGCAGGTTAACTAAGCTTCATTTGGTTAATGTTTTTATTTTTGGTCAATTCAATTCAATTACTGCATCCCTACTAGGGGGAACAATTCCATTTTTTTCAGTACTTGGACTACTTGTCAACTTGTTTCCTGCTGCAATGAATGGAATGCATAGGAAATAGTGATTTCATAGAAACATTGCACAAGTTGAATGGTTATTTCTGCTGAATTAAAAAAGTTGAATGGTTATTTCACCTCGTCGCTACTAACGACAACAATAATGGTTATTGGGTATTGGCAGCAACAGAATTCCATGCCCACATCCAGACAGGATATGGGTGATGCAGCGAGGAGTCCAGCGCGCCTTGTATTGGCACATCGAAGCTCAAGTCGTGTTAGATCTTCAAGAACTTCCTGATTTGGTCTCTTTCTTTATCAATACCACTTTGTTTCTTCATCTCAGAGATTTAAAACAAAATCAATTCTATTTTCCAATTGAAGGAAGTAGTTTGTCTTTTCTTGTTATATAATTTCCTGCATGCAATTAATTCAGCTGAAGACTGCAGAATTTGGGTACGAAAATAAGTACCATATGTTTATATGCCAATTGCTAAGTTGGATGATATGCGTGGGCCATGTAGATTGCATCATTGAATATAAGTATATAGATGGAATATCTGTCCTTTCTTCACGCTAGAAGATTGATCTCTCCTCCAGCTAAACTGGTGCAGCTCTCCGGCGCCCAAAAACCTGAGACAGAGTTTTAACACAGCCAGTGAATTTATGGGAGCGAGTAGTAATATTCTGTTCCTGATACACCTATCAACAGCGAACAGAATCTATAGTCGTTATCAAATTGAATACCCAAAACAGAGAATAGTTGGACACGATACCAAAATGATACAGCTCTCTGGCGCCCAAAAACTTGAGAGAGAGTTCTAACACAACCGAAGAATTTGTGGGAACGAGTAGCAATACTCTGTTTCTGATACACCTATCAACGGCAAACAGAGTCTATACTCGTTAACAAATTGAATACTCAAAACAGAGAATAGTCGGCCAGCAACAGCACAAAGAAACTCCTGTATTGTTGATCAATCAAATGGACAAATATAGTCTCCCAGAATACATGGCCGCCGTTTCTCACAATGAACTGCCCTCTTATTTGCTACCCCATCCCGGGAAATGAATAGCCGCTAAAAGCAGATCCCTAAAATTACTGAGCATAATAACAAAATATCAAAAGGTGGAAACTATTCTGTTCGGTGAGATGCTCCGCATCATCACTGAGTTAAAACCGGAAAAGGGTACCCTATACCCAACTGCCTGCATTCAAATTTTCAGATTTCTATAAGTTCCAGAACATTTGACATGGTGGATGGATGCTCTGCTTCATACTTCCCACTTTGAAAGAAAATATGAACCTCCTGGTTCATAGCTGTTTTCTTCCATTTTCTCCATTGATCAAAATAAGACTGAAACTGCACCTTGTCTGATTGCTTTATTTTGAACAACCATTTCATCAATCCTCTAACAAGAAGGCAGCACCTTGCCATGTTCTTCACTCTACTATTCGTTGAATCTGTTGATTGTCCAGCCATGCTGTGAATGGGGTATTGTTCCAACTTCCTCTATAGCCATGCATGGCTCTAGAGTGACCAAAACCATCTCAACACGACAGACCAAGCCACATACACCTGGCATTCTTGCTCTCATGTATATGGGAAGAGATCTATTTTCCATTTCTGCTACCTGGTTGCTACAAGGTTTGTCTAATGCCCTGTCACACATAAGCACATACTGCTTGGCTGCCTAAATATCATCTTTGCACTGGTATACCCAATCAACCACACTAATTGCAACGTCCTTTTGCATGTCTGCATGCACTGTGACATTGTAGCCTCCAAAATTCTGATCTAAAACGTTAGAAAACCCGCCAATGTTTAGTCCCATTGCAGTCACTTGATTCAGATCAGATATTTTCCTCTTTTCCATAATGCACCTCCTCAACCTGTTGTCCATCCATGTCTTCAGTGAGAACGCCATTATTATCATTAACAAAACACTCTGATTCAAGCTCCTTGTCAACATTTACATTAGACTGAGCTTCCAGCTTACTGTTCCCATTCAGCAAAGACTCCATTTCAATCTCATCATTCTCTGTAACGGCAATATGTGATTCAAGCTTAGTGGATTTCTCTACTACACACTCTAATTCAGGCCCTTTGTCTGCATTTAACACAAACAAAGGTCCAGGCTGCTTCCCTTCATCTATTACATGGCCACATGCATCGTCCTCATTTCCCAAGTTTTGGGATTGGCATTTGCAATTCTCCTCTAGCTTGTTCTCCTCACTCACCACACTAGTGTTTCTTCTATCTCACAGCTCATATCACCAAGGTCAATGATTCAAGTTTCTGTACTTTTGCTGAAATAATATGAGATTCAAACTTGCAATTCTCATCAGCCAAGCACTGGAATTCAGCCTATGCAATCTTCCACTTTTCACTTATCTGGTTTTTTTCTTCCTCCAACGTCCTTATCCTTCTTCTTAAGGCTTGGATCTCTGCCTTTCTTTGTTGCTCTTCTTTCCACTTTTTAATTAATGTTCTGATTCCTTGCTTTAAAGTCTCTCAACCCATTTTGAGCTAAATTACTGCTTTTGTAATCTGGTCTGGACTTTTGTCAAACACTTGGTCATTACTTGCTCAGAAACTGATTAGACTGTCTTGTAGTTGGTTTTATATGGTTTTGTGGTTTATTTCTTTCAGATCATAATTAACATAACGTTTGCCACAAACTATGCATAGCCAGAGTTGAAAGTATTTGCATTTAAATACCAAAGCAGACCACAGATGTGTACATAAATGATAAAAGCAACAGTGATCAAACTCTATTATAACAGCAACGTCAAATTACAAATAGATCTGATTATTGAAGGGTTTCTGACCTGTAAGAAGCAAATATAGATGACAGACCTCCACTTGGCTGTAATGACCCCTTTTATATGCTCAGAAATCATAAATGTAGTGAACAGCCAATTAAAGAAGGCTGATAACAAGGTAAGTGCCCAACAACAGTTTATCAGACTCCTGTAGGTGACTAATAAAAATGCAGGCCACTTTTTAAGCTGAAGCATCCGCTGTCTATTGTTCCGGAATGAAGTATTAGGCCACGGCAAGTGGGCAGAGATCAACCGATGCACCCAGCAGTGAGTATACAACCCCAAACAGTCTCTTTCAGCGGATTTAAAACACAAATCTTGACTCCCACAAGTTGTTTATCTTCTCAGCAGTGAATGTGCCCTCCCCACAAGTGCGTCTTTCCTCATTATTGGCCCCACGACCCTCTTAGTAGCCTCATGATTTCTCCTCAAGGTAGTGTCCTCTTTTAAGCTTGAATATCTGAGTATAAAGACCCCCAAATCACTCTCTTTTTAGCAGAACAACACCACGACACAGAGGATGGTGAAGATAAACTCCACAACCCACACAAGCAAGGGCGCCATCCTCCAAGAACAATGAAAATTCTGAAATCTCTTCAAATCTTTGATAAAAGCTTGATATTATTTCATGGTGATGAAGCACAATGGCGAGATTTGAGTGATCTTTCCTCTCCATATCATTTAGGGTGGATAGTCTCACCATCGAAACCAATGTTCTCTTAGGGTTTTCGTCCCAAATGCCAAAAGTCACAAGATCTCTCCAAATCCTTTTTCCAAAATGAAAATGTCATGAATGAATGAGAGAAGGGCCGATTTGCTCTTTTAAGCTCATTTTGCCCTTTTGGGCCACTTTTACCCTTTTTCGCAACTTTTACCTTTTTCCCTCTCAAACATTTAATTAAAGTGACTTTATGAAGTCAATGTCACTTTATGACCCCCTTTTTATTTAATTAATCAATGTCACCTTTTTAATGTTGTTTTTTTCGCCCAATTGACATTAAATAATTATTAATTCCCTTTCTTCGTCAACTATAGCCTATGGGAATTAAATAGGCTAGTAAGTTGCTTGCCTAGAGCGATCATTGGGAAAGGGACATTACAGTCCCCCCTTCTTAAGATTGCTTGTCCTCAAGCAACTGCAAATCAGGATGTTGCAAAATTTGCTCTCCCTCCCTAGTAGCATCCTCCACGGGCAAGTCTCTCCACCTGAAAAGATACTCCTTGATCACTCTACTCCGCAAATGCCTCTCCCAGACATCCAAAATCTCCTCCGGGTACAGTTCCAATTGATCCTCTTCATCCAGTGGGGATAACTTTGCTGAAGTAATGACCTGTTGTCCAACTTCCTTCTTGAGGCATGGCACGTGAAAAACATTGTGAATCCTACTCTCTTATGGCAGCTCAAGATCATAAACTACTTCCCCAACTCTCTGGAATCTAGATCACCTTGTAGGGCCGATAAAAGCATGACTTCAGCTTCTCTGCACCACTTTTCTTCAATGAGGGTTGTCTGTATGGCTGTAATCTCAGAAAACCAAGTCTCCTACCTCGAAAATGTGCTCAACCCTGTGCTTGTCTGCATACATCTTCTGCTGGTTCTCCTGTATCTAGTCATTGGATTTGGGAGCCCTGTTATCCCCAAACGGCATGTCAAAAAATGAAGGAACATCATAGCCATACAATGTGTTGCCGCCTAATTCGCACCTCGGGTAACGTGGCAGAAATCTTCAAGCCACTGGGTGCGACCTTGGGGGAAAGCTTGAGCCAAGTGTTGTCACCTGATACTCAGCTCCTCCGTCTAGGCCAACTCTTAGCAAAGCCAAGGGGGGTGGACCCTAATGGAAATAAATTTAAGGTTGTTTTTAACTATGAAAGCAGGAAACACAGATTTTCTAGGAGTTTTTAAAAATGGAATGAAATTAGAGATTACCAATTACTACAAATAAGATTTACTTTAGCAACCCTTAGTTCAAATAGATACACAATATTCAAGACACATTGTGGAATTAACTTATGAAAAACATAATAGAATAGATCAGTGCCATAATGAAAAGAGTGCTTTGCAAATGTGGGTTGCTAGTGTAGTCTCAGTGAAAGTATTGCAGTGTCTCGGTTGGTAAATTTTAGATTATTAGATGAATAATTAAGGGAGTGGGTAAATTCTTGGTTGGTTTTATTAATGTGGTAATGATATGGATTATTAGTAGGGAGGGGGATTCCCGATATACCTCGAAGGTATAGGGAATATGTCCAGACTCACAAACTGTGGTAGCACATGAGGAAATGTGGGATGAATGGAGTCACGGGGGGATGTTCAACACTACACCAACAAGGATGTAGCCTAACGGGACCTCGCGGTCGCTTTTCATTAGTTTTCGCTTCATCTGTACAATTTCCGCACACAAAGCAAAATGCAACGCTGAATTTTTGTTGTTTTGGGAGATTGATTAAAAGTTAAACTAATTACTTAGTCACCTAAATCGTTTTCTGATACAACCAACTAATTAGACGAAACTGCAATAGAAGTAGAGCATATGAGGATGAAGGCCTTGTTAATTTTAAATATTTTTGAACAAGGTTTTTTTGATAAAAAAAATGTAAATCCCAAGAACCTCTTTCCAGGTTCAATACTTCGGCAAGCCCTTATCCATGAACCGTACTCGAGAAAGCAAGGGGGTTATTTTAAACTCAAGAGTGCAAAAAATTAAAGTTTTTTAATCACTACACTGCTCAAATCTTTTCCCTTTCAGTACTTCGGTATAGCGTAGTGGGTTAGTATTCGTATTACTTTGGAAATAAAACTGAAATATAAATTGAAATAGTAAAGGAAAAAAACAAACTACACTAACAACATAAAAACCATGAAAATGGACACCGACGCGAATCCCCCCAAGGGGGATGGGGATTGGGCTCTAACGAGCCTACTCAAGCCTTATTTGGTATTTACAATGATGAGAAAGAAAATGCACTTTGGTCCTCAAATCGGGATCCAAAGGCTTACAACAACATGGAAAATTGAATTTTTTTTGAAAGGGGAGCTCTGTTAGTCTTCTTTTACTTCAAATTTTCGATTTTTCGGTAGAGCTTCCTCCTCTTTTTTCGTAAAACCTGCAGAAACAGCAAGCAAACATTTATTAAACATGCCCAAAAACACTTTAAGAGTGTTTGGAAAAACCACAAAAATTTGCCCAAAAAATTTATAAGTAAAAAAATAGTAAAAACTAGCTAAAAAGTGACTGAGAAAGTGAGCTAAAAAGCTGCTTTCTCAGGGTCTTTTTTTGCCTCTAAAGGATAGCAAACAAATAGGAGCACTAACTTGCTAGATAAGAATTTAAATGCACAAAACTCCTTCAAAAAGCTTTTTAAATTTTCAAAGTTTTAAACTTGCGGAAAAATGGGAAAGTAACAAGATCTAGGATTTTAAATGCACCTTGGAAGCAAACTAGAACTAGAAAATTTTAGTCATTAGATCTACTTTTAATATAACTTTATATGATAGATCTAATATGGAAACGTTTGTAATTGAAAGAATTTTTTAAGAAAGTTGTGGATCAAAAGTTGAAGAACCCAGAGTAGAGCAAGAAATAAAGGAGAGGAAACGCCTCCTTGGTGAGATTAGAGGGACAAAGCTTCTTTTTCAAATTTACTGAAGGAAAGGTAGAGTACATTCGCTCATCAATACTCCAGCTTTGGCTTCTTGCAAAAGCTTATCAACATTGGCAATGGGGATTAAAAATACCTGTGTAAACAAAAAAAAAAGACTACAGCAACAATGTAGATCCAAACATGAAATTATACATATACCAATTAGTCTTCTTCGACTTACAATAAAAGAGTAACCTATTAAGAACTAACTTTTTATCTTTTCTAAAATACCATTTCCTTCTGAAAGCATGTTAATCCCAAACATATGCAAGCATGAAAACAAATACAAGTTACATCACTAATATAGAGTAAACTCCATCCAAACATCCATAGATCCCACACAAAAATTGCCTCCAAATCCTTTTATTAACAATACTCAAGAAAACTTTTACAATGTATGCAAGCAGAGATTCCACCTTTGGATCCTTAAACAATGGAGAAGTGACCTGCTTATATTTCCCATCCCTCTGCCAAGTACCAATGCCTCTCATCTGTAATCTGGGAAGTTGCACTTAACTCCTTCCCCCACTCCACTCGTACCACCTCTAAACCTGGCTCCTGTCCCATGAACAAGTGGTACGGTGAAGAATGAAAAACCATCCATCAAGAACTCCGTTATGCCTTCCTCCACTCCCGTTCTACTTATCGCGACGTTCAAATGTCTTATCGTTGTCTCCTTCGTCGCAAGAAACGACAATTTGTCTCTCAGAGAAGACGGGAATTCTCATCTCTCCTTGCCCATTCCCCCAAGCATTTCTGGCGTACCATTCTCTCTCGGCGCTCCCCTCTCTCATCCGACCTTGACCCTGCTTCCATGTTTTCCCACACCTCCAATCTCTATGACATTCCCGGCCAGGCCAAAATTCATGTTGCTTCCCCTCCTTCCTCCTGCCACCTCTTCACTGACAACGGTGTCACGGAGGCCATCCGGGCGATGAGCAGTAGCAAATCGGAAGATGAGGAAGGCTACCAAGCAGAGTTCTTCAAGCATGGTCTCCGGGCTCTGGTTAGCTATTTGGCTGATCTCTTCAATCACGTGGTGCGTGAAGGGTTTCCTCCAGTTTGGTCACATCATATCATATATTCGATTCACAAGTTAGGATCCACTTCTGATCCCAACAACTACAGAATGATCATGGTAGGACACATGTTCTCAAAGTTATATGCCACCGTTCTCCATATGAAGCTTTCTAGCGATCTTGAGCAAAGAAATCTTAGAGCCCGAGGCTAGGCAGGGTTCAAACCAACACATCAGACTATCGACCACATTTTTACTCTCCGGGACGTGATTGAGGAGGCACGCCATCGTTCCTTGAAAGTCTACTGTTGCTTTGTAGACTTCCGAAAAGCCTTCAACTCAGTTCCGAGAGAAGATTTATTGTAGTGGCTTAGAGACATCAACATCTCGACGACCCTGTTGACAGCTATTATGCGCTTTTATGAGTCCGTCCGTGGCCGCTTTCGCACAACTCGAGGATTATCTGAGTGCATCCATAGCACCGTTGGGGTAAAACAAGGTTTCCCAATATCTCCCACTTTGTTTGGAATCTACATCGATGAGTTGGAGGCTTTCTCCATGAGCATATCCAAGATGCAGATGGGTGCCTCCTTCACCATGTCCTGATCTCTATTCTACTTTTCACTGATGATGTAGTACTCTTATCATCCTCTTCGGAAGGTTTGTAGAGATAGCTTGATGCCTTAGCCCTATTTTGTGACCTTCGGAAGCTGACAGTGAATTTGAGCAAAACAAAGGTTATGATCTTCAATGGGGTGAAGAAAACCTTGGACTTCTGTTTCCTATTCAAGGGGGAGGAAATCGAGATCACCAGTACTTAAACTTTCTTGGGAGTGCAGTTTTTAGGTCCCCGCTTCAGTCTACGACCCACTCTACAGCCTTGAATCAACAAGGGGTACGGGTCCCTAGCCCTTCTTGAGAGACAGTGTTTTCGCCATCACTTCCAGGATATCTCATCCAAGATGAACTTGTTAGATACCTTGATTTGTCCCACTGTTTTATATGGATCAGAAATTTGGGGACCTTCTCTCCTCGAGTCGGATTGGGCCTTAGCTGAGAGAGTCCAGATCCTTCTTCTTCGGCGTATCATCAGATGTAAGCAGACAATGCCGCATCACATCATCCTAGCTGAGTTTGGGGCCTGTTGTCGCCCAAAACTAGCATGTGTGTGCTGAAGCCCAAAAAGTGAGCACACCAGCTCGATGAAAACTCTCTCTCGAGAAGCCAATGTCACCACGCTCCTCTCTTCTCGCTTCAAGTTGGTTCTTCTCCTACTCTAGGGGGGCTTCCCTAAGGTAGGATCGCTAAGGCAAGTGCAACGAAGGGCAAGGTGAACTGAAGAGGCTGCCTTAGAGAAAAAATTGTAACAAAAAGGAAAGGTTTTTTGCTTGAGTGATGGGAAGGAAGGGAGGATCAGTCCTCGAGGGAAGACCAGTGTCAGTATCAGAAGGGAGAATGGAATCAAAAGAGGACTCAGTGAGGCCTTGCATTTCACAGAATTGAGATTAAACTAGTACATTCCATAATCAAAGGTAGGGAGAATGTAAGTATAACTGACTATTGTCCATTACTCCTAAGACCTTTAAAAACATAACGATGACAAACAATTTGACAGTTGCAAATGCTTGCCCAATGGACTAGATTATAGCCTTCTATGCTAGGTTTACTCTACAACTTATGAAAAACAAGCAACCATGAAAGAGATGCCCAATATATTAAAGAACCCAACATGATTTTTCTTTATTCAGCTATGGGAAAAAATCCTCCCAACTTTTTCCATCCTTACAAAGAAGAAGACCTGCTTCTTTTATAGGCCTAAGAGGGCTCTCTCCTCTAAAATAAAGTAAAGACCAAAAATAATTAAATAATGAAAAAATGAATATAAGATCCACTTTTTCTCCCTAATTGAATGACCAAACATTATTTAATGATGTAACTACTACTTTTGATTTAGACTACAATCAAAAGACATTTAAGAACTAGCTCACCATCGACTTGGCTGCTAGAAAAAAGGCCACCCGAATTGCTTCCTGTGACAAATTGTTCCTTTAACTGACCGCTGAGTGCCCATGAACATGTAGACGCCCATAGTTATGGCATATCAGCTGCCTAATAGAAAAAAGGACACGTGAATCAGGAGGTGGGTATGATAGTCGCTCCAATATTGAGTTTTGTTGAAATTGGCTGCCAACAATTCATATGGTGAATTTCCACCTACCAACAAACTCTGCCAGTAACCCGTGAGACATTCCACGTAGCCATGGAGGTGAAGACGTGGAAATGCACCAGTCGCTAAATGAATCCTCCAGATAGCAAAAGATATTCATATGATAGCAGTAAAAACAATACTTGTCGAATTCATGGCTTATGAACACGATGCCATGACTGATCAATGACCTGTTCAAAAAGCCGATTGAGAAAATGGTGTTCACGCCAGCTGCCACGAAATCAAAGGAAATCGACTGCCTTCGAAACTCCACGCGAAGATGCCTCGAGATTTGTAAACAACAGAGGCATGGAGGTTCATTGGCTGCCACATCACCAGCTACGCCCAAAAATTTAAGTTCGTGAGATGGGAAGCTACGCTGACAGCTCCATGTAGTCCACGAGTATTCATCTGATTGTAAATATTTGACTGGTTTAGACGACAGTGATGGTAGGTGGACGGATTTTCACAAGTCGTGGCTCTCACTTGGCTGTCTTTTTTAACTCAGAAGTTGACTGCCACAAGAAAATGCTTGATACTGCTTCCCGACTCGGCTGCTATGATTTGAGTGACGCGTGGGCAAAAAAAAAAGCGAAGAGATTTACAATAATCCTGAATTGAAACTATTTGACTTCTCTACTTATGGGCAACAATAATTTTCTCCAATTGATTGGCTTTCTCTGTAAGCTCCTCATTCAGTTCTTGATTTCCTTCGGACTCCTTGACTTTGGGCATCAGTTCCTCAGAGCATATGTTACTGCCAGGTTTGACTTATTTGATGGTCACTGAAGGATTCTGAATAATCTGAAGCAGTACTCCAGGCAGGTTGATGTTAGTTTTTCAAGCATATATATATTCGAGCAAAGTGTTTACTGTTCTTTTACTTTTCTTCCTCTTTAAACAAAACTTAGATCTTTAAACCAACAGA